>CANTAL010000015.1:1935353-2367698 GCA_947650365.1 Chamaelirium japonicum | reverse complement strand
GTTGGAATGTATCCATTCTAATTCATTCGTTCGATCGTACGAATGAATTATAATGGATCGTAAGAATGAATTAAAATCGATACATTCGAGCGAATGAATTAGATTGGATAAATTCGAGCGAATGAATTAGAATGGATCGTACGAATGAATTAGAATGGATCGTACGAATGGATTAGAATGGATTGTGCGAATGAATTACAATGGATCATACAAATGAATTAGAATGGATCGTATGAACGAATTAGAATGGATCGTACAAATGAATTAGAAAGGATACATTCATACGAATGAATTAGAATGGATCGTACGAATGGTTTCATTCGTGTGAATAAATTAGAATCGATCGTACGAATGAATTAGAATGGATCGTGCAAATGAATTAGAATTGATCATACGAATGAATTATAATGGATCGTACGAATGAATTAGAATGGATACATATATTCATGCGAATGAATTAGAATGGATCGTGCAAATGAATTAGAATAGATACAATCGTGCGAATGAATTAGAATCGATCGTAGGAATGAATTAGAATGGATCGTGCAAATGAATTAGAATGGATACATTCGTGCGAATGAATTAGAATGGATCGTAGGAATGAATTAGAATGGATCGTACGAATAAATTAGAATGGTTACATTCGTGCGAATGAATTAGAATGGATCGTACGAATGAATTAGAATGGATCGTGCGAATGAATTAGAATGGATCGTACGAATGAATTAGAATGGATCGTTCGAATGAGTTAGAATGGATCGTACGAATGAATTAGAATGGATCCAGCGAATGAATTAGAATGGATCGTACGAATGAATTAGAATGGATCCACCGAATGAGTTAAAATGGATCATACGAATGAATTAGAATGGATCGTACGAATTAATTAGAATGGATCGTACGAATGAATTAGAATGGATCGTATGAATGAATAGGAATGGATCATACGAATGAATTAGAATGGATCGTACGAATGAAGTAGAATGGATCATACGAATGAATTAGAATGGATCGTGCGAATGAATTAGAATGAATCGTACGAATGAATTAGAATGGATACATTCGTGCGAATGAATTAGAATGGATTGGACGAATGAATTAGAATGGATCGTACGATTCATTCTAATTCATTCGTATGATCCATTCTAATGGATTCGTACGATTCATTCTAATTCATTCGCACGATCCATTCTAATTCATTCGTACGATCCATTCTTATTCATTCATATGATCCATTCTAATTCATTCGCACAATCTATTCTAATTCATTCGTACAATCCATTCTAATTCATTCGTATGATCCATTCTAACTCATTCGATGGATCCATTCTAATTCATTCGTACGATCCTTTCTAATTTATTCGCACGATCCATTCTAATTTATTCATACGATCCATTCTAATTCATTCGTACGATCTATTCTAATTCATTCGCATGATCCATTCTAATTTATTTGTACGATCCATTCTAATTCATTCGTACAATCCATTCAAATTCATTCGTACGATGCAATCTAATTCATTCGCACAAATGTATCTATTCTAATTCATTCGTACAATGCGTTCTATTCCATTCGTACGATCCATTCGAATCCATTCGTACGATCCATTCTAATTCATTCGCACGAATGTAACCATTCTAATTCATTCATATGATCCATTCTAATCCATTCGTACGATCCATTCTAAACCATTCCTACGATCCAATCTAATTCATTCGCACGAATTTATCCATTCTAATTCATTTGCAAGATCCATTCTAATTCATTCCTATGATTCATTCTAATTCATTCGTATGATCCATTCTAATTCGTTCGTACGATCCATTCTAATTCGTTCGCACGATCCATTCTAATTCATTCGCACAATCCATTCTAATTCATTCGCACTATCCATTCTAATTCATTCGCACAATCCATTCTAATTCATTCGTATGATCCATTCTAATTAATTCGCATGATCCATTCTAATTCATTCGTTCGATCCATTCTAATTCATTCATACAATCCATTCAAATTCATTCGCATGATCCATTCTAGTTCATTCGTACGATCGATTCTAATTCATTCATATGAATGTATCCATTCTAATTCATTACAATCCATTCTAATTCATTTGCACGATCCATTCTAATTCATTCGTATGATCCATTCTAATTCATTCCTACGATCTATTCTAATTCATTCGCTCGAATGTATCCATTCTAATTCATTCGTACAATCCATTCTAATTCATTCGCACGATCCATTCAAATTCATTCGTATGATCCATTCTAATTCATTCCTACGATCTATTCTAATTCATTCGCTCGAATGTATCCATTCTAATTCATTCGTACGATCCATTCTAATTCATTCGTATGATCCATTCTAACTCATTCGGTGGATCCATTCTAATTCATTCGTACGATCCATTCTAATTTATTCGTACGATCCATTCTAATTCATTCGTACGATCCACTCTAATTCATTCGCACGAATGTATCCATTCTAATTCATTCGTACGATCCATTCTAATTCATTCGCACTATCCATTCTAATTCATTCGCATGATCCATTCTAATTCATTTGTACGATCTATTCTAATTCATTCGCACGAATGTATCCATTCTAATCCATTTGTACGATCCATTCTAATTCATTCGTACGATGCGTTCTAATCCATTCGTACGATCCATTCTAATTCATTCCTATGATCCATTCTAATTCATTCGTACGATCCATTCTAATTCATTTGCTCGAATGTATCGATTCTAATTAATTTGTACGATCCATTCTAATTCGTTCATACGATCCATTCTAATTCGTTCGTACAATCCATTCTAATTCATTCGCACGATCCATTCTAATCCATTCGTATGATCCGTTCTAATTCATTCGTACAAATGAATTAGAATGGATCGTATGAATGAATAAGAATGGATTGTACGAATGAATTAGAATGGACGTGCGAATGAATTAGAATGAATCGTACGAATGCATTTGAATGGATACATTCGTGCGAATGAATTAGAATGGATCATACGAAAGAATAAGAATAGATCGTACGAACGAATTAGAATGGATCGTACGAACGAATTAGAATGGATCGTACGAACGAATTAGAATGGATCGTACGAATGAATTAGAATGGATACATTCGAGCGAATGAATTAGAATGGATCGTACGAATGAATTAGAATGGATCATAGGAATGAATTAGAATGGATCGTGCAAATGAATTAGAATGGATACATTCGTGCGAATGAATTAGAATGGATCGCAGGAATGAATTAGAATGGATCGTACGAATGAATTAGAATGGTTACATTCGTGCGAATGAATTAGAATGGATCGTACGAATGGATTAGAATGGATCGTACGAATGGATTAGAATGGATCGTACGAATGAATTAGAATGGATCGTACAAATGAATTAGAAAGGTTACATTTGTGAGAATGAATTAGAATGGATCGTACGAATAAATTAGAATAGCTCATACGAATGAATTAGAATGAATCGTACGAATGAATTAGAATGATTACATTCCTGCGAATGAATTAGAATAGATCATACGAATGAATTAGAATGGATCGTACGAATGAATTAGAATGGATACATTTGTGCGAATGAATTAGAATGGATCGTATATTCATGCAAATAAATTAGAATGGATCGTACAAATGAATTATAATGGATCGTACGAATGAGTTAGAATGGATCGTGCGAATGAATTAGAATGGATCGTACGAATGAATTAGAATGGATCCACCGAATGAGTTAGAATGGATCATACGAATGAATTATAATGGATCGTATGAATGAATTAGAATGGATCGTACGAATGAATTAGAATGGATTGTGCGAATGAATTAGAATAGATCGTATGAATGAATTAGAATGGATCGTACGAATGAATTAAAATAGCTCATACGAATGAATTAGAATGAATCGTACAAATGAATTAGAATGGTTACATTCGTGCGAATGAATTAGAATAGATCGTACGAATGAATTAGAATGGATCGTACGAATAAATTAGAATGGATCATGCGAATGAATTATAATGGATCGTACGAAAGAATTAGAATGGATCCCCCGAATGAGTTAGAAATGATCATAAGAATGAATTAGAATGGATCGTACGAATGAATTAGAATGGATTGTGCGAATGAATTAGAATGGATCGTATGAATGAATAAGAATGGATCGTACGAATGAATTAGAATGGATCGTGCGAATGAAATAGAATGAATCATACAAATGCATTAGAATGGATCGTACGAATATATTATAATGAATCGTACGATCCATCTAATTCATTCGTCCGATCCATTCTAATTCATTCGCACGAATGTATCCATTCTAATTCATTCGTACAATCCATTCTAATTCATTCACACGATCCATTCTAATTCATTCGTATGATCTATTCTAATTCATTCCTACGATCTATTCTAATTCATTCGCTCGAATGTATCCATTCTAATTCATTCGTACAATCCATTCTAATTCATTCGCACGATCCATTCTAATTCATTCGTATGATCCAATCTAATTCATTCGTACGATCCATTCTAATTCATTCGTATGATCCATTCTAACTCATTCGCACAAATGTATCCATTCTAATTCATTCGTATGATCCATTCTAATTCATTCACACGATCCATTCTAATTCATTCGTACGATCCATTCTAATTCATTCGTACGATCCATTCTAATTCATTCGCACAAATGTATCCATTCTAATTCATTCGTACGATCCATTCTAATTCATTCGCACGATCCATTCTAATTCATTCGTACGATCCATTCTAATTCATTCGCACGATCCATTCTAATTCATTCGTACGATCCATTCTAATTCATTCGCACGAATGTATCCATTCTAATGCATTCGTACGATCCATTCTAATTAATTCGTACGATCCATTCTAATCCATTCATACGATCCATTCTAATTCATTCGTACGATCTATTCTAATTCATTCTCACAAATGTAACCTTTCTAATTCATTTGTACGATCCATTCTAATTCATTCGTACGATCCATTCTAATCCATTCGTACGATCCATTCTAATCCATTCGTACGATCCATTCTAATTCATTCGCATGAATGTAACTATTCTAATTCATTCTTACGATCCATTCTAATTCATTCCTACGATCCATTCTAATTCATTCGCACGAATGTATCCATTCTAATTCATTTGCACGATCCATTCTAATTCATTCCTATGATCCATTCTAATTCATTCGTACGATCCATTCTAATTCATTCGCTCGAATGTATCCATTCTAATTCATTCGTACGATCCATTCTAATTCATTCGTACGATCCATTCTAATCCATTCGTACGATCCATTCTAATTCATTCGTATAATGCATTCTAATCCATTCGTACGATCCATTCTAATTCATTCGTACGATCCATTCTAATTCATTTGCACGAATGAATTAGAATGGATCATATGAATGGATTAGAATGGATCGTACGAATGAATTAGGATGGATCGTATGAATGCATTAGAATGGATCGTACGAATGAATTAGAATGGATCGTACGAATGAATTAGAATGGTTACATTCGTGCGAATGAATTAGAATGGATCGTACGAATGAATTAGAATGGATCGTGCGAATGAATTAGAATGAATCGTACGAATGAATTAGAATGGATCGTACGAATGAATTAGAATGGATTTATTTGTACGAATAAATTAGAATGGATTGTACGAATGAATTAGAATGGATACATTCTTGAGAATAAATTAGAATGGATCGTATATTCGTGCAAATAAATTAGAATGGATCATACGAATGAATTAGAATGGATCGTGCGAATGAATTAGAATGAATCGTACGAATGCATTAGAATGGATCGTACGAATGAATTAGAATGAATAGTACGATCCATTCTAATTCATTTATTCGTACGATCCATTCTAATTCATTCGTACGATCTATTCTAATTCATTCGCATGATCCATTCTAATTCATTCGTACGATCCATTCTAATTCATTCGTACAATCCATTCAATTCAAACGAATGAATTAGAATGGATACATTCGTACGATCCATTCTAATCCATTCCTACGATCCATTCTAATCGATTCATATGATCCATTCTAATTCATCCGCACAAATGTATCCATTTTAATTCATTCGTACGATCCATTCTAATTCATTCGTACGATCCATTCTAATTCATTCGTTCTAATCCATTCTAATTCATTCGCACAAATCTATCCATTCTAATCCATTCGTACGATCCATTCTAATACATTCGTACGATCCAATCTAATTCATTCGCACGAATGTATGCATTCTAATTCATTCGTACGATCCATTCTAATTCATTCCTACGATCCATTCTAATTCATTCGCTCGAATGTATCCATTCTAATTCATTCGTCTGATCCTTTCTAATCCATTCGTACGATCCATTCTAATTCATCCGTACGATCCATTCTAATTCATTCTCACAAATGTGACTTTTCTAATTCATTTGTACGATCCATTCTAATTCATTTGTACGATCCATTTTAATTCATTTGTACGAATGGATTAGAATGGATCGTACGAATGAATTAGAATGGATACATTTGTGCGATGAATAAGAATAGATCGTACGAATGAATTAGAATGGATCATGTGAATGAATTTGAATGGATCGTGCAAATGAATTAGAATGGATCGTACGAATGGATTAGAATGGATCGTACGAATGGATTAGAATGGATCGTACGAATGAATTAGAATGGATCGTACAAATGAATTAGAAAGGTTACATTTGTGAGAATGAATTAGAATGGATCGTACGAATGAGTTAGAATGGATCACACAAATGAATTAGAAAGGTTACATTCGTGAGAATGAATTAGAATGGATCGTTCGAATGAATTAGAATGGATACATTTGTGCGAATGAATTAGAATGGATCGTATGAATGAATTAGAATGGATCGTACGAATGAATTAGAAAGGTTACATTTGTGAGAATGAATTAGAATGGATCGTACGAATGAAATAGAATGGATCGTACGAATGGATTAGAATGGATCGTACGAATGAATTAGAATGGATCATACGAATGAATTAGAATGGATCGTGCGAATGAATTAGAATTCATCGTGCGAATGAATTAGAATGGATTGTATGAATGGATTAGAATGGATCGTACGAATGAATTAGAACGCATTGTACGAATGAATTAGAATGGATCGTACGAATGGATTAGAATGGATCGTACGAATGAATTAGAATGGATACATTCGTGCGAATGAATAAGAATGGATCGTACGAATGGATTAGAATGGATCGTACGAATGGATTAGAATGGATCGTACAAATGAATTAGAAAGGTTACATTTGTGAGAATGAATTAGAATGGATCGTACGAATGGATTAGAACGGATCGTACGAATGGATTAGAACGGAGCGTACGAATGGATTAGAATGGATCGTACGAATGGATTAATATGGATCGTACGAATGAATTAGAATGGATCATACAAATGAATTAGAAAGGTTAGATTCGTGAGAATGAATTAGAATGGATCGTACGAATGAATTAGAATGGATACATTTGTGCGAATGAATTAGAATGGAACGTACGAATGAATTAGAATGGATCGTACGAATGAATTAGAATTGATCGTACGAATTAATTAGAAAGGTTACATTTGTGAGAATGAATTAGAATGGATCGAACGAATGAAATAAAATGGATCGTACGAATGGATTAGAATGGATCTTACGAATTAATTAGAATGGATCGTGCGAATGAATTAGAACGCATTGTACGAATGAATTAGAATGGATCGTATGAATGGATTAGAATGGATCGTACGAATGAATTAGAACGCATTGTACGAATGAATTAGAATGGATCGTACGAATGGATTAGAATGGATCGTACGAATGAATTAGAATGGATACATTCGTGCGAATGAATTAGAATGGATCGTACGAATGGATTAGAATGGATCGTACGAATGGATTAGAATGGATCGTACGAATGAATTAGAATTGATCGTGAGAATGAATTAGAATGGACACATTCTTGCGAATGAATTTGAATGGATCGTACGAATGGATCATACGAATGAATTAGAATGGTTACATTCGTGCAAATGAATTAGAATGGAACATACAAATAAATTAGAATGGATACATTCGTGCGAATGAATTAGAATGGATCGTACAAATGAATTAGAATGGATCGTAGGAATGAATTAGAATGGATCATGCGAATGAATTAGAATGGATTGTACGAATGAATTAGAATGGATACATTTGTGCGAATGAATTAGAATGGATTGTGCGAATGAATTAGAATGGATCGTACGAATAAATTATAATGGATATATTTATGCGAATGAATTAGAATGGATCGAACGAATGAATTAGAATGGATACATTTGTGCGAATGAATTAGAATAGATCATACGAATGAATTAGAATGGATCGTACGAATGAATTAGAATGGATACATTTATGCGAATGAATTAGAATGGATCGTATATTCGTGCAAATAAAATAGAATAGATCGTACGAATGAATTAGACTGGATCCACCGAATGAGTTAGAATGGATCATACGAATGAATTAGAATGGATCGTACGAATGAATTAGAATGGATTGTGCGAATGAATTAGAATGGATCGTATGAATGAATAAGAATGGATCGTGCGAATGAATTAGAATGGATCGTATGAATGAATTAGAATAGATCGTGCGAATGAATTAGAAACATTCATGCAAATGAATTAGAATGAATTAGATTGCATCGTACGATCCTTTCTAATCCATTCGTACGATCCATTCTTATTCATTCATACGATCCATTCTAATTCATTCGCACAATCCATTCTAATTCATTCGTACGATCCATTCTAATTCATTCGTGTGATCCATTCAAACTCATTCGGTGTATCCATTCTAATTCATTCGTACGATTCATTCTAATTCATTCGCTCGAATGTATCCGTTCTAATTCATTCGTACGATCCATTCTAATTCGTTCATACGATCCATTCTAATTCGTTCGTACGATCCATTCTAATTCGTTCGTACAATCCATTCTAATTCATTCACACGATCCAATCTAATTCATTCGCACAATCCATTCTAATTCATTCGCATGATCCATTCTAATTCATTCGTATGATACATTCGTGCGAATGAATTAGAATGGATCGTACGAATGAATTAGAATGGATCATTCGATTGAATTTGAATGGATCGTACGAATGAATTAGAATGGATACATTCATGCAAATGAATTAGAATAGATCGTACGAATGAATTATAATGGATCGTACGAATGGATTAAAACGCATTGTACGAATGAATAAGATTGCATCGTACGATCCATTCAAATTCATTCGTACGATCCACTCATTCGCACAAATGTATCCATTCTAATTCATTCGCTCGAATGTATCCATTTTAATTCATTCGTATGATCCATTCTAATGCATTCGTATGAACTAATTCATTCGTACAATCTATTCTAATTCATTCGTACGATCTAATCTAATTCATTCGCACGAATGTATCCATTCTAATTCATTCGTACGATCCATTCTAATTCGTTCATACGATCCATTCTAATTCATTCGTACGAATAAATTAGAATGGATACATTCATGCAAATGAATTAGAATGGATGAATCCATTCTAATTCATTTGCACGAATATACGATCCATTCTAATTCATTCGCACAAATGTATCAATTCTAATTCATTCGTATGATCCATTCTAATTCATTCGTACGATTTATTCTAATTCATTCGCACGATCCATTCTAATTCATTCCTACGATCTATTCTAATTCATTCGCTCGAATGTATCCATTCTAATTCATTCGTTCGATCCATTCTAATTCATTCGTACGATCCATTCAAATTCATTCGCATGATCCATTCTAATTCATTCGTACGATCCATTCTAATCCATTCGTACGATCCATTCTAATCCATTCGTACGATCCATTCTAAGTCATTCGTACGATCCATTCTAATTCATTCGCACGATCCATTCTAATTCATTCGTACGATCCATTCTAATTCATTCGCTCGAATGTATCCATTCTAATTCATTCTAATTCATTCGTATGATACATTCTAATGCATTCGTATGATTCATTCTAATTCATTCGTACGATCCATTCTAATTCATTCGTACGATTCATTCTAACTCATTCGCACGATCCATTCTAATTCATTCGTACGATCCTTTCTTATTCCTTCATACGATCCATTCTAACTTATTCGCACAATCCATTCTAATTCATTCGTACGATCCATTCTAATTCATTCGTATGATCCATTCTAACCCATTCGGTGGATCCATTCTAATTCATTCGTACGATCCATTCTAATTCATTCGCACGATCCATTCTAATTTATTCGTACGATCCATTCTAATTCATTCGTACGATCTATTCTAATTCATTCGCACGAATGTAACCATTCTAATTCATTCGTACGATTCATTCTAATTCAATCGTATAAGCTATTCTAATTCATTCATACGATCTATTCTAATTCATTCGTACGATCCATTGTAATTCATTCATACAATCCATTCAGATTCATTCACAAAAATGTATCCATTCAAATTCATTCGTACGATCCATTCTAATTAATTCGCACGATCCATTCTAATTCAGTCGTATGAATGTATCCATTTTAATTCATTCGTACGATCCATTCTAATTCATTCGTACGTTCTAATTCATTCGTACGGTCCATTCTAATTCATTCGTACGATCGATTCTAATTTATTCGCACGATCCATTCTAATTCATTCGTACGATCCATTCAAATTCATTCGCGTGATCCATTCTAATTTATTCGTTCAAATATATCCATTCTAATTCATTCGTACGATCCATTCTAATTCATTCACACGATCCATTCTAATTCATTCGCACGAATGTATCCATTCTAATTTATTTGCACGATCCATTCTAATTCATTCCTATGATCCATTCTAATTTATTCGTACGATCCATTCTAATTCATTCGTCCGATCCATTCAAATTCATTCGTACGATGCAATCTAATTCATTCGCTCAAATGTATCTATTCTAATTCATTCATACAATGCGTTCTAATCCATTTGTAAGATCCATTCTAATTCATTCGTATGATCCATTCTAATCCATTCGTACAATCCATTCTAATTCATTTGCATGAATGTATCCATTCTAATTTATTCGTACGATCCAATCTAATTCATTCGTACGATCCATTCTATATCATTCGCACGAATATATCCATTCGAATTCATTCGTACGATTCTTTCTAATTCATTCGCACGATCCATTCTAATTCTTTCATATGATCCATTCTAATTCATTCGCACGAATGTATCCATTCTGGTTTATTCGTACGCTCCATTCTAATTCATTCGTACGCTCCATTCTTATTCATCGCACAAATGTATCCATTCTAATTTATTCGTACGATCCATTCAAATTCAATCGTATGATCCATTTTAATTCATTCGCACAAATGTATCCATTTTAATTCATTCGTATGATCCATTCTAATTTATTCATACGATCCATTCTAATTCATTCGCACGATCCATTCTAATTCATTCGTACGATCCATTCTAATTCATTCGCATGAATATATCTATTCTAATTCATTCGTATGATCCATTCTAATTTATTCGCATGATCTATTCTAATTCATTCGTACGATCCATTCTAATTCATTCGTACGATCCATTCTAATTCATTCGCACGAATGTATCATACGAATGAATTAGAATGGATCATGCGAATGAATTAAAATGGATCGTACAAATGAATTAGAATGGATCGTGCGAATGAATTAGAATGGATCGTACGAACGAATTAGAATGGATCGTACGAACGAATTAGAATGGATCGTATGAACGAATTAGAATGGATCGTACGAATGAATTAGAATGGATACATTCGAGCGAATGAATTAGAATGGATCGTACGAATGAATTAGAATGGATCATAGGAATCAATTAGAATGGATCGTGCAAATAAATTTGAATGGATACATTCGTGCGAATGAATTAGAACACATTGTACGAATGAATTAGAATGGATCGTACGAATGGATTAGAATGGATCGTACGAATGAATTAGAATGGATACATTCGAGCGAATGAATTAGCATGGATCGTACGAATGAATTAGAATGGATCATAGGAATGAATTAGAATGGATGGTGCAAATGAATTAGAATGGATACATTCATGCAAATGAATTAGAATGGATCGTAGGAATGAATTAGAATGGATCGTACGAATGAATTAGAATGGTTACATTCGTGCGAATGAATTAGAATAGATCGTACGAATGGATTAGAATGGATCGTACGAATGGATTAGAATGGATCGTACGAATGAATTAGAATGGATCGTACAAATAAATTAGAAAGGTTACATTTTTGAGAATGAATTAGAATGGATCGTACGAATGAATTAGAATGGATCGTACGAATGGATTAGAATGGATCGTACGAATGAATTAGAATGGATCGTACGAATGCATTAGAATGGATACATTCGTGCGAATGAATTAGAATGGATCGTACGAATGAATTAGAATGGATCGTGCGAATGAATTAGAATGGATCGTACGAATGAATTAGAATGGATACATTTGTGCGAATGAATTAGAATGGATCGTACAAATGAATTAGAATGGATCGTACGAATGAATTAGAATGGATCGTACAAATGAATTAGAATGGATACATTTGTGCGATGAATAAGAATGGAGCGTACGAATGAATTAGAATGGAGCGTACGAATGAACTAGAATGGATACATTCATGCGAATGAATTAGAATGGATCATATGGAAGAATTAGAATGGACCGTGCGAATGAATTAGAAAGGATCGTACAAATGGATTAGAATGGATATATTCATGCGAATGAATTAGAATGGATCGTACGAATGAATTAGACTGGATCCTACGAATAAATTAGAATGGATATATTCTTGCAAATGAATTAGAATGGATCGTACGAATGAATTAGAATGGATCATACGAATGAATTAGAATGGATCGTACGAATGAATTAGAATGGTTACATTCGTGCGAATGAATTAGAATGGATCGTATGAATGGATTAGAATGGATCGTACGAATGGATTAGAACGCATTGTACGAATGAATTAGAATAGATACATTTGTGCGAATGAATTAGATTGCATCGTACAAATGAATTTGAATGGATTGTACGAATGAATTTGAATGGATCGTACGAATGAATTAGAATGGATACATTCGTGCGAATGAATTAGAATGGATCGTAGGAATGAATTAGAATGGATCGTACGAATGAATTAGAATGGTTACATTCGTGCGAATGACTTAGAATGGATCGTACGAATGGATTAGAATGGATCGTATGAATGGATTTGAATGGATCGTACGAATGAATTAGAATGGATCGTACAAATGAATTAGAAAGGTTACATTTGTGAGAATGAATTATAATGGATCGTACGAATGGATTAGAATGGATCGTACGAATGAATTAGAATGGATCGTACCAATGAATTAGAAAGGTTACATTTGTGAGAATGAATTAGAATGGATCGTACGAATCAATTAGAATGGATCGTACGAATGTATTAGAATGGATCGTACGAATGAATTAGAATGGGTCGTACGAATGCATTAGAATGGATACATTCGTGGGAATGAATTAGAATGGATCATATGAATGAATTAGAATGGATCGTGCGAATGAATTAGAATGGATCGTACGAATGAATTAGAATGGATCGTGCGAATGAATTAGAATGGATCGTACGAATGAATTAGAATGGATACATTTGTGCGAAAACGAATAAATTAGAATGGATCATACGAATGAGTTAGAATGGATCGTACGAATGAATTAGAATGGATCGTGCGAATGAATTAGAATCGATCGTACGAATGAATTAGAATGGATCGTACTAATGAATTAGATCGTACGAATGAATTAGAATGGATCGTACGAATGAATTAAAATGGATACATTCATACGACTGAATTAGAATGGATCGTGTGAATGAATTAGAATGGATACATTCTTGCGAATAAATTAGAATGGATCGTATATTCGTGCAAATAAATTAGAATGGATCATACGAATGAATTAGAATGGATCGTGCGAATGAATTAGAATGAATCGTACGAATGCATTAGAAAGGATTGTATGTATGGATTAGAATGGATCGTATGAATGAATTCTAATTCCATTCTAATTCATTCGTACGATCCATTCTAATTCATTCGTACAATCCATTCAATTTCATTCGTACGATGCAATCTAATTCATTCGCACAAATGTATCTATTCTAATTCATTCATACAATGCGTTCTAATCCATTCGTACGATCCATTCTAATCTATTCGTACGATCCATTCTAATTCATTCGCACGAATGTAACCATTCTAATTCATTCATATGATCCATTCTAATTCATTTGTACGATCCATTCAACTTCATTCGTATGATCCATTCTAATTCATTCGTACGATCCATTCTAATTCATTTGCATGAACGTATCCATTCTAATTCATTCATACGATCTATTCTAATTCATTCGTATGATACATTCTAATTCATTCGCACGAATGTATCCATTCTAATTCATTTGCACGATCCATTTTAATTCATTCGCACAAATGTATCCATTCTAATTCATTCGTACGATCCATTCTAATTCATTCATACGATCTATTCTAATTCATTCGCACGAATGTAACCATTCAAATTCATTCATATGATCCATTCTAATTCATTTGTACAATCCATTCTAATCGTGCGAATGAATTAGAATGGATCGTACGAATGAATTAGAATGGATCATGCGAATGAATTTGAATGGATCGTACGAATGAATAAGAATGGTTCGTATGCATGAATTAGAATGGATCGTACGAATGAATTAGAATGGATCATACGAATGAATTAGAATAGATCGTGCGAATGAATTAGAATAGATCGTACGAATAAATTAGAATGGATCGTGCGAATGAATTAGAATGGATCGTACAAATGAATTAGAATGGATCGTGCGAATGAATTAGAATGGATCATACAAATGAATTAGAAAGGTTACATTCGTGAGAATGAATTAGAATGGATCGTACGAATGAATTAGAATAGATCATGTGAATGAATTTGAATGGATCGTACGAATGAATAAGAATGGATTGTACGAATGAATTAGAATGGATACATTCGAGCGAGTGAATTAGAATAGATCGTAGGAATGAATTAGAATGGATCATACGAATGAATAAGAATGGATCGTGCAAATGAATTAGAATGGATCGTGCGAATGAATTAGAATGGATCGTACGAATGAATTAGAATGGATACATTCGAGCGAATGAATTAGAATGAATCGTACGAATGAATTATAATGGATCGCACGAATGAATTAGAATGGCTCGTACAAATGAATTAGAAAGGTTGCATTTGTGAGAATGAATTAGAATAGATCGTACGAATGAGTTAGAATGGATCGTGCGAATGAATTAGAATGGATCGTACGAATGAATTAGAATGGATCCACCGAATGAGTTAAAATGGATCATACGAATGAATTAGAATGGATCGTACAAATTAATTAGAATGGATCGTGCGAATGAGTTAGAATGGATCGTACGAATGGATTAGAATGGATCGTGCGAATGGATTAGAATGGATCGTGCGAATGAATTAGAATGGATCGTGCGAACGAATTAGAATGGATCGTGCGAACGAATTAGAATGGATCGTACGAACGAATTAGAATGGATCATATGAACGAATTAGCATGGATCGTACGAATGAATTAGAATGGATACATTCGTACGATCCATTCAAATTCATTCCTACGATCCATTCTTATTCATTCGTACGATCCATTCTAATTCATTCGTACGATCTAATTCATTCGTACGATCCATTCTAATTCATTCGTACGATCAATTCTAATTCATTCGCACGATCCATTCTAATTCATTCGTATGATCAATTCTAATTCATTTGTACAATCCATTCTAATTCAGTCATATGAATGTATCATACGAATTAATTAGAATGGATCATAGGAATGAATTAGAATGGATCGTGTAAATGAATTAGAATGGATACATTCGTGCGAATGAATTAGAATGGATCGTAGGAATGAATTAGAATGGATCGTACGAATGAATTAGAATGGTTACATTTGTTTGATCCATTCTAATTCATTCGTTCGATCCATTCTAATTCATTCGTACGATCCATTCTAATTTATTCGTACGATCCATTCAAATTCATTCGTACGATGCAATCTAATTCATTCGCACAAATGTATCTATTCTAATTTATTCGTATGATCCATTCTAATTCATTCGTACGATCCATTCTAATTCATTCGCTCGAATGTATCTATTCTAATTCATTCGTACGATCCATTCTAATTCGTTCATACGATCCATTCTAATTCATTCGTACGATCCATTCTAATTCATTCGTACAATGCATTCTAATCCATTCTCACAAATGTAACCTTTCTAATTCATTTGTACGATCCATTCTAATTCATTCGTACGATCCATTCTAATTTGTTCGCACGATCCATTCTAATTCATTCGTACGATCTATTCTAATTCATTCGCATGATCCATTCTAATTCATTCGTATGATCCATTCTAATTCATTCGTACAATCCATTCAAATTCATTCATACGATGCAATCTAATTTATTCACACAAATGTATCTATTCTAATTCATTCGTACAATGCATTCTAAATCATTCGTATGATCCATTCTAATCCATTCGTACGATCCATTCTAATTCATTCTCATGATCCATTCTAATTCATTCGCTCAAATGGATCGTACGAATGAATTAGAATGAATCGTGCGAATGAATTAGAATGAATCGTACGAATGCATTAGAATGGATCGTACGAATGAATTAGAATGAATCGTACGATCCATTCTAATTCATTCGTCCGATCTATTCTAATTCATTCGCACGAATGTATCCATTCTAATTCATTCGTACAATCCATTCTAATTCATTCGCACGATCCATTCTAATTCATTCGTATAATCCATTCTAATTTATTCCTACGATCTATTCTAATTCATTCGCTCGAATGTATCCATTCTAATACATTCGTACGATCCATTCTAATTTATTCACATGATCCATTCTAATTCATTCGCACGAATGTATCCATTCTAATTCATTTGCACGATGCATTCTAATTCATTCCTATGATCCATTCTAATTCATTCGTACGATCCATTTTAATTCATTCGCTCGAATGTATCCATTCTAAATAATTCGCACGATCCATTCTAATCCATTCGTACGATCCATTCTAATCCATTCGTACGATCCATTCTAATTCATTCGCATGAATGTATCCCTTCTAATTCATTTGCACGATCCATTCTAATTCATTCCTATGATCCATTCTAATTCATTCGTAAGATCCATTCTAATTCATTCTCTCGAATGTATCCATTCTAATTCATTCGTACGATCTATTCTAATTCATTCGTATGATCCATTCTAATTCATTCGTACGATCCATTCTAATTCATTCGTATAAATGTATCCATTCTTATTCATTCGTACGATCCATTCTAATTCATTCATACGATTCATTCTAATTCATTCGCACAATTCATTCTAATTCATTCGTACGATCCATTCGAATTCATCCGTATGATCTATTCTAATTCATTCGCACGAATGTATCCATTCTAATTCATTCGTACGATCCATTCTAATTCATTCCTATGATCCATTCTAATTCATTCGTAAGATCTATTCCAATTCATTCGCTTGAATGTATCCATTCTAATTCATTCGTACGATCCATTCCAATTCATTCGCTCGAATGTATCCATTCTAATTCATTCATACGATCCATTCTAATTCGTTCATACGATCCATTCTAATTCGTTCGTACGATCCATTCTAATTCGTTCGTACGATTCATTCTAATTCATTCGTACGATCCATTCTAATGCATTTGTACGATTCATTCTTGAATTAGAATGGATACATTCGAGCGAATGAATTAGAATGGATCGTACGAACGAATTAGAATGGATCATAGGAATGAATTAGAATGGATCGTGCAAATGAATTGGAATGGATCGTGCGAATGAATTAGAATGAATCGTACGAATGAATTAGAACGGATTCGTGCGAATGAATTAGAATGGATCGTACGAATGAATTAGAATGGATCATACAAATGAATTAGAAAGGTTACATTCGTGAGAATGAATTAGAATGGATCGTACGAATGAATTAGAATAGATCATGCGAATAAATTTGAATGGATCGTGCGAATGAATTAGAATGGATCGAACGAATGAATTAGAATGGATACATTCGAGCGAATGAATTAGAATAGATCGTAGGAATGAATTAGAATGGATCGTGCGAATGAATTAGAATGAATCGTACGAATGAATTAGAATGGATCGTACGAATGAATTAGAATGGATACATTCGTGCGAATGAATTAGAATGGGTCGTACGAATGAATTAGAATGGATCCACCGAATGAGTTAGAATGGATCATACGAATGAATTAGAATGGATCGTACGAATGAATTAGAATGTATTGTGCGAATGAATTAGAATGGATCGTATGAATGAATAAGAATGGATCGTACGAATGAATTAGGATGGATCTTGCAAATGAATTAGAATGAATCGTACGAATGCATTAGAATGGATCGTGCGAATGAATTAGAATGGATCGTACGAATGAATTAGAATAGATGGGGCTGTTAAAGAGAATAATACTTCGATTGGAGGTATATTTAGAAACTCTGAAGGCCAGGATATTTTGAGTTACTGTGGTCCATCTAGGCATGAGCAAATAGCTGAAGTTGAATTAGAGGGTATAGAGCAGGGACTGACTTATGCAGAAAATATGAATATCTCTCAGTTATGGATTGAATCTGATTCTCTTTTAGCTGTGAACTATATTAAAAACATTTATTCTACCCCTTGGAACTATTATCATCAAGTTCAGTATATTCAGAAGAAGCTGAATCAGTTTAGGCACTTTCAAATTACTCATATTCTGAGAGAAGGGAATCAGCCAGCTGATATCCTCTCCAAAGTGGGAAAGGATATGGACCACGGTGGATCCATTCTAATTCATTCGTACGATCCATTCTAATTCATTTGCACGATCCATTCTAATTTATTCGTACGATCCATTCTAATTCATTCGTACGATCCATTCTAATTCATTCGCTCGAATGTATCCATTCTAATTCATTTGCACGATCCATTCTAATTCATTTCTATGATCCATTCTAATTCATTCGTACGATCCATTCTAATTCATTCGCTCGAATGTATCCATTCTAATTCATTCGTACGATCCATTCTAATCCATTCATATGATCCATTCTAATTCCTTCGTACAAATGAATTAGAATGGATCGTACGAATGAATTAGAATGGATCGTACGAATGGATTAGAACGCATTGTACGAATGAATTAGAAAGGATCGTACGAATGGATTAGAATGGATCGTACGAATGAATTAGAATGGATCATACGAATGAATTAGAATGGATACATTCGAGCGAATGAATTAGAATGGATCGTACGAATGAATTAGAATGGATCATAGGAATGAATTAGAATGGATCGTGCAAATGAATTAGAATGGATACATTCGTGCGAATGAATTAGAATGGATCGTAGGAATGAATTAGAATGGATCGTAAGAATGAATTAGAATGGTTACATTCGTGCGAATGAATTAGAATGGATCGTACGAATGGATTAGAATGGATCGTACGAATGGATTAGAATGGATCGTACGAATGAATTAGAATGGATCGTACAAATGAATTAGAAAGGTTACATTTGTGAGAATGAATTAGAATGGATCGTACGAATGAATTAGAATGGATCGTATGAATGGATTAGAATGGATCATACGAATTAATTAGAATGGATCGTACAAATGCATTAGAATGGATACATTCGTGCGAATGAATTAGAATGGATCGTACGAATGAATTAGAATGGATCGTAGGAATGAATTAGAATTGATCGTAAGAATGAATTAGAATGGTTACATTCGTGCGAATGAATTAGAATGGATCGTACGAATGGATTAGAATGGATCGTACGAATGGATTAGAATGGATCGTACGAATGAATTAGAATGGATCGTACAAATGAATTAGAAAGGTTACATTTGTGAGAATGAATTAGAATGGATCGTACGAATGAATTAGAATGGATTGTATGAATGGATTAGAATGGATCGTACGAATTAATTAGAATGGATCGTACGAATGCATTAGAATGGATACATTCGTGCGAATGAATTAGAATGGATCGTACGAATGAATTAGAATGGATCGTGCGAATGAATTAGAATGGATCGTACGAATGAATTAGAATGGATCGTGCGAATGAATTAGAATGGATCGTACGAATGAATTAGAATGGATACATTTGTGCGAATGAATTATTATGGATCGTACGAATGAATTAGAATGGATCGTACGAATGAATTAGAATGGAACGTGCGAATGAATTAGAATGGATCATACGAATGAATTAGAATGGATACATTTGTGCGAATGAGTTAGAATGGATCATACGAATGAATTAGAATGGATCGTACGAATGAATTAGAATGGATCATACGAATGAATTAGAATGGATCGTGCGAATGAATTAGAATGGATTGTACGAATGAATTAGAATGGATACATTCGAGCGAATGAATTAGAATAGATCGTAGGAATGAATTAGAATGGATCATACGAATGAATTAGAATGGATCGTGTGAATGAATTAGAATGGATTGTACGAATGAATTAGAATGGATACATTCGTGTGAATGAATTAGAATGGATCGGACGAATGAGTTAGAATGGATCGTACGATTCATTCTAATATATTCGTACGATCCATTCCAATGCATTCGTATGATTCATTCTAATTCATTCGCACGATCCATTCTAATTCATTCGTACGATCCATTCTTATTCATTCATACGATCCATTCTAATTTATTCGCATGAATGTATATATCCATTCTAATTCATTCGTATGATCCATTCTAATTCATTCGTATGATCAATTCTAATTCATTCGCACGATCCATTCTAATTCATTCGTACGATCTATTCTAATTCATTCGCACGAATGTAACCATTCGTATGATCCATTCTAATTCATTCCTATGAATGTATCCTTTCTAATTCATTTGTACGATCCATTCTAATTCATTTGTACGATCCATTCTAATTCATTCGCACGATCCATTCTAATCCATTCGTACGATCCATTCTAATTCATTCATAAAATCCATTCTAATTTATTCGCTCGAATGTATCCATTCTAATTCATTCGCTCGAATGTATCCATTTTAATTAATTCGTACGATCCATTCTAATTCATTCGTACGATCGAACGAATGAATTAGAATGGATGCATTCGAGCGAATGAATTAGAATAGATCGTAGGAATGAATTAGAATGGATCATACGAATGAATTAGAATGGATCGTGTGAATAAATTACAATGGATTGTACGAATGAATTAGAATGGATATATTCATGCGAATGAATTAGAATGGATCGGACGAATGAATTAGAATGGATCGTACGATCCATTCTAATTCATTTGTATGATCCATTCTAATTCATTCGTACGATCCATTCTAATCCATTCGTACGATCCATTCTAATCCATTCGTACGATCCATTCTAATCCATTTGCACGAATATACGATCCATTCTAATTTATTCGCAAGAATATATCCATTCTAATTCATTCACACAATCCAATCTAATTCAAACGTACGATCCATTCTAATTCATTCGTACGATCCATTCGTATGATCCATTCTAATTCATTCGCACGATCCATTCTAATTCATTCGTGAGAATGGATTAGAATGGATCGTACGAATGGATTAGAATGGATCGTATGAATGAATTAGAATAGATCGTACGAATGAGTTAGAATGGATCCACCGAATTGTATTAGAATGGATCATACGAATGAATTAGAATGGATCATACGAATGAATTAGAATGGATTGTGTGAATGAATTAGAATAGATCGTAGGAATGAATTAGAATGGATCATACGAATGAATTAGAATGGATCATATGAATGAATTAGAATGGATCGTACGAATGAACTAGAATGGATACATTCGTGCGAATGAATTAGAATGGATCATATGAAAGAATTAGAATGGATCGTGCGAATGAATTAGATGGGATCGTACGAATGAATTAGAATGGATATATTCGTGCGAATGAATTAGAATGGATCGTACGAATGGATTAGAATGGATCGTACGAATGAATTAGTATGGATACATTCGAGCGAATGAATTAGAATAGATCGTAGGAATGAATTAGAATAGATCATACGAATGAATTATAATGGATCGTGCGAATGAATTAGAATGGATTGCACGAATGAATTAGAATGGATACATTCGTGCGAATGAATTAGAATGGATCGGATGAATGAATTAGAATAGATCGTACGATTCATTCTAATTCATTCGTACGATCCATTCTAATGCATTCGTACGATTCATTCTAATTCATTCGCACGATCCATTCTAATTCATTCGTACGATTCATTCTAATTCATTCGCACGATCCATTCTAATCCATTCGTAAGATCCATTCTAATCCATTCGTACGATCCATTCTAATCCATTCGTACGATCCATTCTAATTCATTCCTATGTATCCATTCTAATTCATTCGTACGATCCATTCTAATTCTTTCATACAATCCATTCTAATTCATTCGCACGATCCATTCTAATTCATTCATATGATCCATTCTAATTCATTCCTATGATCTATTCTAATTCATTCGCTCGAATGTATCCATTCTAATTTATTCGTACGATCCATTCTAATTCATTCGTACGATCCATTCTAATTCATTCTCACGAATGTAACCTTTCTAATTCATTTGTATGATCCATTCTAATTCATTCGTATAATTCATTCTAATTCATTTCTACGATCCATTCTAATTCATTCGTACGATCTAGTTCTAATCCATTCGTACGATCCATTCTAATTCGCACAAATGTATCCATTTTAATTCATTCGTACGATCCATTCTAATTCATTCGTACGATCCATTCTAATTCATTCGTACGATCCATTCTAATCCATTCGTACGATCTATTCTAATTCATTCGTACAAATGTATCCTTTCTAATTCATTTGTATGATCCATTCGTACGATCCATTCTAATTCATTTGTACGATCTATTCTAATTCATTCGTATGATCCATTCTAATTCATTTGTACGATCCATTCTAATTCATTCGTACAATCCATTCAAATTCATTCATACGATGCAATCTAATTCATTCGCACGAATATGTCCATTCTAATTCATTCGTACGATCGTTTCTAATTCATTCACACGATCAATTCTAATCCATTCGTACGATCCATTCT
Organism: Chamaelirium japonicum; assembly: GCA_947650365.1. Lineage (NCBI taxonomy): Eukaryota > Viridiplantae > Streptophyta > Magnoliopsida > Liliales > Melanthiaceae > Chamaelirium > Chamaelirium japonicum. The sequence goes on along the minus strand of CANTAL010000015.1, from coordinate 2,344,208 downwards.
AATTCATTCGCACGAATGTAACCATTCTAATTCATTCGTACGATCCATTCTAATTCATTCCTACCATCCATTCTAATTCATTCGCACGAATGTATCCATTCTAATTCATTTGCACGATCCATTCTAATTCATTCCTATGATCCATTCTAATTCATTCGTACGATGCAATCTAATTCATTCGCACAAATGTATCCATTCTAATTCATTCGCACGATCCATTCTAATTCATTCGTACGATCCATTCTAATTCATTCGCTCGAATGTATGCATTCTAATTCATTCGTACGATCCATTCTAATTCATTCGTATGATCTATTCTAATTCATTCATACGATCCATTCTAATTCATTCGTATGATCCATTCTAATTCATTCCTACGATCTATTCTAATTCATTCTCACGAATGTAACCTTTCTAATTCATTTGTATGATCCATTCCAATTCATTCGTACGATCCATTCTAATCCATTCGTACGATCCATTCTAATTCATTCTCATAAATGTAACCTTTCTAATTCATTTGTACGATCCATTCTAATTCATTCGTATGATCTATTCTAATTCATTCGTACGATCCATTCTAATTCATTCGTATGATCCATTCTAACTCATTCGCACAAATCTATCTATTCTAATTCATTCATACGATCCATTCTAATTCATTCGCACGATCCATTATAATTCATTCGTACGATCCATTCTAATTCATTCGTACGATCCATTCTAATTCATTCGCACAAATGTATCCCTTCTAATTCATTCGTACGATCCATTCTAATTCATTCATACGATCCATTCTAATTCATTCGTACGATCCATTCTAATTCATTCGCACGATCCATTCTAATTCATTCGTACGATCCATTCTAATTCATTCGCACGAATGTATCCATTCTAATGCATTCGTACAATCCATTCTAATTCATTCGTACGATCCATTCTAATCCATTCGTACGATCCATTCTAATTCATTCGAACAATCCATTCTAATTCATTCTCACAAATGTAACCTTTCTAATTCATTTGTACGATCCATTCTAATTCATTCGTACGATCCATTCTAATCCATTCGTACGATCCATTCTAATCCATTCGTACGATCCATTCTAATTCATTCGCACGAATGTAACCATTCTAATTCATCCGTACGATCCATTCTAATTCATTCACACGAATGTATCCATTCTAATTCATTTGCACGATCCATTCTAATTCATTCCTATGATCCATTCTAATTCATTCGTACGATCCATTCTAATTTATTCTCTCGAATATATCCAATCTAATTCAGTCGTACGATCCATTCTAATCCATTCGTACGATCCATTCTAATCCATTCGTACGATCCATTCTAATTCATTCGTATGATCCTTTCTAATTTATTTGCACGAATATATGAATGAATCGTACAAATGAATTAGAAAGGTTACATTTGTGAGAATGAATTTGAATGGATCGTACGAATGAATTAGAATGGTTACATTCGTGCGAATGAATTAGAATGAATCGTACGAATGGATTAGAATGGATCGTACGAGTGAATTAGAATGGATCGTACGAATGAATTAGAATGGATACATTCGAGCGAATGAATTAGAATGGATCGTACGAATGAATTAGAATGGATCCATTCATGCGAATGAATTAGAATAGATCGTAGGAATGAATTAGAATGGATTGTACGAATAAATTAGAATGGTTACATTCGTGCGAATGAATTAGAATGGATCGTACGAATGGATTAGAATGGATCGTACGAATGGATTAATATGGATCGTACGAATGAATTAGAATGGATCGTACAATTGAATTAGAAAGGTTACATTTGTGAGAATGAATTAGAATGCATTGTACGAATGATTTAGAATGGATAGTACGAATGGACTAGAATAGATCGTACGAATGGATTAGAATGGATCGTACGAATGGATTAGAATGGATCATACAAATGAATTAGAAATGTTACATTTGTGAGAATGAATTAGAATGGATCATACGAATGAATTAGAATGGTTCATGCGAATTAATTTGAATGGATCGTACGAATGAATTAGAATGGATCGTAGGAATGAATTAGAATGGATCGTACGAATGAATTAGAATGGTTCCCTTTGTGAGAATGAATTAGAATGGATCGTACGAATGAATTAGAATGGATCATACGAATGGATTAGAATAGATCATACGAATGAATTAGAATGGATTGTGCGAATGAATTAGAATGGATAGTGCGAATGAATTAGAATGGATACATTCGTGTGAATGAATCAGAATGGATACATTCGTGCGAATGAATTAGAATGGATCGGACAAATGAATTAGAATGGATCGTACGATTCATTCTTATTCATTCGTACGATCCATTCTAATGCATTCGTACGATTCATTCTAATTCATTCACACGATCCATTCTAATTCATTCGTACGATCTATTCTTATTCATTTATACGATCCATTCAAATTCATTCGCATAATCCATTCTAATTCATTCGTACGATCCATTCTTATTCATTCATACGACCCATTCTAATGCATTCATACGATCCATTCTAATTCATTCGTACGAATGTATCTATTCTAATTCATACGATCCATTCTAATGCATTCATACGATCCATTCTAATGCATTCATACGATCCATTCTAATTCATTCGCTCGAATGTATCTATTCTAATTCATTCGTACGATCCATTCTAATTCGTTCATACGATCCATTCTAATTCGTTCGTACGATCCATTCTAATTCATTCGCACGATCCATTCTAATTCATTCGTACGATCCATTCTAATTTATTCGTACAAATGTATCCATTTTAATTCATTCGCGTGATCCATTCTAATTCATTCGTACGATCCATTCTAATTCATTCTAATTCATTCGTACGATCCATTCTAATTCATTCCTACGATCCATTCTAATTCATTCGCATGATCCATTCGTATGATCCATTCTAATCCATTCATACGATCCATTCTAATCCATTCATACGATCCATTCTAATTCGTTCGTACGATCCATTCTAATTCGTTCGTACGATCCATTCTAATTCATTCGCACGATCCATTCTAATTCATTTGTACGATCCATTTTAATTCATTCGCATGATCCATTCTAATTCATTCGTACAATGCGTTCTAATTCATTCGCTCGAATGTATCCATTCTAATTCATTCGCACGAATGAATTAGAATGGATCGGACGAATGAATTAGAATGGATCGTACGATTCATTCCAATTCATTCGTACGATCCATTCTAATGCATTCGTACGATTCATTCTAATTCATTCGCACGATCCATTCTAATTCATTCGTACGATCCATTCTTATTCATTCATACGATCCATTCTAATTCATTCGCACAATCCATTCTAATTCATTCGTATGATCCATTCTAATTCATTCGTATGATCCATTCTAATTCATTCGTATGATCCATTCTAACTCATTTTAGAATGGATCGTACGAACGAATTAGAATGGATCGTATGAACGAATTAGAATGGATCGTACGAATGAATTAGAATGGATCGTACGGATGAATTAGAATAGATCGTACGAATGGATTAGAATGGATCATACGAATGGATTAGAATGGATCGTACGAATGGATTAGAATGGATCATACAAATGAATTAGAATGGATCATACAAATGAATTAGAAAGGTTACATTCGTGAGAATGAATTAGAATGGATCGTACGAATGAATTAGAATGGATCATGCGAATGAATTTGAATGGATCGTACGTATGAATTAGAATCGATCGAACGAATGAATTAGAATGGATACATTCGAGCGAATGAATTAGAATAGATCGTAGGAATGAATTAGAATGGATCATACGAATGAATTAGAATGGATCGTGCGAATGAATTAGAATGGATTGTACGAATGAATTAGAATGAATACATTCGTGCGAATAAATTAGAATGGATCGGACGAATGAATTAGAATGGATCGTACGAATGAATTAGAATGGATCGTGCGAATGAATTAGAATAAATCGTACGAATGCATTAGAATGGATACATTCGTGCGAATGAATTAGAATGGATCGTACGAATGAATTAGAATGGATCATGTGAATGAATTAGAATGGATCGTACGAATGAATTAGAATGGATACATACAAATGAATTAGAAAGGTTACATTCGTGAGAATGAATTAGAATGGATCGTACGAATGAATTAGAATGGATACATTCGAGCGAATGAATTAGAATAGATCGTACGAATGAATTAGAATGGATCATTGGAATGAATTAGAATGGATCGTGCAAATAAATTAGAATGGATACATTCATGCGAATGAATTAGAATGTATCGTAGGAATTAATCAGAATGGATCGTACGAATGAATTAGAATGGTTACATTCGAGCGAATGAATTAGAATGGATCGTACGAATGAATTAGAATGCATCGTACAAATGAATTAGAAAGGTTACATTTGTAAGAATGAATTAGAATGGATCGTACGAATGGATTAGAATGGATCGTACGAATGGATTAGAATGGATCGTACGAATGTATTAGAATGGATCATACAAATGAATTAGAAAGATTACATTCGTGAGAATGAATTAGAATGGATCGTATGAATGAATTAGAATGGATCATGCGAATGAATTTGAATGGATCGTATGAATGAATTAGAATGGATCGAACGAATAAATTAGAATGGATACATTCGAGTGAATGAATTAGAATAGATCGTAGGAATGAATTAGAATGGATCATACGAATGAATTAGAATGGATCATGCGATTGAATTAGAATGGATTGTACGAATGAATTAGAATGGATACATTCGTGCGAATGAATTAGAATCGATTTGACGAATGAATTAGAATGGATCGTACGAATGAATTAGAATGGGTCGTGCAAATGAATTAGAATGAATCGTACGAATGCATTAGAATGGATACATTCGTGCGAATGAATTAGAATGGATCGTACGAATGAATTAGAATGGATACATTCGAGCGAATGAATTAGAATGGATCATACGAATGAATTAGAATGGATCATAGGAATGAATTAGAATGGATCGTGCAAATGAATTAGAATGGATACATTCATGCGATTGAATTAGAATGTATCATAGGAATTAATTAGAATGGATCGTACGAATGAATTAGAATGGTTACATTCGTGCGAATGAATTAGAATGGATCGTACGAATGAATTAGAATGCATCGTACAAATGAATTAGAAAGGTTACATTTGTGTGAATAAATTAGAATGGATCGTACGAATGGATTAGAATGGATCGTACGAATGGATTAGAATGGATCGTACAAATAAATTAGAATGGATCATACAAATGAATTAGAAAGATTACATTTGTGAGAATGAATTAGAATGGATCGTATGAATGAATTAGAATGGATCATGCGAATGAATTTGAATGGATCGTATGAATGAATTAGAATGGATCGAACGAATAAATTAGAATGGATACATTCGAGCGAATGAATTAGAATAGATCGTAGGAATGAATTAGAATGGATCATACGAATGAATTAGAATGGATCATGCGATTGAATTAGAATGGATTGTACGAATGAATTAGAATGGATACATTCGTGCGAATGAATTAGAATCGATTTGACGAATGAATTAGAATGGATCGTACGAATGAATTAGAATGGGTCATGCAAATGAATTAGAATGAATCGTACGAATGTATTAGAATGGATACATTCGTGCGAATGAATTAGAATGGATCATACGAATGAATTAGAATGGATCGTGCGAATGAATTAGAATGGATCATATGATTGATTTAGAATGGATCGTGCGAATGAATTAGAATGGATCGTACGAATGAATTAGAATGGATACATTTGTGCGAATGAATTAGAATGGATTGTACGAATAAATTAGAATGGATCGTACGAATGAATTAGAATGGATACATTTTTACGAATGAATTAGAATGGATCGTGCGAACGAATTAGAATGGATCGTACGAATGAATTAGAATGGATCGTACGAATGAATTAGAATGGATCTTGCGATTGAATTAGAATAGATCGTACGAATGAATTAGAATGGATACATTCATGCGAATGAACTAGAATGGATACATACATTCATGCGAATGAATTAGAATGGATCGTATGAATGAGTTAGAATGGATCGTATGAATGAATTAGAATGGATTGCATGAATGAATTAGAATGGATCATACGAATGAATTGGAATGGATCGTATGAATGAATTAGAATGGATACATTCATGCAAATGACTTAGAATGGATCATACGAATGAATTAGAATGGATCATACGAATGAATTAGAATGGATCGTGTGAATGAATTAGAATGGATCGTGCGAATGAATTAGAATGGATACATTTGTGCGAATGAATTAGAAAGGATCGTATGAATGAATTAGAATGAATCATACGAATGAATTAGAATGGATCATACGAATGAATTAGAATACATCATGTGAATGAATTAGAATGGATCGTACGTTTGAATTAGATTGGATTGTGCGAATGAATTAGAATGGATACATTCGTGCGAATGAATTAGAATAGATCGTGTGAAAGAATAAGAATAGATGGTACGAATGAATTAGAATGGATACATTTGTATGAATGAATTAGAATGGATTGTACGAATGAATTAGAATGGATCGTACGAATGAATTAGAATGGATAGTGCGAATGAATTAGAATGGATCGTACGAATGAATTAGAATGGATTGTACGAATGAATTAGAATAGATCGTACGAATGAATTATAATGGATTGTGCAAATGAATTAGAATGGATCGTACGAATGAATTAGAATGGATCGTACGAATGAATTAGAATGGATACATTTGTGCGAATGAATTAGAATGGATCGTATATTCGTGCAAATGAATTAGAATGGATCGTACAAATGAATCCATTCTAATTCATTCGCACGAATGTATCCATTCTAATTCATTTGCATGAATGTATCCATTCTAATTTATTCGTACGAATGAATTAGAATGGATCGTACGAACGAATTAGAATGGATCGTACGAATGAATTAGAATGGATACATTCGTGCGAATGAATTAGAATAGATCGTACGAATGAATTAGAATGGATTGTACGAATGAATTAGTTCGTACGAATGAATTAGAATGGATCGTACGAATGAATCGTACGATCCGTTCTAATTCATTCCTACGATCTATTCTAATCCATTCGCACGAATGTATCCATTCTAATTCATTTGCACGAACCATTCTAATTCATTCGCACAAATGTATCCATTCTAATTCATTCGTAAGATCAATTCTAATTCATTCGTATGATTTATTCTAATTCATTCGCTCGAATGTATCCATTCTAACCATTCTAATTCATTCGTATGATCCATTCTAGTTCATTCATACGATCCATTCTAATTCATTCGCATGAATATATCTATTCTAATTCATTCGTATGATCCATTCTTATTCATTCGTACGATCCATTCTAATTCATTCGCATGATCCGTTCTAATTCATACGATCCATTCTAATTCATTCGCACAATCCATTCTAATTCATTCGTACGATCCATTCTAATTCATTTGTATGATCCATTATAACTCATTTTAGAATGGATCGTACGAACGAATTAGAATGGATCGTATGAACAAATTAGAATGGATCGTACGAATGAATTAGAATGGATCATACAAATGAATTAGAAAGATTACATTTGTGAGAATGAATTAGAATGGATCGTATGAATGAATTAGAATGGATCATGCGAATGAATTTGAATGGATCGTATGAATGAATTAGAATGGATCGAATGAATAAATTAGAATGGATACATTCGAGCGAATGAATTAGAATAGATCGTAGGAATGAATTAGAATGGATCATACGAATGAATTAGAATGGATCATGCGATTGAATTAGAATGGATTGTACGAATGAATTAGAATGGATACATTCGTGCGAATGAATTAGAATCGATTTGACGAATGAATTAGAATGGATCGTACGAATGAATTAGAATGGGTCATGCAAATGAATTAGAATGAATCGTACGAATGTATTAGAATGGATACATTCGTGCGAATGAATTAGAATGGATCGTACGAATGAATTAGAATGGATCGTGCGAATGAATTAGAATGGATCATATGATTGATTTAGAATGGATCGTGCGAATGAATTAGAATGGATCGTACGAATGAATTAGAATGGATACATTTGTGCGAATGAATTAGAATGGATTGTACGAATAAATTAGAATGGATCGTACGAATGAATTAGAATGGATACATTTGTACGAATGAATTAGAATGGATCGTGCGAACGAATTAGAATGGATCGTACGAATGAATTAGAATGGATCGTACGAATGAATTAGAATGGATCTTGTGATTGAATTAAATTAGATCGTACGAATGAATTAGAATGGATACATTCATGCGAATGAACTAGAATGGATACATACATTCATGCGAATGAATTAGAATGGATCGTATGAATGAGTTAGAATGGATCGTATGAATGAATTAGAATGGATTGCATGAATGAATTAGAATGGATCATACGAATGAATTGGAATGGATCGTATGAATGAATTAGAATGGATACATTCATGCAAATGACTTAGAATGGATCGTACGAATGAATTAGAATGGATACATTTGTGCGAATGAATTAGAATGGATCGTATGAATGAATTAGAATGAATCATACGAATGAATTAGAATGGATCATACGAATGAATTAGAATACATCATGTGAATGAATTAGAATGGATCGTACGTTTGAATTAGATTGGATTGTGCGAATGAATTAGAATGGATACATTCGTGCGAATGAATTAGAATAGATCGTATGAAAGAATTAGAATAGACGGTACGAATGAATTAGAATGGATACATTTGTATGAATGAATTAGAATGGATTGTACGAATGAATTAGAATGGATCGTACGAATGAATTAGAATGGATAGTGCGAATGAATTAGAATGGATCGTACGAATGAATTAGAATGGATCGTACGAATGAATTAGAATAGATCGTACGAATGAATTATAATGGATTGTGCGAATGAATTAGAATGGATCGTACGAATGAATTAGAATGGATCGTACGAATGAATTAGAATGGATACATTTGTGCGAATGAATTAGAATGGATCGTATATTCGTGCAAATGAATTAGAATGGATCGTACAAATGAATCCATTCTAATTCATTCGCACGAATGTATCCATTCTAATTCATTTGCATGAATGTATCCATTCTAATTTATTCGTACGAATGAATTAGAATGGATCGTACGAACGAATTAGAATGGATCGTACGAATGAATTAGAATGGATACATTCGTGCGAATGAATTAGAATAGATCGTATGAATGAATTAGAATGGATTGTACGAATGAATTAGTTCGTACGAATGAATTAGAATGGATCGTACGAATGAATCGTACGATCCGTTCTAATTCATTCCTACGATCTATTCTAATCCATTCGCACGAATGTATCCATTCTAATTCATTTGCACGAACCATTCTAATTCATTCGCACAAATGTATCCATTCTAATTCATTCGTAAGATCCATTCTAATTCATTCGTATGATTTATTCTAATTCATTCGCTCGAATGTATCCATTCTAACCATTCTAATTCATTCGTATGATCCATTCTAGTTCATTCATACGATCCATTCTAATTCATTCGCATGAATATATCTATTCTAATTCATTCGTATGATCCATTCTTATTCATTCGTACGATCCATTCTAATTCATTCGCATGATCCGTTCTAATTCATACGATCCATTCTAATTCATTCGCACAATCCATTCTAATTCATTCGTACGATCCATTCTAATTCATTTGTATGATCCATTATAACTCATTTTAGAATGGATCGTACGAACGAATTAGAATGGATCGTATGAACAAATTAGAATGGATCGTACGAATGAATTAGAATGGATACATTCGAGCGAATGAATTAGAATGGATCGTACAAATGAATTAGAATGGATCGTACAAATGGATTAGAATGGATCGTACGAATGAATTAGAGTAGATCGAACGAATGAATTAGAATGGATACATTCGAGCGAATGAATTAGAATAGATCGTTGGAATGAATTAGAATGGATCGTGCGAATGAATTAGAAAGGATCGTACGAATGATATAGAATGGATTGTACGAATGAATTAGAATGGATACATTCTTGCGAATGAATTAGAATGGATCGTACGATTCATTCTAATTCATTCGTACAATCCATTCTAATTCATTCGTATGATCAATTCTAATTCATTCGTACAATCCATTCTAATTCATTCGCACGAATGTATCCATTCTAATTCATTCGTACGATCCATTCTAATTAATTCGCACCAATGTATCCATTCTAATTCATTCGTACGATCCATTCTAATTCATTCGCACGAAAGTATCCATTCTAATTCATTCGTACGATCCATTCGAACTCATTCGGTGGATCCATTCTAATTCATTCGTACGAATGAATTAGAATGGATCGTGCGAATGAATTAGAATGGATCGTACGATTCAATCTAATTCATTCTAATTCATTCATACATTCGTACGATCCATTCTAATTCATTCGTACGATCCTTTCTAATTCATTCGTACGATCCATTCGAATTCATTCACACAAATGTATCCATTCTAATTCATTCGTATGATCCATTCTAATTCATTCGCACGATCCATTCTAATCCATTCGTACGATCCATTCTAATTCATTTGCACGAATCCATTCTAATTCATTCGCACGATACATTCGTGCGAATGAATTAGAATGGATCATAGGAATAAATTAGAATGGATCATACAAATGAATTAGAATGGTTATATTCGTACGAATGGATTAGAATGGATCGTACGAATGAATTAGAATGGATCGTGCGAATGAATTAGAATGGATCGTACGAATGAATTAGAATGGATCGTGCGAATGAATTAGAATGGATCGTTCGAATGAATTAGAATGGATACATTTGTGTGAATGAATTAGAATGCATCGTACGAATGAATTAGAATGGATCGTACGAATGAATTAGAATGGATCGTACGAATGTACGAATGAATTAGAATGAATTAGATTGCATCGTACGATCCATTCTAATTCATTCGCACGATCCATTCTAATTTATTCGTACGATCCATTCTAATTCATTCGTCCGATCCATTCTAATTCATTCGCACGAATGTATCCATTCTAATTCATTTATACAATCCATTCTAATTCATTCTTATGATCCATTCTAATTCATTCGTATGATCCATTCTAATTTATTCCTACGATCTATTCTAATTCATTCACTCGAATGCATCCATTCTAATTCATTCGTTCGATCCATTCTAATTCATTCGTACAATCCATTCAAATTCATTCGTTTGATCCATTCTAATTCATTCGTACGATCCATTCTAATTCAATCGTATGATCCATTCTAATTCATTCGCACAAATGTATCCATTTTAATTCATTCGTACAATCCATTCTAATTTATTCATACGATCCATTCTAATTCATTCCCACGATCCACATTCTAATTCATTCGTACGATCCATTCTAATCCATTCGTACGAATGGATTGGAATGGATACATTCGTGCAATCCATTCTAATTCATTTGTACGATCCATTCTAATTCATTCGCACGAATGAATTAGAATGGATACATTCGTGCGAATGAATTAGAATGGATCGTACGAATGAATTAGAATGGATCATACGAATGAATTAGAATGGATACATTTGTGCGAATGAATTAGAATGGATCGTACGAATGAATTAGAATGGATCGTGCGAATGAATTAGAATTGATCATATGAATGAATTAGAATGGATCGTACTAATGAATTAGAATGGATACATTCATGCGAATGAATTAGAATGGATCGTACAAATAAATTACAATTGATCGGAGGAATGAATTAGAATGGATCGTACGATTCATTCTAATTCATTCGTACGATCAATTCTAATGCATTCGTACGAGCGAATGAATTAGAATGGATCGTACGAATGAATTAGAATGGATAATAGGAATGAATTAGAATGGATCGTGCAAATGAATTAGAATGGATACATTCGTGTGAATGAATTAGAATGGATCGTATGAATGAATTAGAATGGATCGTACGAATGCATTAGAATGGATACATTCGAGCAAATGAATTAGAATAGATCGTAGGAATGAATTAGAATGGATCGTAGGAATGAATTAGAATGGATCGTGCGAATGAATTAGAATGGATCGTACGAATGAATTAGAATGGACCGTGTGAATGAATTTGAATGGATCGTACGAATGAATTAGAATGGATCGAACGAATGAATTAGAATGGATACATTGGTGCGAATGAATTAGAATGGATCGTGCGAATGAATTAGAATGGATCATACGAATGGATTAGAATGAATCGTATGAATGAGTTAGAATGGATCGTGCGATTGAATTAGAATGGTTTGTGCGAATGAATTATAATAGATCGTACGAATGAATTAGAATGGATATATTCGTGTGAATGAATTAGATTGCATCGTACGAATGAATTAGAAAGGTTACATTCGTGAGAATGAATTAGAATGGATCGTACGAATGAATTAGAATGGATCGTACGAATGAATTAGAATGGATACATTCGAGCGAATGAATTAGAATGGAACGTACGAATGAATTAGAATAGATCGTGCGAATGAATTAGAATTGATCATACGAATGAATTAGAATGGATCGTTTGATCCATTCTAATTCATTCGCACGATCCATTCTAATTCATTCGTACGATCCATTCAAATTTGCGAATGAATTAGAATGGATCGTAGGAATGAATTAGAATGGATCGTACGAATGAATTAGAATGGTTACATTCGTGCGAATGAATTAGAATAGATCGTACGAACGGATTAGATCCATTCTAATTCATTCATATGATCCATTCTAATTCATTCGTCCGATCCATTCTAATTCATTCGCACGAATATATCCATTCTAATTCATTCGTACAATCCATTCTAATTCATTCGCACGATCCATTCTAATTCATTCGTATGATCCATTCAAATTCATTCCTACGATCTATTCTAATTCATTCGCTCGAATGTATCCATTCTAATTCATTCGTACGATTCATTCTAATTCATTCGTATAATCCACTCAAATTCATTCGCATGATCCATTCTAATTCATTCGTACGATCCATTCTAATTCATTCTCACGAATGTAACCTTTCTAATTCATTTGTTTGATCCATTCTAATTCATTCGTACGATCCATTCTAATCCATTCGTACGATCCATTCAAATCCATTCGTACTATCCATTCTAATTCATTCGTACGATCCATTCTAATTCATTCGTATGAATGTATCCATTCTTATTTATTCGTACGATCCAATCTAATTCATTTGTACGATCCATTCTAATTCATTTGCACGAATGTATCCATTCTAATTCATTCATACGATCCATTCTAATTCATTCGTATGATCCATTCTAATTCATTCACACGATCCATTCAAATTCATTCGCACGATCCATTCTAATTCATTCGTATGATCCATTCTAATTCATTCATACGATCTATTCTAATTCATTCGCACGAATGTATCCATTCTAATTCATTCGCACAATCCAATCTAATTCAAACGTACGAATGGATTAGAATGGATCGAACGAATGAATTATTCATCGCACAAATGTATCCATTCTAATTCATTCGTATGATCCATTCTAATTCATTCGCACGATCCATTCTAATTCATTCGTATGATCCATTCTAATTCATTCCTACGATCTATTCTAATTCATTCGTACGATCCATTCTAATTCATTCGCACAAATATATCTATTTTAATTCATTCGTACGATCCATTCTAGTTTATTCATACGATCCAATCTAATTCATTCGCACGATCCATTCTAATCCATTCGTACGATCCATTCTAATTCATTCGTACGATCCATTCTAATTCATTCCAACGTACGATCCATTCTTATTCATTCGCACGAATGTAACCATTCTAATTCATTCGTATGATCCATTCTAATTCATTCCTCTGATCCATTCTAATTCATTTGCACGAATGTATCCATTCTAATTCATTCGTTCGATCCATTCTAATTCATTCGTACGATCCATTCTAATTCATTCTCACGAATGTAACCTTTCTAATTCATTTCTACGATCCATTCTAATTCATTCGTACGATCCATATTAATCCATTCGTACGATCCATTCTAATTCATTCACACGAATGAATTAGAATGGATACATTCGTGCGAATGAATTAGAATGGATCGTACGAATGAATTAGAATGGATCATACGAATGAATTAGAATAGATACATTCGTGCGAATGAATTAGAATGGATCGTACGAATGAATTAGAATGGATCATGCGAATGAATTAGAATTGATCATATGAATGAATTAGAATGGATCGTACGAATGAATTAGAATGGATACATTCGTGCGAATGAATTAGAATGGATCGTACAAATAAATTACAATGGATCGGACGAATGAATTAGAATGGATCGTACGATTCATTCTAATTCATTCGTACGATCCATTCTAATGCATTCGTACAAGCGAATGAATTAGAATGGATTGTACGAATGAATTAGAATGGATAATAGGAATGAATTAGAATGGATCGTGCAAATGAATTAGAATGGATACATTCGTGTGAATGAATTAGAATGGATCGTATGAATGAATTAGAATGGATCGTACGAATGCATTAGAATGGATACATTCGAGCAAATGAATTAGAATGGATCATAGGAATGAATTAGAATGGATCGTAGGAATGAATTAGAATGGATCGTGCGAATGAATTAGAATGGATCGTACGAATGAATTAGAATGGATCGTGTGAATGAATTTGAATGGATCATACGAATGAATTAGAATGGATCGAACGAATAAATTAGAATGGATACATTGGTGCGAATGAATTAGAATGGATCGTGCGAATGAATTAGAATGGATCATACGAATGGATTAGAATGAATCGTATGAATGAGTTAGAATGGATCGTGCGAATGAATTAGAATGGATTGTACGAATGAATTAGAATGGATCGTACGAATGAATTAGAATGGATATATTCGTGCGAATGAATTAGATTGCATCGTACGAATGAATTAGAAAGGTTACATTCGTGAGAATGAATTAGAATGGATCGTACGAATGAATTAGAATGGATCGTACGAATGAATTAGAATGGATACATTCGAGCGAATGAATTAGAATGGATCGTACGAATGAATTAGAATGGATCGTGCGAATGAATTAGAATTGATCATACGAATGAATTAGAATGGATCGTACGATCCATTCTAATTCATTCGCACGATCCATTCTAATTAATTCGTACGATCCATTCAAATTTGCGAATGAATTAGAATGGATAGTGCGAATGAATTAGAATGGATCGTACGAATGAATTAGAATGGATCCACCGAATGAGTTAGAATGTATCATACGAATGAATTAGAATGGATCGTGCGAAAGAATTAAAATGGATTGTACGAATGAATTAGAATGGATACATTCGTGTGAATGAATCAGAATGGATATATTCGTGCGAATGAATTAGAATGGATCGGACAAATGAATTAGAATGGATCGTACGATTCATTCTTATTCATTCGTACGATCCATTCTAATGCATTCGTACGATTCATTCTAATTCATTCACACGATCCATTCTAATTCATTCGTACGATCCATTCTTATTCATTTATACGATCCATTCAAATTCATTCGCATAATCCATTCTAATTCATTCGTACGATCCATTCTTATTCATTCATATGACCCATTCTAATGCATTCATACGATCCATTCTAATTCATTCGTACGAATGTATCTATTCTAATTCATACGATCCATTCTAATGCATTCATACGATCCATTCTAATGCATTCATACGATCCATTCTAATTCATTCGCTCGAATGTATCTATTCTAATTCATTCGTACGATCCATTCTAACTCGTTCATACGATCCATTCTAATTCGTTCGTACGATCCATTCTAATTCATTCGCACGATCCATTCTAATTCATTCGTACGATCCATTCTAATTTATTCGTACAAATGTATCCATTTTAATTCATTCGCGTGATCCATTCTAATTCATTCGTACGATCCATTCTAATTCATTCTAATTCATTCGTACGATCCATTCTAATTCATTCCTACGATCCATTCTAATTCATTCGCATGATCCATTCGTATGATCCATTCTAATCCATTCATACGATCCATTCTAATCCATTCATACGATCCATTCTAATTCGTTCGTACGATCCATTCTAATTCGTTCGTACGATCCATTCTAATTCATTCGCACGATCCATTCTAATTCATTTGTACGATCCATTTTAATTCATTCGCATGATCCATTCTAATTCATTCGTACAATACGTTCTAATTCATTCGCTCGAATGTATCCATTCTAATTCATTCGCACGAATGAATTAGAATGGATCGGACGAATGAATTAGAATGGATCGTACGATTCATTCCAATTCATTCGTACGATCCATTCTAATGCATTCGTACGATTCATTCTAATTCATTCGCACGATCCATTCTAATTCATTCGTACGATCCATTCTTATTCATTCATACGATCCATTCTAATTCATTCGCACAATCCATTCTAATTCATTCGTATGATCCATTCTAATTCATTCGTATGATCCATTCTAATTCATTCGTATGATCCATTCTAACTCATTTTAGAATGGATCGTACGAACGAATTAGAATGGATCGTATGAACGAATTAGAATGGATCGTACGAATGAATTAGAATGGATCGTACGGATGAATTAGAATAGATCGTACGAATGGATTAGAATGGATCATACGAATGGATTAGAATGGATCGTACGAATGGATTAGAATGGATCATACAAATGAATTAGAATGGATCATACAAATGAATTAGAAAGGTTACATTCGTGAGAATGAATTAGAATGGATCGTACGAATGAATTAGAATGGATCATGCGAATGAATTTGAATGGATCGTACGTATGAATTAGAATCGATCGAACGAATGAATTAGAATGGATACATTCGAGCGAATGAATTAGAATAGATCGTAGGAATGAATTAGAATGGATCATACGAATGAATTAGAATGGATCGTGCGAATGAATTAGAATGGATTGTACGAATGAATTAGAATGAATACATTCGTGCGAATAAATTAGAATGGATCGGACGAATGAATTAGAATGGATCGTACGAATGAATTAGAATGGATCGTGCGAATGAATTAGAATAAATCGTACGAATGCATTAGAATGGATACATTCGTGCGAATGAATTAGAATGGATCGTACGAATGAATTAGAATGGATCATGTGAATGAATTAGAATGGATCGTACGAATGAATTAGAATGGATACATACAAATGAATTAGAAAGGTTACATTCGTGAGAATGAATTAGAATGGATCGTACGAATGAATTAGAATGGATACATTCGAGCGAATGAATTAGAATAGATCGTACGAATGAATTAGAATGGATCATTGGAATGAATTAGAATGGATCGTGCAAATAAATTAGAATGGATACATTCATGCGAATGAATTAGAATGTATCGTAGGAATTAATCAGAATGGATCGTACGAATGAATTAGAATGGTTACATTCGAGCGAATGAATTAGAATGGATCGTACGAATGAATTAGAATGCATCGTACAAATGAATTAGAAAGGTTACATTTGTAAGAATGAATTAGAATGGATCGTACGAATGGATTAGAATGGATCGTACGAATGGATTAGAATGGATCGTACGAATGTATTAGAATGGATCATACAAATGAATTAGAAAGATTACATTCGTGAGAATGAATTAGAATGGATCGTATGAATGAATTAGAATGGATCATGCGAATGAATTTGAATGGATCGTATGAATGAATTAGAATGGATCGAACGAATAAATTAGAATGGATACATTCGAGTGAATGAATTAGAATAGATCGTAGGAATGAATTAGAATGGATCATACGAATGAATTAGAATGGATCATGCGATTGAATTAGAATGGATTGTACGAATGAATTAGAATGGATACATTCGTGCGAATGAATTAGAATCGATTTGACGAATGAATTAGAATGGATCGTACGAATGAATTAGAATGGGTCGTGCAAATGAATTAGAATGAATCGTACGAATGCATTAGAATGGATACATTCGTGCGAATGAATTAGAATGGATCGTACGAATGAATTAGAATGGATACATTCGAGCGAATGAATTAGAATGGATCATACGAATGAATTAGAATGGATCATAGGAATGAATTAGAATGGATCGTGCAAATGAATTAGAATGGATACATTCATGCGATTGAATTAGAATGTATCATAGGAATTAATTAGAATGGATCGTACGAATGAATTAGAATGGTTACATTCGTGCGAATGAATTAGAATGGATCGTACGAATGAATTAGAATGCATCGTACAAATGAATTAGAAAGGTTACATTTGTGTGAATAAATTAGAATGGATCGTACGAATGGATTAGAATGGATCGTACGAATGGATTAGAATGGATCGTACAAATAAATTAGAATGGATCATACAAATGAATTAGAAAGATTACATTTGTGAGAATGAATTAGAATGGATCGTATGAATGAATTAGAATGGATCATGCGAATGAATTTGAATGGATCGTATGAATGAATTAGAATGGATCGAACGAATAAATTAGAATGGATACATTCGAGCGAATGAATTAGAATAGATCGTAGGAATGAATTAGAATGGATCATACGAATGAATTAGAATGGATCATGCGATTGAATTAGAATGGATTGTACGAATGAATTAGAATGGATACATTCGTGCGAATGAATTAGAATCGATTTGACGAATGAATTAGAATGGATCGTACGAATGAATTAGAATGGGTCATGCAAATGAATTAGAATGAATCGTACGAATGTATTAGAATGGATACATTCGTGCGAATGAATTAGAATGGATCATACGAATGAATTAGAATGGATCGTGCGAATGAATTAGAATGGATCATATGATTGATTTAGAATGGATCGTGCGAATGAATTAGAATGGATCGTACGAATGAATTAGAATGGATACATTTGTGCGAATGAATTAGAATGGATTGTACGAATAAATTAGAATGGATCGTACGAATGAATTAGAATGGATACATTTTTACGAATGAATTAGAATGGATCGTGCGAACGAATTAGAATGGATCGTACGAATGAATTAGAATGGATCGTACGAATGAATTAGAATGGATCTTGCGATTGAATTAGAATAGATCGTACGAATGAATTAGAATGGATACATTCATGCGAATGAACTAGAATGGATACATACATTCATGCGAATGAATTAGAATGGATCGTATGAATGAGTTAGAATGGATCGTATGAATGAATTAGAATGGATTGCATGAATGAATTAGAATGGATCATACGAATGAATTGGAATGGATCGTATGAATGAATTAGAATGGATACATTCATGCAAATGACTTAGAATGGATCGTACGAATGAATTAGAATGGATCATACGAATGAATTAGAATGGATCGTGTGAATGAATTAGAATGGATCGTGCGAATGAATTAGAATGGATACATTTGTGCGAATGAATTAGAATGGATCGTATGAATGAATTAGAATGAATCATACGAATGAATTAGAATGGATCATACGAATGAATTAGAATACATCATGTGAATGAATTAGAATGGATCGTACGTTTGAATTAGATTGGATTGTGCGAATGAATTAGAATGGATACATTCGTGCGAATGAATTAGAATAGATCGTGTGAAAGAATAAGAATAGATGGTACGAATGAATTAGAATGGATACATTTGTATGAATGAATTAGAATGGATTGTACGAATGAATTAGAATGGATCGTACGAATGAATTAGAATGGATAGTGCGAATGAATTAGAATGGATCGTACGAATGAATTAGAATGGATTGTACGAATGAATTAGAATAGATCGTACGAATGAATTATAATGGATTGTGCAAATGAATTAGAATGGATCGTACGAATGAATTAGAATGGATCGTACGAATGAATTAGAATGGATACATTTGTGCGAATGAATTAGAATGGATCGTATATTCGTGCAAATGAATTAGAATGGATCGTACAAATGAATCCATTCTAATTCATTCGCACGAATGTATCCATTCTAATTCATTTGCATGAATGTATCCATTCTAATTTATTCGTACGAATGAATTAGAATGGATCGTACGAACGAATTAGAATGGATCGTACGAATGAATTAGAATGGATACATTCGTGCGAATGAATTAGAATAGATCGTACGAATGAATTAGAATGGATTGTACGAATGAATTAGTTCGTACGAATGAATTAGAATGGATCGTACGAATGAATCGTACGATCCGTTCTAATTCATTCCTACGATCTATTCTAATCCATTCGCACGAATGTATCCATTCTAATTCATTTGCACGAACCATTCTAATTCATTCGCACAAATGTATCCATTCTAATTCATTCGTAAGATCAATTCTAATTCATTCGTATGATTTATTCTAATTCATTCGCTCGAATGTATCCATTCTAACCATTCTAATTCATTCGTATGATCCATTCTAGTTCATTCATACGATCCATTCTAATTCATTCGCATGAATATATCTATTCTAATTCATTCGTATGATCCATTCTTATTCATTCGTACGATCCATTCTAATTCATTCGCATGATCCGTTCTAATTCATACGATCCATTCTAATTCATTCGCACAATCCATTCTAATTCATTCGTACGATCCATTCTAATTCATTTGTATGATCCATTATAACTCATTTTAGAATGGATCGTACGAACGAATTAGAATGGATCGTATGAACAAATTAGAATGGATCGTACGAATGAATTAGAATGGATACATTCGAGCGAATGAATTAGAATGGATCGTACAAATGAATTAGAATGGATCGTACAAATGGATTAGAATGGATCGTACGAATGAATTAGAGTAGATCGAATGAATGAATTAGAATGGATACATTCGAGCGAATGAATTAGAATAGATCGTAGGAATGAATTAGAATGGATCGTGCGAATGAATTAGAAAGGATCGTACGAATGATATAGAATGGATTGTACGAATGAATTAGAATGGATACATTCTTGCGAATGAATTAGAATGGATCGTACGATTCATTCTAATTCATTCGTACAATCCATTCTAATTCATTCGTATGATCAATTCTAATTCATTCGTACAATCCATTCTAATTCATTCGCACGAATGTATCCATTCTAATTCATTCGTACGATCCATTCTAATTAATTCGCACCAATGTATCCATTCTAATTCATTCGTACGATCCATTCTAATTCATTCGCACGAATGTATCCATTCTAATTCATTCGTACGATCCATTCGAACTCATTCGGTGGATCCATTCTAATTCATTCGTACGAATGAATTAGAATGGATCGTGCGAATGAATTAGAATGGATCGTACGATTCAATCTAATTCATTCTAATTCATTCATACATTCGTACGATCCATTCTAATTCATTCGTACGATCCTTTCTAATTCATTCGTACGATCCATTCGAATTCATTCACACAAATGTATCCATTCTAATTCATTCGTATGATCCATTCTAATTCATTCGCACGATCCATTCTAATCCATTCGTACGATCCATTCTAATTCATTTGCACGAATCCATTCTAATTCATTCGCACGATACATTCGTGCGAATGAATTAGAATGGATCATAGGAATAAATTAGAATGGATCATACAAATGAATTAGAATGGTTATATTCGTACGAATGTATTAGAATGGATCGTACGAATGAATTAGAATGGATCGTGCGAATGAATTAGAATGGATCGTACGAATGAATTAGAATGGATCGTGCGAATGAATTAGAATGGATCGTTCGAATGAATTAGAATGGATACATTTGTGCGAATGAATTAGAATGCATCGTACGAATGAATTAGAATGGATCGTACGAATGAATTAGAATGGATCGTACGAATGTACGAATGAATTAGAATGAATTAGATTGCATCGTACGATCCATTCTAATTCATTCGCACGATCCATTCTAATTTATTCGTACGATCCATTCTAATTCATTCGTCCGATCCATTCTAATTCATTCGCACGAATGTATCCATTCTAATTCATTCGTACAATCCATTCTAATTCATTCTTATGATCCATTCTAATTCATTCGTATGATCCATTCTAATTTATTCCTACGATCTATTCTAATTCATTCACTCGAATGCATCCATTCTAATTCATTCGTTCGATCCATTCTAATTCATTCGTACAATCCATTCAAATTCATTCGTTTGATCCATTCTAATTCATTCGTACGATCCATTCTAATTCAATCATATGATCCATTCTAATTCATTCGCACAAATGTATCCATTTTAATTCATTCGTACAATCCATTCTAATTTATTCATACGATCCATTCTAATTCATTCCCACGATCCACATTCTAATTCATTCGTACGATCCATTCTAATCCATTCGTACGAATGGATTGGAATGGATACATTCGTGCAATCCATTCTAATTCATTTGTACGATCCATTCTAATTCATTCGCACGAATGAATTAGAATGGATACATTCGTGCGAATGAATTAGAATGGATCGTACGAATGAATTAGAATGGATCATACGAATGAATTAGAATGGATACATTCGTGCGAATGAATTAGAATGGATCGTACGAATGAATTAGAATGGATCGTGCGAATAAATTAGAATTGATCATATGAATGAATTAGAATGGATCGTACGAATGAATTAGAATGGATACATTCGTGCGAATGAATTAGAATGGATCGTACAAATAAATTACAATTGATCGGAGGAATGAATTAGAATGGATCGTACGATTCATTCTAATTCATTCGTACGATCCATTCTAATGCATTCGTACGAGCGAATGAATTAGAATGGATCGTACGAATGAATTAGAATGGATAATAGGAATGAATTAGAATGGATCGTGCAAATGAATTAGAATGGATACATTCGTGTGAATGAATTAGAATGGATCGTATGAATGAATTAGAATGGATCGTACGAATGCATTAGAATGGATACATTCGAGCAAATGAATTAGAATAGATCGTAGGAATGAATTAGAATGGATCGTAGGAATGAATTAGAATGGATCGTGCGAATGAATTAGAATGGATCGTACGAATGAATTAGAATGGACCGTGTGAATGAATTTGAATGGATCGTACGAATGAATTAGAATGGATCGAACGAATGAATTAGAATGGATACATTGGTGCGAATGAATTAGAATGGATCGTGCGAATGAATTAGAATGGATCATACGAATGGATTAGAATGAATCGTATGAATGAGTTAGAATGGATCGTGCGAATGAATTAGAATGGTTTGTGCGAATGAATTATAATGGATCGTACGAATGAATTAGAATGGATATATTCGTGTGAATGAATTAGATTGCATCGTACGAATGAATTAGAAAGGTTACATTCGTGAGAATGAATTAGAATGGATCGTACGAATGAATTAGAATGGATCGTACGAATGAATTAGAATGGATACATTCGAGCGAATGAATTAGAATGGAACGTACGAATGAATTAGAATAGATCGTGCGAATGAATTAGAATTGATCATACGAATGAATTAGAATGGATCGTTTGATCCATTCTAATTCATTCGCACGATCCATTCTAATTCATTCGTACGATCCATTCAAATTTGCGAATGAATTAGAATGGATCGTAGGAATGAATTAGAATGGATCGTACGAAGGAATTAGAATGGTTACATTCGTGCGAATGAATTAGAATGGATCGTACGAACGGATTAGATCCATTCTAATTCATTCATACGATCCATTCTAATTCATTCGTCCGATCCATTCTAATTCATTCGCACGAATGTATCCATTCTAATTCATTCGTACAATCCATTCTAATTCATTCGCACGATCCATTCTAATTCATTCGTTTGATCCATTCTAATTCATTCCTACGATCTATTCTAATTCATTCGCACGAATGTATCCATTCTAATTCATTCGTACGATCCATTCTAATTCATTCGTATAATCCACTCAAATTCATTCGCATGATCCATTCTAATTAATTCGTACGATCCATTCTAATTCATTCTCACGAGTGTAACCTTTCTAATTCATTTGTTTGATCCATTCTAATTCATTCGTACGATCCATTCTAATCCATTCGTACGATCCATTCAAATCCATTCGTACTATCCATTCTAATTCATTCGTACGATCCATTCTAATTCATTCGTATGAATGTATCCATTCTTATTTATTCGTACGATCCAATCTAATTCATTTGTACGATCCATTCTAATTCATTTGCACGAATGTATCCATTCTAATTCATTCATACGATCCATTCTAATTCATTCGTATGATCCATTCTAATTCATTCACACGATCCATTCAAATTCATTCGCACGATCCATTCTAATTCATTCATACGATCCATTCTAATTCATTCATACGATCTATTCTAATTCATTCGCACGAATGTATCCATTCTAATTCATTCGCACAATCCAATCTAATTCAAACGTACGAATGGATTAGAATGGATCGAACGAATGAATTATTCATCGCACAAATGTATCCATTCTAATTCATTCGTATGATCCATTCTAATTCATTCGCACGATCCATTCTAATTCATTCGTATGATCCATTCTAATTCATTCCTACGATCTATTCTAATTCATTCGTACGATCCATTCTAATTCATTCGCACAAATATATCTATTTTAATTCATTCGTACGATCCATTCTAGTTTATTCATACGATCCAATCTAATTCATTCGCACGATCCATTCTAATCCATTCGTACGATCCATTCTAATTCATTCGTACGATCCATTCTAATTCATTCCAACGTACGATCCATTCTTATTCATTCGCACGAATGTAACCATTCTAATTCATTCGTATGATCCATTCTAATTCATTCCTACGATCCATTCTAATTCATTTGCACGAATGTATCCATTCTAATTCATTCGTTCGATCCATTCTAATTCATTCGTACGATCCATTCTAATTCATTCTCACGAATGTAACCTTTCTAATTCATTTCTACGATCCATTCTAATTCATTTGTACGATCCATATTAATCCATTCGTACGATCCATTCTAATTCATTCACACGAATGAATTAGAATGGATACATTCGTGCGAATGAATTAGAATGGATCGTACGAATGAATTAGAATAGATCATACGAATGAATTAGAATAGATACATTCGTGCGAATGAATTAGAATGGATCATGCGAATGAATTAGAATTGATCATATGAATGAATTAGAATGGATCGTACGAATGAATTAGAATGGATACATTCGTGCGAATGAATTAGAATGGATAGTACAAATAAATTACAATGGATCGGACGAATGAATTAGAATGGATCGTACGATTCATTCTAATTCATTCGTACGATCCATTCTAATGCATTCGTACAAGCGAATGAATTAGAATGGATCGTACGAATGAATTAGAATGGATAATAGGAATGAATTAGAATGGATCGTGCAAATGAATTAGAATGGATACATTCGTGTGAATGAATTAGAATGGATCGTATGAATGAATTAGAATGGATCGTACGAATGCATTAGAATGGATACATTCGAGCAAATAAATTAGAATGGATCGTAGGAATGAATTAGAATGGATCGTAGGAATGAATTAGAATGGATCGTGCGAATGAATTAGAATGGATCGTACGAATGAATTAGAATGGATCGTGTGAATGAATTTGAATGGATCGTACGAATGAATTAGAATGGATCGAACGAATGAATTAGAATGGATACATTGGTGCGAATGAATTAGAATGGATCGTGCGAATGAATTAGAATGGATCATACGAATGGATTAGAATGAATCGTATGAATGAGTTAGAATGGATCGTGCGAATGAATTAGAATGGATTGTACGAATGAATTAGAATGGATCGTACGAATGAATTAGAATGGATATATTCGTGCGAATGAATTAGATTGCATCGTACGAATGAATTAGAAAGGTTACATTCGTGAGAATGAATTAGAATGGATCGTACGAATGAATTAGAATGGATCGTACGAATGAATTAGAATGGATACATTCGAGCGAATGAATTAGAATGGATCGTACGAATGAATTAGAATGGATCGTGCGAATGAATTAGAATTGATCATACGAATGAATTAGAATGGATCGTACGATCCATTCTAATTCATTCGCACGATCCATTCTAATTCATTCGTACGATCCATTCAAATTTGCGAATGAATTAGAATGGATCGTAGGAATGAATTAGAATGGATCGTACGAATGAATTAGAATGGTTACATTCGTGCGAATGAATTAGAATGGATCGTACGAACGGATTAGATCCATTCTAATTCATTCGTACGATCCATTCTAATTCATTCGTCCGATCCATTCTAATTAATTCGCACGAATGTATCCATTCTAATTCATTCGTACAATCTATTTTAATTCATTCGCACGATCCATTCTAATTCATTCGTATGATCCATTCTAATTTATTCATACGATCCATTCTAATTCATTCTCACGAATGTAACCTTTCTAATTCATTTGTTTGATCCATTCTAAATCATTCGTACGATCCATTCTAATCCATTCGTACGATCCATTCAAATCCATTCGTACTATCCATTCTAATTCATTCGTACGATCCATTCTAATTCATTCGTATGAATGTATCCATTCTTATTTATTCGTACGATCCAATCTAATTCATTTGCACGATCCATTCTAATTCATTTGCACGAATGTATCCATTCTAATTCATTCATACGATCCATTCTAATTCATTCGTATGATCCATTCTAATTCATTCACACGACCCATTCAAATTCATTCGCACGATCCATTCTAATTCATTCGTACGATCCATTCTAATTCATTCATACGATCTATTCTAATTCATTCGCACGAATGTATCCATTCTAATTCATTCGCACAATCCAATCTAATTCAAACGTACGAATGGATTAGAATGGATCGAACGAATGAATTATTCATCGCACAAATGTATCCATTCTAATTCATTCGTATGATCCATTCTAATTCATTCGCACGATCCATTCTAATTCATTCGTATGATCCATTCTAATTCATTCCTACGATCTATTCTAATTCATTCGTACGATCCATTCTAATTCATTCGCACAAATGTATCTATTTTAATTCATTCGTACGATCCATTCTAGTTTATTCATACGATCCAATCTAATTCATTCGCACGATCCATTCTAATCCATTCGTACGATCCATTCTAATTCATTCGTACGATCCATTCTAATTCATTCCTACGTTCGATCCATTCTTATTCATTCGCACGAATGTAACCATTCTAATTCATTCGTACGATCCATTCTAATTCATTCCTACGAACCATTCTAATTCATTCGCACGAATGTATCCATTCTAATTCATTCGTTCGATCCATTCTAATTCATTCGTACGATCCATTCTAATTCATTCTCACGAATGTAACCTTTCTAATTCATTTCTACGATCCATTCTAATTCATTCGTACGATCCATATTAATCCTTTCGTACGATCCATTCTAATCCATTCGTACGATCCGTTCTAATCCATTCGTACGATCCGCTCTAATCCATTCGTACGATCCATTCTAATTCATTCTCACAAATGTAACCTTTCTAATTCATTTGTAAGATCCATTCTAATCCATTCGTACGATCCATTCTAATCCATTCGTACGATCCATTCTAATTCATTCGCACGAATGTATCCATTCTAATTCATTCGTACGATCCATTCTAATCCATTCGTACGATCCATTCTAATTCATTTGTACAATGCGTTCTAATTCATTCGTACGATCCATTCTAATCCATTCATACAATCCATTCTAATTCATTCGCACGATGAATTCTAATTCATTCGCACGATCCATTCTAATCCATTCGTACGATCCATTCTATTTCATTCGTACGATCCATTCTAATTCATTCTCACAAATGTAACCTTTCTAATTAATTCGTACGATCCATTCTAATTCATTCGTACGATCCATTCTAATTCTTTCGTACGATCCATTCTAATTCATTCGCACAAATGTATCCATTCTAATTCATTCGTGCGATCCATTCTAATTCATTCTCACGAATGTAACTTTTCTAATTCATTTGTATGATCCATTCTAATTCATTCGTACGATCCATATTAATCCATTCGTACGATCCATTCTAATCCATTCGTACGCTCCGTTCTAATCCATTCGTACGATCCGTTCTAATCTATTCGTACGATCCATTCTAATTCATTCTCACAAATATAACCTTTCTAATTCATTTGTACGATCCATTCTAATCCATTCGTAGGATCCATTCTAATCCATTCGTACGATCCATTCTTATTCATTCGCACGAATGTATCCATTCTAATTCATTCGTACGATCCATTCTAATCCATTCGAACGATCCATTCTAATTCATTCGTACAATGCGTTCTAATTCATTCGTACGATCCATTCTAATCCATTCATACAATCCATTCGAATTCATTCGCACGATGAATTCTAATTCATTCGCACGATCCATTCTAATTCATTCGTACGATCCATTCTAATTCATTCGTACGATCCATTCTAATCCATTCGTACGATCCATTCTATTTCATTCGTACGATCCATTCTAATTCATTCTCACAAATGTAACCTTTCTAATTCATTCGTACGATCCATTCTAATTCATTCGTATGATCCATTCTAATTCATTCGCACAAATGTATCCATTCTAATTCATTCGAACGATCCATTCTAATTCATTCTCACGAATGTAACCTTTCTAATTCATTTGTATGATCCATTCTAACTCATTCGTACGATCCATTCTAATTCATTCTTACAAATGTAACCTTTCTAATTCATTTGTACGATCCATTCTAATTCATTCGTATGATCCATTCTAATCCATTCGTACGATCCATTCTAATCCATTCGTACGATCCATTCTAATTCATTTGTACGATCCATTCAAATTCATTCGCATGATCCATTCTAATTCGTTCGTACGATCTATTCTTATTCATCGCACAAATGTATCCATTCTAATTCATTCGTACGATCCATTCTAATCCATTCGTACAAATGAATTAAAATCGATCGTACAAATGAATTAGAATGGATCGTACAAATGAATTAGAAAAGTTACATTTGTGAGAATGAATTAGAATGGATCGTACGAATGAATTAGAATGGATCGTACGAATGGATTAGAAAGGATCAGACGAATGAATTAGAATGGATACATTCGAGCGAATGAATTAGAATGGATCGTAGGAATGAATTAGAATGGATCGTACGAATGAATTAGAATGGATCGTACGAATGATTAAAATGGATACATTTGTGCGGATGAATTAGAATGGATCATACGAATCGATTAGAATGGATCGTACGAATGGATTAGAATGGATCGTACGAATGTATCCATTCTAATTCATTCGTTTGAATTGAATGGATTGTACGAATGAATTAGAATGGATCGTACGAATGAATTAGAATGGATCATGCGAATGAATTAGAATAGATCGTACGAATGAATTAGAATGGATCGTACGAATAAATGAATTAGAATGGATCGTACTATTCATTCTAATTCATTCGTACGATCCATTCTAATGCATTCGTACGATTCATTCTAATTCATTCGCACGATCCATTCTAATTCATTCGTATGATCCATTCTAATTTATTTGCACGAATATACGATCCATTCTAATTTATTTGCAAGAATGTATCGATTCTAATTCATTCGTACAATCCATTCTAATTTATTCATACAAATAAATCCATTCTAATTCATTCGTACGATCCATTCTAATTCATTGGTACGATTCATTCTAATTCATTCGCACGATCCATTCTAATTCATTCGTATGATCCATTCTAATTCATTCGCTTGAATGTATCCATTCTAATTCCTTCGTACAATCCATTCTAATTCATTCGCACGATCCATTCTAATTCATTCGTATGATCCATTCTAATTCATTCCTACGATCTATTCTAATTCATTCGCTCGAATGTATCCATTCTAATTCATTCGTTTGATCCATTCTAATTCATTCGTACGAACCATTCAAATTCATTCGTATGATCCATTCTAATTCATTCGTACGATCCATTCTAATTCATTCTCATGAATGTAAACTTTCTAATTCATTTGTATGATCCATTCTAATTCATTCGTACGATCCATTCTAATCCATTCGTACGATCCATTCTAATCCATTCGTATGATCCATTCTACTCCATTCGTACGATCCATTCTAATTCATTCATACAATCCATTCTAATTCATTCTCACAAATGTAACCTTTCTAATTCATTAGTACGATCCATTCTAATCCATTCGTACGATCCATTCTAATCCATTCGTACGATCCATTCTAAATCATTCGTATGATCCATTCTAATTCATTCCTACGATCTATTCTAATTCATTCGCTCGAATGTATCCATTCTAATTCGTTTGCTCGATCCATTCTAATTCATTCCTATGATCCATTTTAATTCATTCGTACGATCCATTCTAATTCATTCGCTCGAATGTATCCATTCTAATTCATTCGTACGATCCATTCTAATTCGTTCATACGATCCATTCTAATTCGTTCGTATGATCCATTCTAATTCGTTCGTACGATCCATTCTAATTCATTCGTACGATCCATTCTAATTCATTCTCACAAATATAACCTTTCTAATTCATTTGTACGATTCATTCTAATTCATTCGTACGATCCATTCTAATCCATTCGTATGATCCATTCTAATTCATTCGCACGAATGTAACCATTCTAATTCATTCTTACGATCCATTCTAATTCATTCCTACGATCCATTCTAATTCATTCGCACGATCTATTCTAATTCATTCGTACAATCTAGTCTAATTCATTCGTATGATCCATTCTAATTCATTTGCACGATCCATTCTAATTCATTTCTATGATCCATTCTAATTCATTCGTACGATCCATTCTAATTCATTCGCTCGAATGTGTCCATTCTAATTCATTCGTACGATCCATTCTAATTCATTCGTAGGATCCATTCTAATTCATTCGCTCGATCCATTCTAATTCATTCGTACGATCCATTCTAATTCATTTGCACGATCCATTCTACTTCATTCCTATGATCCATTCTAATTCATTCGTACGATCCATTCTAATTCATTCGCTCGAATGTATCCATTCTAATTCATTCGTACGATCCATTCTAATTCGTTCGTACGATCCATTCTAATTCGTTCGTACGATCCATTCTAATTCGTTCGTATGATCCATTCTAATTCATTCGTATGATCCATTCTAATTCATTTCTACGATCTATTCTAATTCATTCGCTCGAATGTATCCATTATAATTCTTTCGTTCGATCCATTCTAATTCATTCGTACGATCCATTCAAATTCATTCGCATGATCCATTCTAATTCATTCGTACGATCCATTCTAATTTATTCGTACAAATGTATCTATTCTAATTCATTCGTATGATCCATTCTAATTCATTCATACGATTCATTCTAATTCATTCGTACGATCCATTCTAATTTACTCGTACGATCCATTCTAATTCATTCGCACAAATGTATCCATTCTAATTCATTCGTACAATCCATTCTAATTAATTTGCACGATCCATTCTAATTCATTCGTTCGATCCATTCTAATTCATTCATACGATCCATTCTAATTCATTCATATGATCCATTCTAACTCATTCGGTGGATCCATTCTAATTTATTCGTACGATCCATTCTAATTTATTTGCACGAATATACGATCCATTCTAATTCATTCGCACGAATGTATCCATTCTAATTCATTTGCACGATCCATTCTAATTCATTCCTTTGATCCATTCTAATTCATTCGTATGATCCATTCTAATTCATTCGCATGAATGTATCCATTCTAATTCATTTGCACGATCCATTCTAATTCTTTCATATGATCCATTCTAATTCATTTGTACGATCCATTCTATTTCATTCGCTCGAATGTAACCATTCTAATTTATTCGTACGATCCATTCTAATTTATTCCTATGATCCATTCTAATTCATTCGCACGAATGTATCCATTCTAATTCATTTGCACGATCCATTCTAATTCATTCCTATGATCCATTCTAATTCATTCGTACGATCCATTCTAATTCATTCGCTCGAATGTATCCATTCTAATTCATTCGTACGATCCTTTCTAATTCATTCTCACGAATGTAACCTTTCTAATTAATTTGTATGATCAATTCTAATTCATTCGTATGATCCATTCTAATCCATTCGTAAGATCCCTTCTAATCTATTCTAATTCATTCGCACGATCCATTCTAATTCATTCGTATAAATATATCCATTCTAATCCATTCGTACGATCCATTCTAATTCATTCGTACGATCCATTCTAATTCATTCTCACAAATATAACCTTTCTAATTCATTTGTACGATCCATTCTAATTCATTCGTACGATCCATTGATCGTACAAATGAATTAGAATGGATCATAGGAATGAATTAGAATGGATCGTGCAAATGAATTAGAATGGATACATTCGTATGAATGAATTAGAATGGATCGTATATTCTTACAAATAAATGAGAATGGATCGTATGAATGAATTAGAATGGATCCACCGAATGAGTTAGAATGGATCATACGAATGAATTAGAATGGATCATACGAATGAATTAGAATGGATTGTACGAATGAATTAGAATGGATACATTCGCACGAATGTAACCATTCTAATTTATTCGTACGATCAATGGATCGTACGAATAATTTAGAATGGATCGTGCGAATGAATTAGAATGGATCGTATGAATTAGAATGGATCGTTCAAATGAATTAAAATGGATCGTACGAATGAATTAGAATGGATCATGCGAATGAATTAGAATGGATCGTACGATGCAATCTAATTCATTCTAATTCATTCGTACATTCGTACGATCCATTCTAATTCATTCGTACGATCCATTCTAATTCATTCGTACGATGCATTCTAATTCATTCGCACAAATGTATCCATTCTAATTCATTCGAACGATCCATTCTAATTCATTCGCACGATCCATTCTAATTCATTCGTACGATCCATTCTAATCCATTCGTACGATCCATTCTAATTCATTCGTATGATATATTCATACGACTGAATTAGAATGGATTGTACGAATGAATAAGAATTGATCATACGAATGAATTAGAATGGATCGTACGAATGAATTAGAATGGATCGTATGAATGAATTAGAATGGATCGTACAAATGGATTAGAATGGATCGTACGAATGGATCATGCGAATGAATTAGAATGGATCGTAGCAATGAATTAGAATGGATCGTACGAATGAATTAGAATGGATCGTACGAATGAATTAGAATGGATATATTCGTGCGAATGAATTAGAATTGATCGGACAAATGAATTAGAATGGATCGTATGAATAAATTAGAATGGATCATGCGAATGAATTAGAATGGATCGTACGAATGAATTAGAATGGATCCACCGAATGAGTTAGAATGGATCATACGAATGAATTAGAATGGATCGTACGAATGAATTAGAATGGATTGTGTGAATGAATTAGAATGGATTGTATGAATGAATAAGAATGGATTGTACGAATGAATTAGAATAGATCGTACGAATGAATTAGAATGAATCGTGCGAATGAATTAGAATAGATCGTATGAATGAATTAGAATGGATCGTACGAATGAATTAGAATGGATCATGCGAATGAATTTGAATGGATCGTGCGAATGAATTACAATGGATCATACGAATGAATTAGAATGGATCGTATGAACGAATTAGAATGGATCGTACGAATGAATTAGAATGGATACATTCGAGCGATTGAATTAGAATGGATCGTACAAATGAATTAGAATGGATCATAGGAATGAATTAGAATTGATCGTGCAAATGAATTAGAATGGATACATTCGTGCGAATGAATTAGAATGGATCGTGCGAATGAATTAGAATGGATTATACGAATGGATTAGAATGGATACATTCATGCGAATGAATTAGAATGGATCGTACGAATGAATTAGAATGAATCGTCTGAATGAATTAGAATGGATCGTACGAATGAATTAGAATGGATACATTTGTACGAATAAATTAGAATGGATTGTACGAATGAATTAGAATGGATTCATTCTTGCAAATGGATCGTACATTCGTGCAAATAAATTAGAATGGATTGTACGAAATAATTAGAATGGATCGTGCGAATGAATTCGAATGGATCGTACGAATGCATTAGAATGGATCGTACGAATGGATTAGAATGGATCATACGAATGAATTAGAATGGTTTATACAAATGAATTAGAAAGGTTACATTCGTGAGAATGAATTAGAATAGATCCTACAATCCATTCTAATTCATTCTCACGAATGTAACCTTTCTAATTCATTTGTATGATCCATTCTAATTCATTCGCACGATCCATTCTAATTCATTCGTACGATCCATTCTAATTAATTCGCACGATCCATTAATTAGAATGGATACATTCGTGCGAATGAATTAGAATGGATCGTAGGAATGAATTAGAATGGATCGTACGAATGAATTAGAATGGTTACATTCGTGCGAGTGTATTAGAATGGATCGTATGAATGAATTAGAATGGATCATAAGAATGAATTAGAATGGATCGTACGAATGAATTAGAATGGATCATATGAATGAATTAGAATGGTTACATTCATGCGAATGAATTAGAATGGATCGTACGAATGGATTAGAATGGATCGTACGAATGGATTAGAATGGATTATACGAATGGATTAGAATGGATCGTACGAATGAATTAGAATGGATCATACAAATGAATTAGAAAGGTTACATTCGTGACAATGAATTAGAATGGATCGTACGAATGAATTAGAATGGATCATGTGAATGAATTTGAATGGATCGTACGAATGAATTAGAATGGATCGAACGAATGAATTAGAATGGATACATTCGAGCAAATGAATTAGAATAGATCATAGGAATGAATTAGAATGGATCATACGGATGAATTAGAATGGATCGTGTGAATGAATTAGAATGGATTGAACGAATGAATTAGAATGGATACATTCGTACGAGAATGAATCGTACGATCCATTCTAATTCATTCGTCTGATCCATTCTAATTCATTCGCACGAATGTATCCATTCTAATTCATTCGTACGATCCTTTCTAATTCATTCGTAGGATCCATTCTAATTCATTCTCATGAATGTAACCTTTCTAATTCATTTGTACGATCCATTCTAATTAGAAAGGTTACATTCGAGCGAATGAATTAGAATAGATCGTAGGAATGAATTAGAATGGATCATACGAATGAATTAGAATGGATCGTGCGAATGAATTAGAATGAATCGTACGAATGCATTAGAATGGATCGTACGAATGAATTAAATGAATCGTACGAACGAATTAAAATGGATCGTACGTACGAATTAGAATGGATCGTATGAACGAATTAGAATGGATCGTACGAATGAATTAGAATGGATACATTCGACAGAATGAATTAGAATGGATCGTACGATTGAATTAGAATGGATAATGAATTAGAATGGATCGTACAAATGAATTAGAATGGATCGTACGAATGGATTAGAATGGATACATTCGAGCGAATGAATTAGAATAGATCGTAGGAATGAATTAGAATGGATCATACGAATGAATTAGAATGGATCGTGCGAATGAATTAGAATGGATTGTACGAATGAATTAGAATGGATACATTCGAGCGAATGAATTAGAATAGATCGTAGGAATGAATTAGAATGGATCATCCGAATGAATTAGAATGGATCGTACGAATGAATTAGAATGGATTGTACGAATGAATTAGAATGGATACATTTGTGCGAATAAATTAGAATGGATCGTACGAATGAATTAGAATTGATCGTGCGAATGAATTAGAATGGATACAATCTTGCGTACGAATGAATTAGAATAAATCATAGGAATGAATTAGAATGGATCGTGCAAATGAATTAGAATGGATACATTCGTGCGAATGAATTAGAATGGATCGTAGGAATGAATTAGAGTGGATCGTATGAATGAATTAGAATGGATACATTCATGCGAATGAATTAGAATGGATCGGACGAATGAATTAAAATGGATCGTACGATTCATTCTAATTCATTCATACGATCCATTCTAATGCATTCGTACGATTCATTCTAATTCATTCGCACGATCCATTCTAATTCATTCGTACGATCCATTCAAATTCATTCGCATGATCCATTCTGATTCATTCGTACGATCCATTCTAATTCATTCGTACGATCAATTCTTATTCATTCCTACGATCCATTCTAATTCATTCGCACGAATGTATCCATTCTAATTCATTTGCACGATCCATTCTAATTCATTCCTATGATCCATTCTAATTCATTCGTACGATCCATTCTAATTGATTCGCACGATCCATTCTAATTCATTAGTACGATCTATTCTTATTCATTCCTACAATCCATTCTAATTCATTCGCACGTATGTATCCATTCTAATTCATTTGCACGATCCATTCTAATTCATTCCTATGATCCATTCTAATTCATTCGTACGATCCATTCTAATTCATTTGCACGATGCATTCTAATTCATTCGTATGATCCATTCTAATTCATTCCTACGATCCATTCTAATTCATTCGCACAAATGTATCCATTCTAATTCATTTGCACGATCCATTCTAATTCATTCCTATGATCCATTCTAATTCATTCGTACGATCCATTCTAATTCATTCATTTGAATGTATCCATTTTAATTCATTCGTACGATCCATTCTAATTCATTCGTACGATCTAGTTCATTCGTATGATCCATTCTAATTCATTCGTACGATCGATTCTAATTCATTCGCACGAATGTATCCATTCTAATGATTAGAATGGATCGTACGAATGGATCCATTCTAATTTATTCGTACGATCCATTCTAATTTATTCGTACGATCCATTCTAATTCATTCGCTTGAATGTATCCATTCTAATTCATTCGTACGATCCATTCTAATCCATTCGTACAATCCATTCTAATCCATTCGTACGATCCATTATAATTCATTCGTACGATCCATTCGAATTCATTCGCACGATCCATTCTAATTCATTCGTACGATCCATTCTAATTCATTCGCACGATCCATTCTAATTCTTTCATATGATCCATTCTAATTCATTCGCACGAATGTATCCATTCTAGTTCATCCGTACGCTCCATTCTAATTCATTCGTATGCTCCATTCTAATCCATTCGTACGATCCATTCTAATTCATTCGAATGATCCATTCTAATTCATTCGTACGATCCATTCTAATTCGTTCCTATAATCCATTCTAATTCATCCGTACGATCCATTGTAATTCATTCGTACGATCCATTCTAATTCATTCCTACGATCCATTCTAATTCATTCGCATGAATGTATCCATTCTAATTCATTTGCACGATCCATTCTAATTCATTCCTATGATCCATTCTAATTCATTTGTATGATCTATTCTAATTCATTCGCACAAATGTATCCATTCTAATTCATTCGTTCTATCCATTCTAATTCATTCGCATAAATATATCCATTCTAATTCATAAGTACGATCCATTCTAATTCATTCGCACGATCCATTCTAATTCATTCGCACAAATGTATCCATTCTAATTCATTCGTATAATCCATTCTAATTCATTCGCATGATCCATTCTAATTCATTCGTACGATCCATTCTAATCCATTCGTACGATCCATTCTAATTCATTCGTACGATCCATTCTAATTCATTCTCACAAATGTAACCTTTCTAATTCATTTGTACGATCCATTCTAATTCATTCGTACGATCCATTCTAATCCATTCGTATGATCCATTCTAATCCATTCGTACAATCCATTCTAATTCATTCGCACGAATGTAACCATTCTAATTCATTCGTACGATCCATTCTAATTCAATCCTACGATCCATTCTAATTCATTCGCACGAATGTATCGATTCTAATTCATTTGCACGATCGATTCTAATTCATTCCTATGATCCATTCTAATTCATTCGTACGATCCATTCTAATTCATTCGTACGATCCATTCTAATTCATTCTCACGAATGTAACCTTTCTAATTCATCCGTACGATGCAATCTAATTCATTCGCACGAATATATCCATTCTAATTCATTCGTACGATCCATTCTAATTCATTCGTACGATCTATTCTAACTCATTCATACGATTCATTCTAATCCATTCGTATGATCCATTCTAATTCATTCGCACGATCCATTCTAATTCATTCGCACCAATGTATCCATTCTAATTCATTCGTTCGATCCATTCTAATTCATTCGTACGATCCATTCAAATTCATTCACACGATCCATTCTAATACATTCGTACGATCCATTCTAATTCATTCGCACGATCCATTCTAATTCATTCCTACGATCCATTCTAATTCATTCCTACGATCTATTCTAATTCATTTGCTCGAATGTATCCATTCTAATGCATTCGTACGATCCATTCTAATTCATTCATACGATCCATTCTAATTCATTCACATGAATGTATCCATTCTAATTCATTTGCACGATCCATTCTAATTCATTCCTATTATCCATTCTAATTCATTCGTACGATCCATTCTAATTCATTCGCTCGTACGAATGCATTAGAATGGATCGTACGAATGAATTAGAATGAATCATACGATCCATTCTAATTCATTCGTCCGATCCATTGTAATTTATTTGTACGATCCATTCTAATTCATTCGCACGAATGTATCCATTCTAATTCATTCGTACGATCCATTCTAATTCATTCATATGATCAATTCTAATTCATTCGCACGATCCATTCTAATTCATTCGTACGATCCATTCTAATTCATTCGCACGAATGTATCCATTCTAATTCATTCGTATGATCCATTCTAATTCATTCGTACGATCCATTCTAATTCATTCGCACGAATGTATCCATTCTAATTCATTCGTGCGAATGAATT
Organism: Chamaelirium japonicum; assembly: GCA_947650365.1. Taxonomy (NCBI): domain Eukaryota; kingdom Viridiplantae; phylum Streptophyta; class Magnoliopsida; order Liliales; family Melanthiaceae; genus Chamaelirium; species Chamaelirium japonicum. The sequence continues at coordinate 2,304,939 of CANTAL010000015.1, read as the reverse complement.
AGAATGGATCGTACAAATGAATTAGAATGGATTGCACGAATGTATCCATTCCAATCCATTCGTACGAATGGATTAGAATGGATCGTACGAATGAATTAGAATGTGGATCGTGCGAATGAATTAGAATGGATCGTATGAATAAATTAGAATGGATTGTACGAATGAATTAAAATGGATACATTTGTGCGAATGAATTAGAATGGATCATACGATTGAATTAGAATGGATCGTACGAATGAATTAGAATGGATCAAACGAATGAATTTGAATGGATTGTACGAATGAATTAGAATGGATCGAACGAATGAATTAGTATGGATGCATTCGAGCGAATGAATTAGAATAGATCGTAGGAATAAATTAGAATGGATCATACGAATGAATTAGAATGGATCATAAGAATGAATTAGAATGGATCGTGCGAATAAATTAGAACGGATCGTACGAATGAATTAGAATGGATTAGAATAGATCGTATGAATGAATTAGAATGGATTATTCAAATATATCCATTCTAATTCATTCGCACAAATGTATCCATTCTAATTCATTCGTACGATCTATTCTAATTTATTCGTACGATCCATTCTAATTCATTTGCATTATCCATTCTAATTCATTCGTACGATCCATTCTAATTCATTCGTACGATCCATTCTAATTCATTCGTACGATGCAATCTAATTCATTCGCACAAATGTATCTATTTTAATTCATTCGTACAATGCGTTCTAATCCATTCATACGATCCATTCTAATCCATTCGTACGATCCATCCTAATTCATTCGCACGAATGTAACCATTCTAATTCATTCGTATGATCCATTCTAATTCATTCGTACGATCCATTCTAATTCGTTCATACGATCCATTCTAATTCATTCGTACGATCCATTCTAACTCATTCTCACAAATGTAACCTTTCTAATTCATTTGTACGATCCATTCTAATTCATTCGTACGATCCATTCTTATCCATTCGTACGATCCATTCTAATTCATTCGCACGAATGTAACCATTCTAATTCATTTGTACGATCCATTCTAAATCATTCCTACGATCCATTCTAATTCATTCGTACGAATGTATCCATTCTAATTCATTTGCACGATCCATTCTAAATCATTCCAATGATCCATTCTAATTCATTCGTACGATCCATTCTAATTCATTCGCTCGAATGTATCCATTTTAGTTCATTTGCACGATCCATTCTAATTCATTCGTACGATCCATTCAAATTAATTCGCACGATCCATTCTAATTCATTCGTACGATCCATTCTAATTAATTCATACGATCTATTCTTATTCATTTGCACGAATGTAACCATTCTAATTCATTCGTACGATTCATTCTAATTCATTCGTATGAGCAATTCTAATTCATTCGTACGATCCATTCTAATTCATTCGTACGATCCATTCTAATTCATTCGCACGAATGTATCATACGAATGAATTATAATGGATCATGCGAATGAATTAAAATGGATCTTACAAATAAATTAGAATGGATCGTGCGAATGAATTAGAATGGATCGTACGAATGAATTAGAATGGATCGTACGAACGAATTAGAATGGATCGTATGAATGAATTAGAATGGATACATTCAAGCGAATGAATTAGAATGGATCGTACGAATGAATCAGAATGGATCGTGCAAATGAATTAGAAAGGATACATTCGTGCGAATGAATTAGAATGGGTCGTAGGAATGAATTAGAATGGATCGTACGAATGAATTAGAATGTTTATATTAGTGCGAATGAATTAGAATGGATCGTACGAATGGATTAGAATAGATTATACGAATGAATTAGAATGGATCGTACGAATGAATTAGAATGGATCGCACAAATGAATTAGAAAGGTTACATTTGTGAGAATGAATTAGAATGGATCGTACGAATGAATTAGAATGGATCGTACGAATGGATTAGAATGCATCGTACGAATGAATTAGAATGGATCGTACGAATGAATTAGAATGGATCGTGCAAATGAATTAGAATGGATCGTGCGAATGAATTAGAATGCATCGTACGAATGAATTAGAATGGATTGTGCGAATGAATTTGAATGGATCGTACGAATGAATTAGAATGGATCGAACGAATGAATTAGAATGGATACATTCGAGCAAATGAATTAGAATAGATCGTAGGAATGAATTAGAATAGATCATACGAATGAATTAGAATGGATCGTGCGAATGAATTAGAATGGATCGTACGAATGAATTAGAATGGATCGTATGAACGAATTAGAATGGATCGTGCGGATTGTATGAATGAATTACAATGGATCGTACGAATGAATTAGAATGGATCGTACGATTGAATTAGAATAGCACATACAAATGAATTAGAATGAATCGTACGAATGAATAAGAATGGTTACATTTGTGCGAATGAATTAGAATAGATCGTACGAATGAATTAGAATGGATCGTACGAATAAATTAGAATGGATCGTGCGAATGAATTAGAATGGATCGTACGAATGAATTAGAATGGATCCACCGAATGAGTTAGAATGGATCATACGAATGAATTAGAATGGATCGTACGAATGAATCAGAATGGATTGTTCGAATGAATTAGAATGGATCGTATGAATGAATAAGAATGGATCGTGCAAATGAGTTAGAATGGATCGTGCGAATGAATTAGAATGGATCGTACGAATGAATTAAAATAGATCCACCGAATGAGTTAGAATGGATCATAATAATGAATTAGAATGGATCATATGAATGAATTAGAATGGATTGTGCGAATGAATTATAATGGATCATACGAATGAATTAGAATTGATCGTGCGAATGAATTAGAATACATCGTATGAATAAATTAGAATGGATCGTACAAATGAATTAGAAAGGTTATATTTGTGAGAATGAATTGGAATGGATCGTACGAAGGAATTAGAATGGATCGTACGAATGGATTAGAATGGATCGTAATAATGGATTAGAATGGATCGTACGAATGAATTAGAATGGATCATACAAATGAATTAGAAAGGTTACATTCGTGAGAATGAATTAGAATGGATCGTACGAATGAATTAGAATGGATCATGTGAATGAATTTGAATGGATCGTACGAATGAATTAGAATGGATCGAACGAATGAATTAGAATGGATCATACGAATGAATTAGAATGGATCGAACGAATGAATTAGAATGAATCGTACGAATGAATTAGAATGGTTACATTCGTGCGAATGAATTAGAATAGATCGTACGAATGAATTAGAATGGATCGTACGAATAAATTAGAATGGATCGTACGAATGAATTAGAATGGATCGTACGAATGAATTAGAATGGATCCACCGAATGAGTTAGAATGGATCATACAAATGAATTAGAATGGATCGTACGAATGAATTAGAATGGATTGTGCGAATGAATAAGAATGGATCGTATGAATGAATAAGAATAGATCATACGAATGAATTAGAATGGATCGTGCGAATGAATTAGAATGAATCGTACGAATGCATTAGAATGGATCGTACAAATGCATTAGAATGGATCGTACGAAAGAATTAGAATGGATCATACGAATGAATTAGAATGGATAGTACGAATGAATTTGAATGGATACATTTGTGCGAATGAATCTGAATGGATTGTATGAATGAATTAGAATGGATCGTGCGATTGAATTAGAATCGATCGATCCATTCTAATTAGAATCGATCGTATGACTGAATTAGAATGGATCGTGCGAATTAATTAGAATGGATCGTACGAATGAGTTTGAATGGATACATTTGTGCGAATGAATCTGAATGGATTGTATGAATGAATTACAATGGATCGTACGAATGAATTAGAATGGATCGTTCGAATGAATTAGAATAACTCATACGAATGAATTAGAATGGATCGTACGAATGAATTAGAATGGATCATGCGAATGAATTTGAATGGATCATACGAATGAATTATAATGGATCGTACCAATGGATTAGAATGGATCGTGCGAATGAATTAGAATGGATCGTATGAATGAATAAGAATGGATCGTACGAATAAATTAGAATGGATACATTCGAGCGAATGAATTAGAATGGAGTAGAATGGATCGTACGAATGAATTAGAGTGGATCGTACGAATGGATTAGAATGCATTGTACGAATGAATTAAATGGATCGTACGAATGGATTAGAATGGATCGTACGAATGAATTAGAATGGATTGTACGAATGAATTAGAATGGATACATTCGAGCGAATGAATTAGAATGGATCGTGCGAATGAATTAGAATGGATCATACGAATGAATTAGAATGGATCGTACGAATGGATTAGAATGGATCATACGAATAGATTAGAATGGATCGTACGAATGAATTAGAATGGATCATACAAATAAATTAGAAAGGTTACATTCGTGAGAATGAATTAGAATGGATCATACGAATAAATTAGAATGGATCCACCGAATGAATTAGAATGGTTACATTTGTGCGAATGAATTAGAATGTATCATGCGAATGAATTAGAATAGATCGTACGAATGAATTAGAATGGTTACATTCATGCGAATGAATTAGAATAGATCGTACGAATGAATTAGAATGGATCGTGCGAATGAATTAGAATTGATCATATGAATGAATTAGAATGGATCATAAGAATGAATTAGAATGGATCGTATGAATGAATTAGAATGGTTACGTTCGTGCGAATGAATTAGAATGGATCGTATGAATGGTTTAGAATGGATCGTACGAATGGATTAGAATGGATCGTACGAATGAATTAGAATGGATCATACGAATGAATTAGAATGGATCGTACAAATGAATTAGAATGGATCGCTCGAACGGGTCCATTCTAATTAGAATGGATCGTACGAATAAATTAGAATGGATCATAGGAATGAATTAGAATGGATTGTGCAAATGAATTAGAATGGATACATTCGTGCGAATGAATTAGAATGGATCATGCGAATGAATTTGAATGGATCGTATGAATGAATCCAATCTAATTCATTCGTACGATCCATTCTAATTAGAATGGATCCATTCTAATTCATTTGCATAATCCATTCTAATTCACTTGTACGATCTATTCTAATTCATTCGTATGATCCATTCTAATTAGAATGGATCCATTTGAGCGATCCATTCTAATTCATTCGTACGATCCATTCTAATTCATTCGTATGATCAATTCGGATTCATTCGATCGAATGTATCCATTCTAATTTATTCGTACGATCCATTCTAATTCATTCGTACGATCCATTCTAATTCATTCGTACGATCCATTCTAATTCATTCGCACGAATGTAACCATTCTAATTCATTCATACGATCCATTCTAATTCATTCGCATGATACATTCTAATTCATTCGCACAAATGTAACCATTCTAATTCATTCGGTGGATCCATTCTAATTCATTCGTACGATCCATTCTAATTCATTCTCACGAATGTAACATCTCTAATTCATTTGTATGATCCATTCTAATTCATTCGTACGATCCATTCTAATCCATTCATACGATCCATTCTAATCCATTCGTACGATCCATTCTAATTCATTCGCACGATCCATTGTAATTCATTTGTACGATCCATTCTAATTCATTCGCTCGAATGTATCCATTCTAATTCATTCGTACGATCCATTCTAATTCATTCGCCTGATCTATTCTAATTGTGCGAATGAATTAGAATGGATACCTTTGTGCACATGGATGTATCCATTCTAATTCATTCGTACGATCCATTCTAATTCATTCGCTCGAATGTATACATTCTAATTCATTCATATGATCCATTCTAATTTATTCGTACGATCCATTCTAATTCATTCTCACGAATGTAACCTTTCTAATTCATTTGTATGATCCATTCTAATTCATTCGTACGATCCATTCTAATTCATTCGCACGATCCATTCTAATTCGTTTGTATGATCCATTCTAATTCATTTGTACGATCCATTCTAATTCATTTGCATAAATGTATCCATTCTAATTCATTCGTACGATCCATTCCAATTCATTCGTATGATCCATTCTAATTCATTCATGCAATCCATTCTAATTCATTCATATGATCCATTCTAACTCATTCTCACAAATGTAACCTTTCAAATTCATTTGTAGTATCCATTCTAATTCATTCGTACGATCTATTCTAATTCATTCGCTCGAATGTATCCATTCTAATTCATTCGTACGATCCATTCTAATTCATTCGCATGAATGTAACCCTTCTAATTCATTCGTACGATCCATTCTAATTCATTCATACAATCCATTCTAGATCATTCTCACGAATGTATCCATTCTAATTCAGTCGTACGATCCATTCAAATCCATTCGTACAATCTATTCTAATCCATTCGTACGATACATTCTAATTCATTCGCACAAATGTAACCTTTCTAATTCATTTGTACGATCCATTCTAATTCATTCATACGATCCATTCGTATTCATTCCTACGATCCATTCGTATTCATTCGCACGAATATATCCATTCTAATTCATTTGCATGATCCATTCTAATTCATTCCTATGATCCATTCTTATTCATTCGTACGATCCATTCTAATTCATTCGCTAGAATGTATCCATTCTAATTCATTCGTACGATCCATTCTAATTCATTCGTACGAATATATCCATTCTAATTCATTCATACGATCCTTTCTAGTTCATTCGCATGATCCATTCTAATTCATTCGTATGATCCATTCTAATTCATTCGCATGAACCATTCTAATTCATTCGTACGATCCATTCTAATTCATTTGCACGAATATATCCATTCTAATTCATTCATACGATCCTTTCTAGTTCATTCGCACGATCCATTCTAATTCATTCGTATGATCCATTCTAATTCATTCCTACGATCTATTCTAATTCATTCGCTCGAATGTATCCATTCTAATTCATTCGTACAATCCATTCTAATTCATTCACACGATCTATTCTAATTCATTCGTACGATCCATTCTAATTCATTCGTAAGATCAATTCTAATTCATTCGCACGATCCATTCTAATTCGTTCTCACGAATGTAACCTTTCTAATTCATTCATACGATCCATTCTAATCCATTCGTATGATCCATTCTAATCCATTCGTACGATCCATTCTAATCCATTCGTACGATCCATTCTAATTCATTCTCATAAATATAACCTTTCTAATTCATTTGTACGATCCATTCTAATTCTTTCGTACGATCCATTCTAATCCTTTCGTACGATCCATTCTAATTCATTCGTACGATCCATTCTAATTCATTCGCACGAATGTAACCATTCTAATTCATTCGTACGATCCATTCTAATTCATTCCTACGATCCATTCTAATTCATTCGCACGAATATATACATTCTAATTCATTTGCACGATCCATTCTAATTCATTCCTATGATCCATTCTTATTCATTCGTACGATCCATACTAATTCATTCGCTCGAATGTATCCATTCTAATTCATTCGTACAATCCATTCTAATTCGTTCATACGATCCATTCTAATTCGTTCGTACGATCCATTCTAATTCATTCGTACGATCCATTCTATTCCATTCATACGATCCATTCTAATTCATTCGTACAAATGTATCTATTCTAATTCATTTGTACAATGCGTTCTAATCCATTCGTACGATCCATTCTAATTCATTCGTACGATCCATTCTCATCCATTCGTACGATCCATTCTAATTCATTCATACAAATGTATCTATTCTAATTCATTCGTACAATGCGTTCTAATCCATTCGTACGATCCATTCTAATTTATTCGTACGATCCATTCTAATTCATTCCTACGATCCATTCTAATTCATTCACACGAAAGTATCCATTCTAATTCATTTGCACGATCCATTCTAATTCATTCCTATGATCTATTCTAATTCATTCGTACGATCTATTCCAATTCATTCGCTCGAATGTATCCATTTTAATTAATTCGTATGATCTATTCTAATTCATTCGCACGAATGTATCAATTCTAATTCATTCGTACGATCTATTCTAATTCATTCGCATGATCCATTCTAACTCATTCGGTGGATCCATTCTAATTCATTCATACGATCCATTCAAATTCATTCGCACGATCCATTCTAATTTATTCATACGATCCATTCTAATTCATTCTTACGATCTATTCTAATTCATTCGCATGATCCATTCTAATTCACTCGTACGATCCATTCTAATTCATTCGTATGATCCATTCTAATTCATTCATACGATCCATTCTAATTCATTTGCATGAATGTATCCATTCTAATTCATTCGTACGATCCATTCCAATTCATTCGTATGATCCATTCTAATTCATTAATGCAATCTATTCTAATTCATTCATACGATCCATTCTAACTCATTTATACGATTCATTCTAATTCATTCGCATGATACATTCGTGAGAATGAATTAGAAAAGATCGTATGAATAAATTAGAATGGATACATTCGTGCGAATGAATTAGAATGGATCGTACAAATGAATTAGAATGGATCGTACGAATGAATTAGAATGGATCATGCGAATGAATTAGAATGGATTGAACGAATGAATTAGAATGGATACATTTGTGCGAATGAATTAGAATGGATCGTGCGAATGAATTAGAATGGATCGTACGAATGGATTAGAATAGATCGTACGAATGAATTAGAATGGATCGTACGAATGAATTAGAATGGTTACATTCGTGCGAATGAATTAGAATGGATCGTACGAATTGATTAGAATGGATCGTACGAATGGATTAGAATGGATCGTACGAATGAATTAGAATGGATCGTACAAATGAATTAGAAAGGTTACATTTGTGAGAATGAATTAGAATGGATCGTACGAATGGATTAGAATGGATCGTACGAATGGATTAGAATGGATCGTACGAATGGATTAGAATGGATTGTACGAATGAATTAGAATGGATCATACAAATGAATTAGAAAGGTTACATTCGTGAGAATGAATTAGAATGGATCGTGCGAATGAATTAGAATTAATCATACGAATGAATTAGAATGGATCGTACGAATGAATTAGATTGCATCGTACAATCCATTCTAATTCATTCGCACGATCCATTCTAATTCATTCGTATGACCAATTCTAATTCGTTCGCACGATCCATTCAAATTCATTCGTACGATCCATTCTAATTCATTCGCACGAATGTAACCATTCTAATTCATTCGTACGATCCATTCTAATTCATTCGTACGAATGTAACCTTTCTAATTCGTTCGTACGATCCATTCTAATTCATTCGTACGATCGATTCTAATTCATTCCTACGATCCATTAAAATTCATTCTCTCGAATGTATCCATTCTAATTCATTCGTACGATCCATTCTAATACATTCGTACGATCCATTCTAATTCATTCGTACGATCCATTCTAATTCATTCTCACAAATGTAACCTTTCTAATTCATTTGTATGATCCATTCTAATTCATTCGTACGATCCATTCTAATTCGTTCATACGATCCATTCTAATTCGTTCGCATGATCCATTCTAATTCATTCGTACGATCTATTCTAATTCATTCGCATGATCCATTCTAATTCATTCGTACGATCCATTCTAATTCATTCGTACAATCCATTCAAATTCATTCGTAAGATGCAATCTAATTCATTCGCACAAATGTATCTATTCTAATTCATTCGTACAATGCGTTCTAACCATTTGTATGATCCATTCTAATCCATTCGTACGATCTATTCTAATTCATTCGCACGAATGTAACCATTCTAATTCATTCGTACGATCCATTCTAATTCATTCGTATGATCCATTCTAATTCTTTCGTACGATCCATTCTAATTCATTTGCATGAATGTATCCATTCTAATTTATTCGTACGATCCAGTCTAATTCATTCGTACGATCCATTCTAATTCATTCGCACGAATATATCCATTCTAATTCATTCATACGATCCTTTCTAATTCATTCGCACGATCCATTCTAATTCTTTCATATGATCCATTCTAATTCATTCGCACGAATGTATCCATTCTAGTTCATTCGTACGCTCCATTCTAATTCATTCGTACGCTCCATTCTTATTCATCGCCCAAATGAATACATTCTAATTTATTCGTACGATCCATTCAAATTCAATCGTATGATCCATTCTAATTCATTCGCACAAATGTATCCATTTTAATTCATTTGTACGATCCATTCTAATTTATTCATACGATCCATTCTAATTCATTCGCACGATCCATTCTAATTCATTCGTACGATCCATTCTAAATCATTCGCATGAATATATCTATTCTAATTCATTCGTATGATCCATTCTAATTTATTCGCACGATCTATTCTAATTCATTCGTAGGATCCATTTGTATTCATTCGTACGATCCATTCTAATTCATTCGCACGAATGTATCATACGAATGAATTAGAATGGATCATGCGAATGAATTAAAATGGATCGTACGAATGAATTAGAATGGATCGTACAAATGAATTAGAAAGGTTACATTCGTGAGAATGAATTAGAATGGATCGTACGAATGAATTAGAATGGATCGTACGAATGGATTAGAATGGATCGTACGAATGAATTAGAATAGATCATACAAATGAATTAAAAAGGTTACATTCGTGAGAATGAATTAGAATGGATCGTACGAATGAATTAGAAAGGATCATGCGAATGAATTTGAATGGATCATACGAATGAATTAGAATGGATCGAACGAATGAATTAGAATGGATACAATCGAGCGAATGAATTAGAATAGATCGTAGGAATGAATTAGAATGGATCATACGAATGAATTAGAATGGATCGTGCAAATGAATTAGAATGGATCGTACGAATGAATTACAATGGATACATTCGTGCGAATGAATTAGAATGGATCGAACGAATGAATTAGAATGGATCTTACGATTCATTCTCGCACGAATGTATCCATTCTAATTCATTTGTACAATCCATTCTAATTCATTCGCACGATCTTTTCTAATTCATTCGTATGATCCATTGTAATTCATTCCTATGATCTATTCTAATTCATTCGCTCGAATGTATCCATTCTAATTCATTCGTTCGATCCATTCTAATTCATTCGTACGATCCATTCAAATTCATTCGCATGATCCATTCTAATTCATTCGTACGATCCATTCTAATTCATTCTCACGAATGTAACCTTTCTAATTCATATGTATGATCCATTCTAATTCATTCGTACTATCCATTCTAATCCATTCGTACGATCCATTCTAATCCATTCGTACGATCCATTCTAATCCATTCGTACGATCCATTCTAATTCATTCGCACGAATGTAACCATTCTAATTCATTCGTACGATCCATTCTAATTCATTCGTATGATCCATTCTAATTCATTCGTACGATCCATTCTAATTCATTTGCATGAATGTATCCATTCTAATTTATTCGTACGATCCATTCTAATTCATTCGTACGATCCATTATAATTCATTCGCACGAATGTATCCATTCTAATTCATTCGTACGATCTATTCTAATTCATTCGCACGATACATTTGTGAGAATGAATTTGAATGGATCGTACGAATGAATTAGAATGGATCATACGAATGGATTAGAATTAGAATGGATTAGAATGGATCGTACAAATGAATTAGAAAGGATCGTACGAATAAATTAGAATGGATACATTCTAATTCATTCATACAATGCGTTCTAATCCATTCGTGCGATCTATTCTAATTCATTCGCATGATCCATTCTAATTCATTCGTACGATCCATTCAAATTCATTCGCTCGAATGTAACCATTCTAATTCATTCGTACGATCCATTCTAATTCATTCCTACGATCCATTCTATTTCATTCTCACGAATGTAACCAGTATAATTCATTTGTATGTATCCATTCTAATTCGTTCGTACAATCCATTCTAATTCATTCGCATGATCCATTCTAATTCATTCGTATGATCCATTCGTACAATCCATTATAATTCATTCGCACGAATGTAACCATTCTAATGCATTCGTACGATCCATTCTAATTCATTTGTACGATCCATCTATTCCATTCTAATTCTAATCCATTCATACGATCCATTCTAATTCATTCGTACGATCCATTCTAATTCATTCTCAGAAATGTATCGTGCGAATGAATTAGAATGGATCGTACGAATGAATTAGAATGGATCGTACGAATGAATTAGAATGGATCATACGAATGAATTAGAATGGTTACATTCGTGCGAATGAATTTGAATGGTTACATTCGTGCGAATGAATTAGAATGGATCGTACGAATGGATTAGAATGGATCGTACGAATGGATTAGAATGGATCGTACGAATGGATTTGAATGGATATTACGAATGAATTAGAATGGATCATACAAATGAATTAGAATGGATCGTGCGAATGAATTCGAATGGATCGTACGAATGAATTAGAATGGATCGTACGAATGAATTAGAATGGATCATACGAATGAATTAGAATGGATCGTACGAATGAATTAGAATGGATTAGAATGGAATGAATTAGAATGGATCGTACGATTGGATTAGAATGGATCGTACGAATGAATTAGAATGGATCATATGAAAGAATTAGAATGGATCGTGTGAATGAATTCGAATGGATCGTACGAATGAATTAGAATGGATCGTACAAATGGATTTGAATGGATCGTACGAATGTATTAGAACGCATTGTACGAATGAATTAGAATAGATACATTTGTGCGAATGAATTAGAATGGATCGTACGAATGAATTAGAATGGTCACATTTGTGCGAAAGAATTTGATTGGATCGTACGAATGAATTAGAATGGATCATACGAATGAATTAGAATCGATCGTGCGAATGACTTAAAATGGATCGTACGAATGAATTAGAAGGGATACATTTGTGCGATGAATAAGAATGGAGTGTATGAATGAATTAGAATGGAGCGTACGAATGAACTAGAATGGATACATTCGTGCGAATGAATTAGAATGGATCGTGCGAATGAATTAGAATGGATCGTGCGAATGAATTAGAATGGATCGTACGAATGGATTAGAATGGACCATATGAAAGAATTAGAATGGATCGTGCAAATGAATTAGAATGGATCATACGAATGAATTAGAATGGATCGTACGAATGGATTAGAATGGATCGTACGAATGAATTAGAATGGATCGTACGAATGGATTAGAATGGATCGTACGAATGAATTAGAATGGATCGTACGAATGCATCCATTCTAATTCATTCGTACGATCCATTCTAATTCGTTCATATGATCCATTCTAATTTGTTCGTATGATCCATTCTAATTCGTTCGTACGATCCATTCTAATTCGTTCGTACGATCCATTCTAATTCGTTCGTACGATCCATTCTAATTCGTTCGTACGATCCATTCTAATTCATTCGCACGATCCATTCTAATTCATTCGCACGATCCATTCTAATTCTTTCGTACGATCCATTCTAATGCATTCGTACGATCCATTCTAATCCATTCGTACGATCCATTCTAATCCATTCGTACGATCCATTCTAATCCATTCGTACGATCCATTATAATCCATTCGTACGATCCATTCTAATCCATTCGTACGATCCATTCTAATTCATTCGCACGAATGTAACCATTCTAATTCATTCGTACGATCCATTTCTAATTCATTTGTACGATTCATTCTAATTCATTCGTACGATCCATTCTAATGCATTCGTACGATCCATTCTAATTCATTCGTATAATCCATTCTAACTCATTCGGTGGAATGTAACCATTCTAATTCATTCGTACGATCCATTCTAATCCATTCGTACGATCCATTCTAATTCATTCGTACGAATCCATTCTAATTCATTCGTACGATCCATTCTAATTCATTCTCACGATCAATTCTAATTCATTCGTACGAACCATTCTAATTCGTCCGATCCATTCTAATTCATTCGTACGATCCATTCTAATCCATTTGCACGATCCATTCTAATTCTTTCGTACGATCCATTCTAATTCATTCGTATGATCCATTCAAACTCATTCGGTGGATCCATTCTAATTCATTCGTACGATCCATTCTAATTCATTTGCACGATCCATTCTAATTTGTTCGTACGATCCATTCTAATTCATTCGTACGATCTATTCTAATTCATTCGCACGAATGTAACCATTCTAATTCATATGTACGATCCATTAGAATGGATCGTACGAATGAATTTGAATGGATCGTACGAATGAATTAGAATGGATCGAATGAATGAATTAGAATGGATATTTTCGAGCGAATGAATTAGTATAGATCGTAGGAATGAATTAGAATGGATCATACGAATGAATTAGAATGGATCGTGCGAATGAATTAGAATGGATTGTACGAATGAATTAGAATGGATACATTCGTGCGAATGAAATAGAATGGATCGTACGAATGAATTAGAATGGATCGTACGAATGAATTAGAATGAATCGTACGAATGAATTAGAATGGATCGTACGAATGAATTAGAATGGATACATTTGTACGAATAAATTAGAATGGATTGTACGAATGAATTAGAATGGATACATTCTTGCGAATAAATTAGAATGGATCGTATATTCATGCAAATAAATTAGAATGGATCATACGAATGAATTAGAATGGATCATGCGAATGAATTAGAATGAATCGAACGAATGCATTAGAATGGATCGTACGAATGAATTAGAATGAATCGTACGATCCATTCAAATTCATTCGTCCGATCCATTCTAATTCATTCGCACGAATGTATCCATTCTAATCCACTCGTACAATCCATTCTAATTCATTCGCACGATCCATTCTAATGCATTCGTATGATCCATTCTAATTCATTCCTACGATCTATTCTAATTTATTCGCTCGAATGTATCCATTCTAATTCATTCGTTCGATCCATTCTAATTTATTCGTATGATCCATTCAAATTCATTCGCATGATCCATTCTAATTCATTCATACGATCCATTCTAATTCATTCTCACGAATGTAACCTTTCTAATTCATTTGTATGATCCATTCTAATTAATTCGTACGATCCATTCTAATCCATTCGTACGATCCATTCGTACGATCCATTCGTTCAAATATATACATTCTAATTCATTCGTACGATCCATTCTAATTCATTCGCACGATCCATTCTAATTCATTCGTACGATCCATTCTAATTCATTCATACGATCCATTCTAATTCATTCGTACAATCCATTCTAATTCAGTCGTATGAATGTATCCATTTTAATTCATTCGTACGATCCATTCTAATTCATTCGTACGATCTAAGTCATTCGTACGATCCATTCTAATTCATTTGTACGATCGATTCTAATTCATTCGCACGATCCATTCTAATTCATTCGTACGATCGATTCTAATTCATTCGCACGATCCATTCTAATTCATTCGTACGATCCATTCTAATTCATTCGTATGATCCATTCTAATTTATTTGTTCAAATATATCCATTCTAATTCATTCGTACGATCCATTCTAATTCATTCCTACGATCCATTCTAATTCATTTGTATGATCAATTCTAATTCATTCGCACGATCCATTCTAATTCATTTGTATGATCTATTCTAATTCATTCGTACGATCCATTATAATTCATTCGCACGAATGTATCCATTCTAATTCATTCGTACGATCCATTCTAATTCATTCGCACTATCCATTCTAATTCATTCGTACGATCCATTCTAATTCATTCGTACGATCCATTCTAATTAATTCGCACAAATGTATCCATTCTAATTCCTTTGTACGATACATTCAAATTCAATCGTATGATCCATTCTAATTCATTCGTACGAATGAATTAGAATGGATCATACAAATGAATTAGAATGGATTGTACGAATGAATTAGAATGAATTAGAATAGATCGTAGGAATGAATTAGAATGGATCGTACGAATGAATTAGAATGGTTACATTCGTTCGATCCATTCTAATTCATTCGTACGATCCATTCTAATTCATTCTCACAAATGTAACCTTTCTCATTCATTTGTACGATCGATTCTAATTCATTCCAACGATCCATTCTAATTCATTCCTACGATCTATTCTAATTCATTCGTACGATCCATTCTAATCCATTCGTACGATCCATTCTAATTCATTCTCACGAATGTAACCTTTCTAATTCATTTGTACGATCCATTCTAATCCATTCGTACGATCCATTATAATCCATTCGTACGATCCATTATAATTCATTCGTACGATCCATTCTAATTCATTCTCACAAATGTAACCTTTCTAATTCATTTGTACGATCCATTCTAATTCATTCGTACGATCCATTCTAATCCATTCGTACGATCCATTCTAATCCATTCGTACGATCCATTATAATCCATTCGTACGATCCATTATAATTCATTCGTACGATCCATTCTAATTCATTCTCACAAATGTAACCTTTCTAATTCATTTGTACGATCCATTCTAATAGATTCATACGATCCATTCTAATCCATTCGTACGATCCATTCTAATCCATTCGTATGATCCATTCTAATTCATTCGCACGAATGTATCCATTCAAATTCATTCGTACGATCCATTCTAATTCATTCCTACGATCCATTCTAATTCATTCGCACGAATGTATCCATTCTAATTCATTTGCACGATCCATTCTAATTCTTTCGTACGATCCATTCTAATTCATTCTCACGAATGTAACCTTTCTAAATTATTTGTATGATCCATTCTAATTCATTCGTACGATCCATTCTAATTCATTCGCACGAATGTATCCATTCTAATTCATTCGCACGATCTATTCTAAATCATTCAGACAATCCATTCTAATTCATTCGTCCGATCCATTCTAATTCATTCGCACGAATGTATCCATTCTAATTCATTCACCCGATCTATTCTAATCCATTTGTACGATCCATTCTAATTCATTCGTACGATCCATTCTAATCGTTCGTATGAATGTATCCATTCTATTTCATTCGCACGATCCATTCTAATCCATTCGTACGATCCATTCTAATTCATTCATACGATCTATTCTAATCGTTCGTACGATCCATTCTAATTCGTTCCAACGATTCATTCTAATTCATTCGCACAAATGTATCGTACGAATGAATTAGAATGGATCATACAAATGAATTAGAATGGATACATTCGAGCGAATGAATTAGAATGGATTGTACGAATGAATTAGAATGGATCATAGGAATGAATTAGAATGGATCATGCAAATGAATTAGAATGGATACACGTGAGAATGAGCTAGAATGGATACATTCGTGCGAATGAATTAGAATGGATCATACGAATGGATTAGAATGGATCGAACGAATGGATTAGAATGGATCATACGAATGAATTAGAATGGATGGTACAAATGAAATAGAAAGGTTACATTTGTGAGAATGAATTAGAATGGATCGTATGAATGAATTAGAATGGATCGTACGAATGGATTAGAATGGATCGTACGAATGGATCATGCGAATGAATTAGAATGGATCGTACGAATGAATTAGAATGGATCGTACGAATGATTTAGAATGGATACATTCGTGCGAATGAATTAGAATGGATTGTGCGAAAGAATTAGAACGGATTGTGCGAATGAATTAGAATGGATCGTGCGAATGAATTAGAATGGAACGAATGAATGAATAAGAATAGATCGTACGAATGAATTAGAATGGATACATTCGAGCGAATGAATTAGATTGGATCGTACGAATGAAATAGAATGGATCGTACGAATGAATTAGAATGGATCGTACAAATGAATTAGAATGGATCGTACGAATGAATTAGAATGGATCGTACGAATGGATTAGAACGCATTGTATGAATGAATTAGAATGGATCGTACGAATGGATTGGAATGGATCGTACGAATGAATTAGAATGCATCATACGAATGAATTAGAATGGATACATTCGAGCGAATGAATTAGAATGGATCGTACGAATGAATTAGAATGGATCGTGCGAGTGAATTAGAATGGATCGTGCGAATGAATTAGAATGGATTGTACGAATGAAATAGAATGGATACATTCGTGCGAATGAATTAGAATATATCGGACGAATGAATTAGAATGGATCGTATGATTCATTCTAATTCGTTCGTACGATCCATTCCAATTCATTCGTATGATCCAATCTAACTCATTCGGTGAATCCATTCTAATTCATTCGTACGATCTATTCTAATACATTCGCACTATCCATTCTAATTCATTCGCACGATCCATTCTAATTCATTCGTACGATCCATTCTAGTTCATTCGCACGAATGTATCCATTCTAATTCACTTGTACGATCCATTCTAATTTATTCGTACAATGCGTTCTAATCCATTCGTACGATCCATTCTAATTCATTCCTATGATCCATTCTAATTCATTCGTACGATCCATTCGAATCCATTCGCTCGAATGTATCCATTCTAATTCATTCGTACGATCCATTCTAATTCGTTCATACGATCCATTCTAGTTCATTCGTTTGATCCATTCTAATTCTTTTGTACGATCCATTCAAATTCATTCGCATGATCCATTCTAATTCATTCGTACGATCCATTCTAATTCATTCTCACGAATGTAACCTTTCTAATTCATTTGTATGATCCATTCTAATTCATTCGTACGATCCATTCTTATCCTTTCGTACGATCCATTCTAATCCATTCGTACGATCCATTCTAATTCATTCGTACGATCCCCTCTAATTCATTCTCACAAATGTAACCTTTCTAATTCATTTGTACTATCCATTCTAATCCATTCGTACGATCCATTCTAATCCATTCGTACGATCCATTCTAATCCATTCGTACGATCCATTATAATTCATTCGCACGAATGTAACCATTCTAATTCATTCGTACGGTCCATTCTAATTCATTCCTACGATCCATTCTAATTCAATCTCACGAATGTAACCTTTCTAATTCATTTGTACGATCCATTCTAATTCATTCGTATGATCCATTCTAATTCGTTCGTACGATCCATTCTAATTCATTCGTACGATCCATTCTAATCCATTCGCTCGAATGTATCCATTCTAATTCATTCGCACGATCCATTCTAATTCATTTGTACGAATGTATCCATTCTAATTCATTCGCACGATCCATTCTAATTCATTCGCACGATCCATTCTAATTCATTCGTATGATCCATTCTAATTCATTCGTACGATCCATTCTAATTCATTTGCATGAATGTATCCATTCAAATTCATTCGTACGATCCATTCCAATTCATTCGTATGATCCATTCTAATTCATTCATGCAATCCATTCTAATTCATTCATACGATCCATTCTAACTCATTCATACGATCCATTCTAATTCATTCACATGAATGTACGAATGAATTAGAATGGATACATTTGTGCGAATGAATTAGAATGGATCGAACAAATGAATTAGAATGGATACATTTGTGCGAATGAATTAGAATGGATCGTACGAATGAATTAGAATGGATCGTGCGAATGAATTAGAATGGGTCGTACAAATGAATTAGAATGGATACATTCGTGCGAATGAATTAGAATGGATCATAGGAATGAATTAGAATGGATCGTACGAATGAATTAGAATGGTTACATTCGTGCGAATGGATTAGAATGGATCGTACGAATGCATTAGAATGGATCATACGAATGAATTAGAATGGATCGTTCGAATGAATTAGAATGGATCATGCGAATGAATTTGAATGGATCGTACGAATGAATTAGAATGGAACAAAAGAATGAATTAGAATGGATACATTCGAGCGAATGAATTAGAATGGATCGTACGAATGAATTAGAATGGATCATAGGAATGAATTAGAATGGATCGTACGAATGAATTAGAAGGGATCGTGCGAATGAATTAGAATCGATACATTCGTACAAATGAATTAGAATGGATCGTGCGAATGAATTAGAATGGATCGTACAAATGAATTAGAATGGATCGTACAAATGAATTAGAATGGATCGTATGAATGAATTAGAATGGATCGAACGAATGAATTAGAATGGATACATTCGACCGAATGAATTAGAATAGATCGTAGGAATGAATTAGAATGGATCATACGAATGAATTAGAATGAACCGTGCGAATGAATTAGAATGGATTGTACGAATGAATTAGAATGGATACATTCGTGCGAATGAATTAGAATGGATCGTGCGAATGAATTAGAATGGATCATACAAATGAATTAGAAAGGTTACATTCGTGAGAATGAATTAGAATGGATCGTACGAATGAATTAGAATGGATTATGCGAATGAATTTGAATGGATCGTACGAATGAATAAGAATGGATCGTAGGAATGAATTAGAATGGATACATTCGAGCGAATGAATTAGAATGGATCGTACGAATGGATTAGAACGCATTGTACGAATGAATTAGAATCGATACATTTGTGCGAATGAATTAGATTGCATCTTACGAATGAATTAGAATGGATCGTACGAATGAATTAGAATGGATACATTCGTGCGAATGAATTAGAATGGATCGTAGGAATGAATTAGAATGGATACATTCGAGCAAATGAATTAGAATGGATCATACAAATGAATTAGAATGGATCGTACGAATGAATTAGAATGGATCGTACAAATGGATTAGAATGGATCGTACAAATGAATTAGAATCGATCGTACGAATGAATTAGAATGGATCGAACGAATGAATTAGAATGGATACATTCGAGCTAATGAATTAGAATGGATCGGGCGAATGAATTAGAATGGATCGTACGATCCATTCTAAATCATTTGTACGATCCATTCTAAATCATTCGTACGATCCATTCTAATCCATTCGCACAAATGTGACCTTTCTAATTCATTTGTACGATCTATTCTAATTCATTCGTACGATTCATTCTAATCCATTCGTACGATCCATTCTAATCCATTCATACGATCCATTCTAATTCATTCGCACGAATGTAACCATTCTAATCCATTCGTACGATCCATTCTAATTCATTCCTACGATCCATTCTAATTCATTCGCACAAATGTATCCATTCAAATTTATTCGTACGATCCATTCTAATTCATTCGCACGATCCATTCTAATTCATTTGTATGATCAATTCTAATTCATTCACACGATCCATTCTAATTCATTCGTATGATCTAATTCATTCGTATGATCCATTCTAATTCTTTCGTACGATCGATTCTAATTCATTCGCACGATCCATTATTCTAATTCATTTGAATGAATGTATCCATTCTAATTCATTCGTACGATCCATTCAAATTCATTCGTACGATTCATTCTAATTCATTCGCACGATCAATTCTAATTCATTCGTACGATCCATTCTAATTCATTCGCACGAATGTATCCATTCTAATTCATTCGTCCGATCCATTCTAATTCATTCGTACGATCCATTCTAATTCGTTCATACGATCCATTCTAATTCGTTCGTACGATCCATTCTAATTCATTCGTACGATCCATTCTAATTCATTCGCACAAATGTATCGATTCTAATTCATTCGTACGATCCATTCTAATTCATTCGTACGATCCATTCAAATTCATTCGCACAAATGTATCCATTCTAATTCCTTCGTTCGATCCATTCTAATTCATTCGCATAAATATATCCATTCTAATTCATTCGTACGAATGAATTAGAATGGATCGTACGAATGAATTAGAATGGATCGTACGAATAAATTTGAATGGATACATTTGTGCGAATGAATTAGAATGGATCGTAGGAATGAATTAGAATGGATCGTACGAATGGATTAGAATGGTTACATTCGTGCGAATGAATTAGAATGGATCGTATGAATGGATTAGAATGGATCGTACGAATGGATTAGAATGAATCGTACGAATGAATTAGAATAGATCGTACAAATGAATTAGAAAGGTCACATTTGTGCGAATGGATTAGAATGGATCCTACGAATGATTTAGAATGGATCGTACGAATGAGTTAGAATGGATACATTTGTGCGAATGAATTAGAATGGATCGTAAGAATGAATTAGAATGGATCGTACGAACGAATTAGCATGGATCGTGCAAATGAATTAGAATGGATCGTACAAATGAATTAGAATGAATCCACCGAATGAGTTAGAATGGATCGTACGAATGAATTAGAATGGATCATACGAATGAATTAGAATCGATCGTGCGAATGAATAAGAATAGATCATACAAATGAATTAGAAAGGTTACATTCGTGAGAATGAATTAGAATGCATCGTACGAATGAATTAGAATGGATCATGCGAATGAATTTGAATTGATCGTACGAATGAATTAGAATGGATCGTACGATCCATTCTAATTCATTCTCACAAATGTATCCATTCTAATTCATTCGTATGATCCATTCTAATTCATTCGCACGATCCATTCTAATTCATTCGCACGAATATATCTATTCTAATTCATTCGTGCGATCCATTCTAATTCACTCGTACGATCCATTCTAATTCATTCGCATGATCCATTCTAATTCATTCGCATGATCCATTCTAATTCATTTGTACGATCAATTCTAATTCATTCGTACGATCTATTCTAATTCATTCGCACGAATGTAACCATTCTAATTCATTCGTACGATTCATTCTAATTCATTCGTATGATCCATTCAAACTCATTCATACGATACATTCTAATTCATTCGTACGATCCATTATAATTCATTTGTACGATTCATTCTAATTCATTCGCACAAATGTATCCATTTTAATTCATTCGTATGATCCATTCTAATTTATTCATATGATCCATTCTAATTCATTCGCACGATCCATTCTAATTCATTCGTACGATCCATTCTAATTCATTCGCACGAATGTATCCTTTCTAATCCATTCGTACGATCTATTCTAATCCATTCGTACGATCTATTCTAATCCATTCGTACGATCTATTCTAATCCATTCGTACGATCCATTCTAATTCATTCGTACGATCCTTTCTAATCCATTCGTACGATCCATTCTAATCCATTCGTACGATCTATTCTAATTCATTTGTACGAATGGATCCATTCTAATTCATTACTACGATCCATTCTAATTCATTCTTACATTCTATTCTAATTCATTCGCACGAATGTATCCATTCTAATTCATTCGTACAATCTATTCTAATTCATTCGTACGATCCATTCTTATTCATTCCTATGATCCATTCGCAGAAATGTACCCATTCTAATTCATTTGTACGATCCATTCTAATTCATTCGTACGATCCATTCTAATTCATTCGTACGATACATTCTAATTCATTCGCACGATCCATTCTAATTCATTCGTACGATCGATTCTAATCCATTCGTACGATCCATTCTAATCCATTCGTACGATCCTTTCTAATCCATTCGTACGATCAATTCTAATTCATTCGCACGATCCATTCTAATTCTTTCTCACGAATATAACCTTTCTAATTCATTTGTATGATCCATTCTAATTCATTCGTATGATCCATTCTAACCCATTCGTACGATCCATTCTAATCCATTCGTACGATCCATTCTAATCCATTCGTACGATCCATTCTAATTCATTCACTCGAATGTATCCATTCTAATTCATTCGTACGATCCATTCTAATCCATTCGTACGATCCATTCTAAACCATTCGTACGATCCATTCTAATTCATTCGGACGAATATAACCATTCTAATTCATTCATACGATCCATTCTAATTCATTCCTACTATCCATTCTAATTCATTCGTATGATCAATTCTAATTCATTCGCACGATCCATTCTAATTCATTCGTACGTTCCATTCTAATTCATTCGCACGAATGTAACCATTCTAATTCATTCATACGATCCATTCTAATTCATTCGCATGATACATTCGTGAGAATGAATTAGAATGGATCGTACGAATAAATTAGAATGGATACATTCGTGCGAATGAATTACAATGGAGCAGACGAATGAACTAGAATGGATACATTCGTGCGAATGAATTAGAATGGATCATATGAAAGAATTAGAATGGATCGTGCGAATGAATTAGAAAGGATCGTATGAATGAATTAGAATGGATATATTCGTGCGAATGAATTAGAATGGATCATACGAATGAATTAGACTGGATTGTACGAATAAATTAGAATGGATACATTCATGCAAATGAGTTAGAATGGATCGTGCGAATGAATTAGAATCGATCGTACGAATGAATTAGAATGGATCGTATGAATGAATTAGAATGGATCGTGCGAATGGATTAGAATGGATTGTACGAATGATTTAGAATACATCGTACGAATGAATTAGAATGGGTCGTACGAATGAATTAGAATGGATCATACGATTGTGTTAGAATGGATACATTTGTGCGAATGAATTATAATGGATCGTAAGAATGAATTAGAATGGATCGTGCAAATTAATTAGAATGGATACATTCGTGCGAATGAATTAGAATGGATCGTATGAATGAATTTGAATGGATCGTACGAATGAATTAGAATGGTTACATTCGTGCGAATGAATTAGAATGGATCGTACGAATGAATTAGAATGGATCGTACAAATGAATTAGAAAGGTTACATTTGTGAGAATGAATTAGAATGGATCGTACGATTCATTCTAATTGATTCGAACGATCCATTCAAATTCATTCGCATGATCCATTCTAATTCATTCGTATGATTCATTCTAATTCATTCGTACAATCCATTCTAATTGATTCGCACGAATGTATCCATTCTAATTCATTCGTTCGATCGATTCTAATTCATTCGTACGATCCATTCAAATTCATTCGCATGATCCATTTTAATTCATTCGTACGATCCATTCTAATTCATTCGTACAATCCATTCAAATTCATTCGTACGATGCAATCTAATTCATTCGCACAAATGTAACTATTCTAATTCATTCGTACAATGCGTTCTAATCCATTCGTACGATCCATTCTAATCCATTCGTACGATCCATTCTAATTCATTCGCACGAATGTATCCATTCTAATTCATTTGCACGATCCATTCTAATTCATTTTTATGATCCATTCTAATTCATTCGTACGATCCATTCTAATTCATTCTGACGAATGTAACCTTTCTAATTCATTTGTATGATCCTTTCTAATTCATTCGCACGATCCATTCTAATTCTTTCATATGATCCATTCTAATTCATTCGCACGAATGTATCCATTCTAGTTCAATCGTACGCTCCATTGTAATTCATTCGCACGAATGTATCCATTCTAATTTATTCGTACGATCCATTCTAATTCGTTCGTACGAATGAATTAGAATGGATCGTACAAATGAATTAGAATGGATACATTCGTGCGAAAATGAATTAGAATGGATCGAGGAATGGATATATTTATGCGATTGAATTAGAATGGATCATACGAATGAATTAGAATGGATACATTCGAGCGAATGAATTAGAATGGATCGTACGAATGGATTAGAATGGATCGTACGAATGGATTAGAATGGATCGTATGAATGGATTAGAATGGATCATACAAATGAATTAGAATGGATCATACAAATGAATTAGAAAGGTTACATTCGTGAGAATGAATTAGAATGGATCGTACGAATGTATTAGAATAGATCGTACGAATGAATATATTTATGCGAATGAATTAGAATGGATCATACGAATAAATTAGAATGGATACATTCGAGCAAATGAATTAGAATGGATCGTACGAATGAATTAGAATGGATCGTACAAATGAATTAGAAAGGTTACATTTGTGAGAATGAATTAGAATGGATCGTACGATTCATTCTAATTGATTCGAACGATCCATTCAAATTCATTCGCATGATCCATTCTAATTCATTCGTATGATTCATTCTAATTCATTCATACAATCCATTCTTATTCATTCGCACGAATGTATCCATTCTAATTCGTTCGTTCGATCGATTCTAATTCATTCGTACGATCCATTCAAATTCATTCGCATGATCCATTTTAATTCATTCGTACGATCCATTCTAATTCATTCGTACAATCCATTCAAATTCATTCGTACGATGCAATCTAATTCATTCGCACAAATGTAACTATTCTAATTCATTCGTACAATGTGTTCTAATCCATTCGTACGATCCATTCTAATCCATTCGTATGATCCATTCTAATTCATTCGCACGAATGTATCCATTCTAATTTATTTGCACGATCCATTCTAATTCATTCCTATGATCCATTCTAATTCATTCGTACGATCCATTCTAATTCATTCTGACGAATGTAACCTTTCTAATTCATTTGTATGATCCTTTCTAATTCATTCGCACGATCCATTCTAATTCTTTCATATGATCCATTCTAATTCATTCGCACGAATGAATCCATTCTAGTTCAATCATACGCTCCATTGTAATTCATTCGCACGAATGTATCCATTCTAATTTATTCGTATGATCCATTCTAATTCGTTCGTACGAATGAATTAGAATGGATCGTACAAATGAATTAGAATGGATACATTCGTGCGAATGAATTAGAATGGATCGAGGAATGGATATATTTATGCGATTGAATTAGAATGGATCATACGAATGAATTAGAATGGATACATTCGAGCGATTGAATTAGAATGGATCGTACAAATGGATTAGAATGGATCGTACGAATGGATTAGAATGGATCGTACGAATGAATTAGAATGGATCATACAAATGAATTAGAAAGGTTACATTCATGAGAATGAATTAGAATGGATCGTACGAATGTATTAGAATGGATCGTACGAATGAATATATTTATGCGAATGAATTAGAATGGATCATACGAATGAATTAGAATGGATACATTCGAGCGAATGAATTAGAATGGATCGTACGAATGGATTAGAATGGATCGTATGAATGGATTAGAATGGATCGTACGAATGGATTAGAATGGATCATACGAATGAATTAGAATGGATCATACAACTGAATTAGAAAGGTTACATTCGTGAGAATGAATTAGAATGGATCGTACGAATAAATTAGAATGGATCATGCTAATGAATTTGAATGGATCGTACGAATGAATTAGAATGGATCGAACGAATGAATTAGAATTGATACATTCGAGCGAATGAATTAGAATAGATCGAAGGAATAAATTAGAATGGATCATACGAATGAATTAGAATGGATCGTGCGAATGAATTAGAATGGATTGTACGAATGAATTAGAATGGATACATTCGTGCGAATGAATTAGAATGGATCGGACGAATGAATTAGAATGGATCGTACGATTCATTCTAATTCATTCGTACGATCCATTCTAATGCATTCGTACGATTCATTCTAATTCATTCGCACGATCCATTCAAATTCATTCGTATGATCCATTCTAATTTATTTGCACGAATATACGATCCATTCTAATTTATTCGCAAGAATGTATCCATTCTAATTCATTCGTACAATCCATTTTAATTTATTCGTACAAATGTATCCATTCTAATTCATTCGTACGATCATTCTATTTCATTCGTACGATCCTTTCTAATTCATGAGAATGAATTAGAATGGATCATAGGAATGAATTAGAATGGATACATTCGTGCGAATGAATTAGAATGGATCGTAGGAATGAATTAGAATGGATCGTAGCAATGAATTGGAATGGATCGTACGAATGGATTGGAATGGATCGTACGAATGGATTAGAATGGATCGTAAGAATTAGAATGGATCATACGAATGAATTAAAATGGATACATTCATACGACTGATTTAGAATGGATCGTGCGAATTAATTATAATGGATCGTACGAATGAATTTGATTGGATACATTTGTTCGAATGAATCTGAATGGATTGTATGAATGAATTACAATGGATGGTACGAATTGATTAGAATGGATCATACGAATGAATTAGAATGGATCATACAAATGAATTAGAAAGGTTACATTCGTGAGAATGAAATAGAATGAATCACACGAATGAATTAGAATGGATCGTGCGAATGAATTAGAATGAATCGTACAAATGCATTAGAATGGATCGTACGAATGAATTAGAATGGATACATTCGTGCGAATGAATTAGAATGGATCGTACGAATGAATTAGAATGGATTATACGAATAAATTAGAATGGATCGTATGAATGAATTAGAATGGTTACATTCGTGCGAATGATTAGAATGGATCGTACGAATGAATTAGAATGGATCGTGCGAATGAATTAGAATTGATCATACGAATGAATTAGAATGGATCGTACGAATGGATTAGAACGCATTGTACGAATGAATTAGAATAGATACATTTGTGCGAATGAATTAGATTGCATCGTACGAATGAATTTGAATGGATTGTACGAATGAATTAGAATGGATCGTACGAATGAATTATAATGGATCATGCGAATGAATTAGAATAGATCGTACGAATGAATTAGAATGGATCGTACGAATAAATTAGAATGGATTGTGCGAATGAATTAGAATGGATCGTACGAATGAATTAAAATGATTCCACCGAATGAGTTCGAATGGATCATGCGAATGAATTGGAATGGATCGTACGAATTAATTAGAATGGATATATTCGTGCGAATGAATTAGAATGGATCGGGCGAATGAATTAGAATTGATCATGCGAATGAATTAGAATGGATCATATGATTTAATTTGAATGGATCGCCCGAATAAATTAGAATGGATACATTTGTGCGATGAATAAGAATGGAGCGTACGAATGAATTACAATGGAGCGTACGAATGAACTGGAATGGATACATTCGTGCGAATGGATTAGAATCGATCATATGAAAGAATTAGAATGGATCGTTCGAATGAATTAGAAAGGATCGTACAAATAAATTAGAATGGATATATTCATGCGAATGAATTAGAATGGATCGTACGAATGAATTAGACTGGATTGTACGAATAAATTAGAATGGATACATTCATTCAAATGAATTAGAATAATGGATCGTGCGAATGAATTAGATTCGATCGTACGAAAATATTAGAATGGATCATACGAATGAATTAGATCATACGAATGAATTAGAATGGATCGTGTGAATGAATTAGAATTGATCATACAAATGAATTAGAATGGATCGTGCGAATGAATTAGAATGGATCGTACGAATGCATTAGAATGGATACATTCATGCGAATGAATTAGAATGGATCATACGAATGAATTAGAATGGATACATTTGTGCGAATGAATTTGAATGGATTGCACGAACTGAATTAGAATGGATCGTACGAATGGATTAGAATGGATCGTACGAATGAATTAGAATGGATCATACAAATGAATTAGAAAGGTTACATTCGTGAGAATGAATTAGAATGGATCGTGCGAATGAATTAGAATTGATTATACGAATGGATTAGAATGGATCGTACGAATGAATTAGAATAGATCGTGCGAATGAATTAGAATAGATCGTACGAATGAATTAGAATGGATCGTACGAATGAATTAGAATGGATCGTATGAACGAATTAGAATGGATCGTACGAATGAATTAGAATGGATGCATTTGAGCGAATGAAATAGAATGGATCGTACGAATGAATTAGAATAGATCATATGAATGAATTAGAATGGATCGTGCAAATGAATTAGAATGGATCGCTCGAATGTATCGTACGAATGAATTAGAATGGATCGTACAAATGGATTAGAATGGATCGTACGAATGAATTAGAATAGATCATACAAATGAATTAGAAAGGTTACATTTGTAAGAATGAATTAGAAAGGATCGTACGAATGAATTAGAATGGATCGTACGAATGGATTAGAATGGATCGTACGAATGGATTAGAATGGATCATACAAATGAATTAGAAAGGTTACATTCGTGAGAATGAATTAGAATGGATCGTATGAATGAGTTACAATGGATCATACGAATGAATTAGAATGGATTGTACAAATGAATTAGAATGGATCGAACGAATGAATTAGAATGGATACATTCGAGCGAATGAATTAGAATAGATCGTAGGAATGAATTAGAATGGATCATACGAATGAATTAGAATGGATCGTGCGAATGAATTAGAATGGATTGTACGAATGAATTAGAATGGATACATTCGTGCGAATGAATTAGAATAGATCGGACGAATGAATTAGAATGGATCGTAGGAATGAATTAGAATGGATCGTACGAATGAATTAGAATGGTTACATTCGTGCGAATGAATTAGAATGGATCGTACGAATGGATTAGAATGGATCATACGAATGGATTAGAATGGATCGTACGAATGAATTAGAATTGATCATACGAATGAATTAGAATGGATCGGACGAATGAAATTGAATGGATTGTACGAATGAATTAGAATGGATCATACGAATGAATTAGAATGGATCATGCGAATGAATTAGAATTGATCATACGAATGAATTAGAATGGATCGGACGAATGAATTAGAATGGATACATTTGTACGAATGAATTAGAATGGGTCATAAGAATGAATTAGAATGGATCCACCGAATGAGTTAGAATGAATCATACGAATGAATTAGAATGGATCGTACGAATGAATTAGAATGGATTATGCGAATGAATCTGAATAGATTGTATGAATGAATTATATTGGATCGTACGAATAAATTAGAATGGATCGTACGAATGAATTAGAATGGATCGTACGAATGAATTAGAATGGATCGTACAAATGAATTAGAAAGGTTACATTTGTGAGAATGAATTAGAATGGATCGTACGATTGAATTAGAATGGATAGTACGAATGGATTAGAATGGATTGTACAAATGAATTAGAATGGATACATTCGAGCGAATGAATTAGAATAGATCATAGGAATGAATTAGAATGGATCATACGAATGAATTAAAATGGATCGTGCGAATGAATTAGAATGGATTGTACGAATGAATTAGAATGGATCGTACGAATGAATTAGAATGGTTAGATTCGTGCGAATGAATTAGAATGGATCGTACGAATGGATTAGAATGGATCGTACGATGTACGAATGAATTAG
Source organism: Chamaelirium japonicum (assembly GCA_947650365.1). Lineage (NCBI taxonomy): Eukaryota > Viridiplantae > Streptophyta > Magnoliopsida > Liliales > Melanthiaceae > Chamaelirium > Chamaelirium japonicum. Next base: position 2,273,841 of record CANTAL010000015.1, on the reverse strand, counting down.
AATGGATCGTGCGAATGAATTAGAATGGATCGTACGAATGAATTAGAATGGATACATTCGAGCGAATAAATTAGAATGGATCATACGAATGAATTAGAATGGATCGTACGAATGAATTAGAATGGATCATACGTTTGAATTAGAATGGATCGTACGAATGAATTAGAATGGATCATAGGAATGAATTAGAATGGATCGTGCAAATGAATTAGAATGGATACATTCGTGTGAATGAAATAGAATGGATCGTAGGAATGAATTAGAATGGATCGTACGAATGAATTAGAATGGTTATATTCGTACGAATGAATTAGAATGGATCATACAAATGAATTAGAAAGGTTACATTCGTGAGAATGAATTAGAATGGATACATTCGAGCGAATGAATTAGAATGGATCGTATGATCCATTCTAATTCATACGTACAATCCATTCTAATTTATTCGTACGATCCATTCTAATCCATCGTGCGAATAAATTAGAATGGATATTACGAATGAATTAGAATGGTTACATTCGTGAGAATGAATTAGAATGGATCGTACGAATGACTTAGAATAGATATATTCATGCGAATGAATTAGAATGGATCGTACAAATGAATTAGAATGGATCGTGCGAATGAATTAGAATGGATCGTATGAATAAATTAGAATGGATCATGCGAATGAATTAGAATGGATCATACGAATGAATTAGAATGGATCGTACGAATGAATTAGAATGGATACATTCGTACGAATGGATTAGAATGGATCGGACGAATGAATTAGAATGGATCGTACGAATGGATTAGAATGGATCGTACGAATGGATTAGAATGGATCATACGAATGAATTAGAATGGATCGTACAAATGAATTAGAATAGATATATTCATGCGAATGAATTAGAATGGATCGTATGAATGAATTAGAATGGATCTTACGAATGAATTAGAATGGATCGTACGAATGAATTAGAATGGATCTTACGAATGAATTAGAATGGATCGTACGAATGAACTAGAATGGATCATACGAATGAATTAAAAAGGTTACATTTGTGAGAATGAATTAGAATGGATCGTACGAATGAATTAGAATGGATCATGCGAATTAATTAGAATGGATCGTACGAATGAATTAGAATGGATCGGACGAATGAATTAGAATGGATCATACGAATGAATTAGAATGGATTGTGCGAATGAATTAGAATGGATCGTTTGAATGCCATTTGTACGATCCATTCTAATTCATTCGTACGATCCATTCTAATTCATCGCACAAATGTATCCATTCAAATTCATTCGTACGATCCATTCTAATTCATTCGCACGATCCATTCTAACTCATTCGTACATCGTACGATCCATTCAAATCCATTCGTACGATCCATTCTAATTCATTCGCACGAATGTAACCATTCTAATTCATTCGTACGATCCATTCTAATTCATTCGTACGATCCATTCTAATTCATTCGTTCGATCCATTCTAATTCATTTGTACAATCCATTCTAATTCATTCGCACAAATGTATCCATTTTAATTCATTCGTACCATCGATTCTAATTCATTTGCACAAATGTATCCATTCTAGTTCATTAGTACGATCCATTCTAATTTATTCCTACGATCTATTCTAATTCATTCGCTCGAATGTATCCATTCTAATTCATTCGTACGATCCATTCTAATTCATTCGCACGATCCATTCTAATTCATTCGCATGATCCATTCTAATTCATTCGTACGATCCATTCTAATTCATTCATACGATCTATTCTAATTCATTCGCACAATCCAATCTAATTCAAATGTACGATCCATTCTAATTCATTCGCACGATCGATTCTAATTCATTCGCACGATCTTTTCTAATTCATTTGCACGATCCATTCTAATTCATTCCTATGATCCATTCTAATTCATTCGTACGAATGAATTAGAATGGATCATACGAATGAATTAGAATGGATACATTCGAGCGAATGAATTAGAATTGAACATACGAATGAATTAGAATGGATCATAGGAATGAATTAGAATGGATCGTGCAAATGAATTAGAATGGATACATTCGTGCGAATGAATTAGAATGGATCGTAGGAATGAATTAGAATGAATCGTATGAATGAATTAGAATGGTTACATTTGAGCAAATTAATTAGAATGGATCGTGCGAATTAATTAGAATGGATCGTACGAATGCATTAGAATGGATCGTACGAACGAATTAGAATGGATCGTACGAATGAATTAGAATGGATACATTCGAGCGAATGAATTAGAATGGATCGTATGAATGGATTAGAATGGATCATAGGAATGAATTAGAATGGATCGTGCAAATAAATTAGAATGGATACATTCGTGCAAATGAATTAGAATTCATTCGTACGAATGAATTAGAATGGATCGTAGGAATGAATTAGAATGGATCGTGCGAATGAATTAGAATGGATTGTACGAATGAATTAGAATGGATACATTCGTGCGAATGAATTAGAATGGATCGTACGAATGAATTAGACTGGATCGTACAAATAAATTAGAATGGATACATTCATACGAATGAATTAGACTGGATCGTACGAATGGATTAGAATGGATCGTACGAATGGATTAGAATGGATCGTATGAATGGATTAGAATGGATCGTACGAATAAATTAGAATGGATCGTACGAATGAATTAGAATGGATCGTATGAACGAATTAGAATGGATCGTACGAATGAATTAAAATGAATACATACAAATGAATTAGAAAGGTTACATTCGTGAGAATAAATTAGAATGGATCGTACGAATGAATTAGAATGGATCGTACGAATGAATTAGAATGGATCGTCCGAATGAATTAGAATGGATACATTCGAGCGAATGAATTAGAATGGATCATACGAATGAATTAGAATGGATCATAGGAATGAATTAGAATGGATCGTACGAATGAATTAGAATAGATCGTGCGAATGAATTAGAATCGATCGTACGAATGAATTAGAATGGATCATACAAATGAATTAGAATGGATCGTACGAATGAATTAGAATGGATCGTATGAATGAATTAGAATGGATCGTACGAATGAATTAGAATGGATCGTACGAATTAATTAGAATGTATACATTCGAGTGAATAAATTAGAATGGATTGTACGAATGAATTAGAATGGATACATTCTTGCGAATAAAATAGAATGGATCGTATATTCGTGCAAATAAATTAGAATGGATCATACGAATGAATTAGAATGGGTCGTGCGAATGAATTAGAATGGATTGTACGAATGAATTATAATGTATCGTACGAATAAATTAGAATGGATCGTACAAATGAATTAGAATGGATCGCTCGAATGTATCCATTCTAATTCATTCGTATGATCTATTCTAATTCATTCGCATGATCCATTCTAATTCATTGGTATGATCCATTCTAATTCATTCGTCCGATCCATTCAAATTCATTCGTACGATACAATCTAATTCATTCGCACAAATGTATCTATTCTAATTCATTCGTACAATGCGTTCTAATCCATTCGTACGATCCATTCTAATCCATTCGTACGATCCATTCTATTTCATTCGCTCGAATGTATCCATTCTAATTCATTCATACGATCCATTCTAATTCATCGCACAAATGTATCCATTCTAATTCATTCGTACGATCCATTCTAATTCATTCGCACGATCCATTCTAATTCATTCATACATCGTACGATCCATTCAAATCCATTCGTACGATCCATTCTAATTCATTCGCACGAATGTAACCATTCTAATTCATTCATACGATCCATTCTAATTCATTCGTAGGATCCATTCTAATCCATTCGTACGATCCATTCTAATCCATTCGTATGATCCATTCTAATTCATTCTCACGATCCATTCTAATTCATTCGCACGATCCATTTTAATTCATTCGCACAAATGTATCCATTCTAATTCATTCGTACAATCCATTCTAATTCATTCACATGATCCATTCTAATTCATTCGTACGATCCATTCTAATTCATTTGTACGATAAATTCTAATTCATTCGCACGAATATATCGATTCTAATTTATTCGTACGATCCATTCTAATTCATTTGCATGAATGTAACCATTCTAATTCATTCGTACGATCCATTCAAATTCATTCGCAAGAATGTATCCATTCTAATTCATTCCCACGATCCATTCTAATTCATTCGTACGATCCATTCTTATTCATTCGTACGATCCATTCAAATTCATTCGCATGATCCATTCTAATTCATTCGTATGATCCATTCTAATTCATTCTCACGAATGTAACCTTTCTAATTCATTTGTATGATCCATTCTAATTCATTCGTACGATTCATTTTAATCCATTCGTACGATTCATTCTAATCCATTCGTACGATCCATTTTAATCCATTCGTACGATCCATTCTAATTCATTCGCACGATCCATTCTAATTTATTCGTACGATCCATTCTAATCCTTTCGTACGATCCATTCTAACTCATTCTCACAAATGTATCCATTCTAATTCATTTGTACGATCCATTCTAATTCATTCTCACGAATGTAACCTTTCTAATTCATTTATAAGATCCATTCTAATTTATTCGTACGATCCATTCTAATTCATTCTCACAAATGTAACCTTTCTAATTCATTTATACGATCCATTTTAATTCATTCGTACGATCCATTCTAATCCATTCGTACGATCCATTCTAATTCATTCGCACGAATGTAACCATTCTAATTCATTCATACGATCCATTCTAATTCATTCCTATGATCCATTCTAATTCATTCGCACGAATGTATCCATTCTAATTTATTTGCATGATCCATTCTAATTCATTCGTATGATCCATTCTAATTCATTCGTACGATCCATTCTAATTCATTTGCATGAATGTATCCATTCTAATTCATTCGTACGATCCATTCCAATTTATTCGTATGATCCATTCTAATTCATTCATGCAATCCATTCTAAATCATTCATACGATCCATTCTAACTCATTCATACGATCCATTCTAATTCATTCGCATGAATGTATCCATTCTAATTCATTCGTACGATCCATTCTAATTCATTCGTATGAATTAGAATGGATCGTAGGAATGAATTAGAATGGATTATACGAATGAATTAGAATGGATCGTGCAAATGAATTAGAATGGATACATTCGTGCGAATGAATTAGAATAGATCGTACGAATGAATTAGAATGGATCGTACAAATGAATTAGAAGGGTTACATTCGTAAGAATGAATTAGAATGGATCGTACGAATGAATTAGAATGGATCATGCGAATAAATTTGAATGGATCGTACGAATGAATTAGAATGGATCAAACGAATGAATTAGAATAGATTGTAGGAATGAATTAGAATGGATCATATGAATGAATTAGAATGGATCGTGCTAATGAATTAGAATGGATTGTACAAATGAATTAGAATGGATACATTCGTGCGAATGAATTAGAATGGATCGGACGAATGAATTAGAATGGATTCATTCTAATTCATTCGTATGATCCATTCTAATTTATTTGCACGAATATACGATCCATTCTAATTTATTCGCAAGAATGTATCCATTCTAATTCATTCGTACAATCCATTCTAATTTATTCGTCCAAATGTATCCATTCTAATTCATTCGTACGATCCATTCTAATTCATTCGTACGATCCATTCTATTCATTCGCATGATCCATTCGTATGATCCATTCTAATCCATTCGTATGATCCATTCTAATTCATTCGCACGATCCATTCTAACTCATTCGTACGATCCATTCTAATTCATTTGTACGATCAATTCTAATTTATTTGCACGAATATACGATCTATTCTAATTCATTCGCAGAAATGTATCCATTCTAATTCATTCGTACGATCCATTCTAATTCATTCGTATGATCTATTCTAATTCATTCGCACGAATGTTACTATTCTAATTCATTCGTACTATACATTCTAATTCATTCATGTGAGCTTTTCTAATTCATTCGTACGATCCATTCAAATTCATTCATACGATCCATTCTAATCCATTCGTACGATCCATTCTAATTCATTCGTACGATCCATTCTTATTCATTCTCACAAATGTAACCTTTCTAATTCATTTGTACGATCCATTCTAATTCATTCGTACGATCCATTCTAATCCATTCGTACGATCCATTCTAATTCATTCTCACAAATGTAACCTTTCTAATTCATTTGTACGATCCATTCTAATTCATTCGTATGATCCATTCTAATCCATTCGTACGATCCATTCTAATCCATTCGTACGATCCATTCTAATTCATTCGTACGATCCATTCTAATCCATTTTAATTACATTCGTACTAATCCATTCGTACGATCCATTCTAATTCATTCGTATGATCAATTCTAATTCATTCGCACGATCCATTCTAATTCATTCGTACGATCCATTCTAATTCATTCGCACGAATGTAACCATTCTAATTCATTCGTATGATCCATTCTAATTCATTCGTACAATCCATTCTAATTCATTCGCATGATCCATTCTAATTCATTCGCACGAATGTATCCATTCTAATTCATTTGCACGATCCATTCTAATTCATTCCTATGATCAATTCTAATTCATTCGTGCGATCCATTCTAATTCATTCGCTCGAATATATCCATTCTAATTCATTCGTACGATCCATTCTAATTCATTCGTACGATCCATTCTAATTCATTCGGTGGATCCATTCTAATTCATTCGTACGATCCTTTCTCATTCATTCGCACGATACATTCTAATTTATTCGTACGATCCATTCTAATTCATTCGTATGATCTATTCTAATTCATTCGCATGATCCATTCTAATTCATTCGTACGATCCATTCTAATTCATTCGTACAATCCATTCAAATTCGTTCGTACGATGCAATCTAATTCATTCGCACACTTGTATCTATTCTAATTCATTCGTACAATGCGTTCTAATCCATTCGTACGATCCATTCTAATTCATTCGTACAATCAATTCTAATTCATTCAAATGAATTAGGATAGATCGTACGAATGGATTAGAATGGATCGTACGAATGGATTAGAATGGATCGTACGAATGAATTAGAATGGATAGTACAAATGAATTAAAAAGGTTACATTTGTGAGAATGAATTAGAATGGATCGTGCGAATGAATAAGAATGGATCAGACGAATGAATTAGAATGGATCGTACGATTCATTCTAATTCATTCGTATGATCCATTCTAATGCATTCGTACGATCTATTCTAATTCATTCGCACGAATGTAACCATTCTATTTCATTCGTACGATTCATTCATTCGTATGAGCTATTCTAAATCATTCGTACGATCCATTCTAATTCATTCGTACGATCCATTCTAATCGATTCGTACGATCCATTCTAATTCATTCGTACGATCCATTCTAATTCATTCTCACAAATGTAACATTTCTAATTCATTTGTACGATCCATTCTAATTCATTAGTACGATCCATTCTAATCCATTCATACGATCTATTCTAATTCATTCTAATTCATTCGTACGATCCATTCGTAGGATCCATTCTAATTCATTCGAGAAATGTATCTATTTTAATTCATTCGTACGATCCATTCTAATTTATTCATACAATCCATTCTAATTCATTCGCACGATCCATTCTAATTCATTCGTACGATCCATTCTAATTCATTCGCATGAATATATCTATTCTAATTCATTCGTATGATCCATTCTAATTTATTCGCACGATCAATTCTAATTCATTCGTACGATCCATTCTAATTCATTCGCACGATCCATTCTAATTTATTCGTACGATCCATTCTAATTCATTCGTACGATCTATTCTAATTCATTCGCACGATCCATTCTAATTCATTCGTACGATCCATTCGTACGAATAAATTAGAATGGATCATACAAATGAATTAGAAAAGTTACATTCGTGAGAATAAATGAGAATAGATCGTGCGAATGAATTAGAATTGATCATACAAATGAATTAGAATGGATCATACGAATGAATTAGATTGCATCGTACGATCCATTCTAATTCATTCGCACGATCCATTCTAATTCATTCGTATAATCAATTCTAATTCATTCGCATTATCCAATCTAATTTATTCGTACGATCCATTCTAATTCATTCGCACGAATGTAACCATTGTAATTCATTCGTACGATCCATTCTAATTCATTCATACGAATGTAACATTTCTAATTTGTTCGTACGATCCATTCTAATTCATTCATACGGTCCATTCTAATTCATTCCTACGATCCATTCTAATTCATTCGCTCGAATGTATCCATTCTAATTCATTCGTACGATCTATTCTAATCCATTCGTACGATCCATTCTAATTCATTCGCACGATCCATTCAAATTCATTCGCATGATCCATTCTAATTCGTTCGTACGATCCATTCTAATTCGTTCGCACGATCCATTCTAATTCATTCGCACGATCCATTCTAATTCTTTCATATGATCCATTCTAATTCTTTCGCACGAATGTATCCATTCTAGTTCATTCGTACGCACCATTCTTATTCATCACACAAATGTATCCATTCTAATTCATTTGCACGATCCATTCTAATTCATTCCTATGATCCATTCTAATTCATTCGTACGATCCATTCTAATTTATTCGCACGAATATATCCATTCTAATTCATTCGTATGATCCATTCTCATTCATTCGCACGATCCGTTCTAATTCATTTGCACAATCCATTCGTACGATCCATCCTACGATCCATTCAAATTCATTCACATAATCCATTCTAATTCATTCGTACGATCCATTCTAATTCATTCTCACGAATGTAACCTTTCTAATTCATTTGTATGATCCATTCTAATTCATTCATACGATACATTTGTGCGAATAAATTAGAATGGATCATACGATTGAATTTGAATGGATCGTATGAATAAATTAGAATGGATACATTTGTGCGATGAATAAGAATGGAGCGTACGAATGAATTAGAATGGAACGTACGAATGAACTGGAATGGATACATTCGTGCGAATGAATTAAAATGGATCATATAAAAGAATTAGAATGGATCGTGCGAATGAATTAGAAAGGATCGTACGAATGAATTAGAATGGATCGTACGAAGGAATTAGAATGGATCGTACGAACGAATTAGAATGGATCGTATGAATGAATTAGAATGGATCGTACGAATATATTAGAATGGATACATTCAAGCGAATGAATTAGAATGGATCGTACGAATGAATTAGAATGGATCATAGGAATGAATTAGAATCGATCGTGCAAATGAATTAGAATGGATACATTCGTGCGAATGAATTAGAATGGATCGTAGGATTGAATTAGAATGGATCGTACGAATGAATTAGAATGGTTACATTCGTGCGAATGAATTAGAATGGATTGTACGAATGGATTAGAATGGATCATATGAATGGATTAGAATGGATCGAACGAATGAATTAGAATGGATCGTACAAATGAACTAGAAAGGTTACATTTGTGAGAATGAATTAGAATGGATCGTACGAATGAATTAGAATGGATCGTACGAATGGATTAGAATGGATCGTACGAATGAATTAGAATGGATCATGCGAATGAATTAGAATGGATTATACGAATGAATTAGAATGGATACATTTGTGCGAATGAATTAGAATGGATCGTGCGAATGAATTAGAATGGATCGTACGAATGAATTAGAATGGATATATTTATGCGAATGAATTAGAATGGATCGAATGAATGAATTAGAATGGATACATTTGTGCGAATGAATTAGAATAGATCATACAAATGAATTAGAATGGATCATAGGAATGAATTAGAATGGATCGTGCAAATGAATTAGAATGGATACATTCATACGAATGAATTAGAATGGATCGTAGGAATGAATTAGAATGGATCGTACGAATGAATTACAATGGATCGTACGGATGAATTAGAATGGATCACAGGAACGAATTAGAATGGATCGTACGAATGAATTAGAATGGATCATTCGAATGAATTAGAATGGATCGTACGAATGGATTAGAATGGAGCGTACGAATGAATTAGAATGGAGCGTACGGATGAACTAGAATGGATACATTCGTGCGAATGAATTAGAATGGATAATATGAAAGAATTAGAATGGATCGTGCGAATGAATTAGAATGGATCGTACGAATGAATTAGAATGGATCGTGCGAATGAATTCGAATGGATCGTACGAATGAATTAGAATGGATCGTACGAATGGATTAGAATGGATCGTACGAATGGATTAGAATGGATCGTACGAATAAATTAGAATGGATACATTCAAGCGAATGAATTAGAATGGATCGTACGAATAAATTAGAATGGATCGTACGAATAAATTAGAATGGATCCATTCGTACGATCCATTCTAATCATTAGAATGGATACATTCGTGCGAATGAATTAGAATCGATCGTACGAATGAATTAGAATGGATCATACGAATGAACTAGATCGTACGAATGAATTAGAATGGATCGTACGAATGAATTAAAATGGATACATTCATACGACTGAATTAGAATGGATCATGCGAATTAATTAGAATTGATCGTACGAATGAATTAAAATGGATCATGCGAATGAATTTGAATGGATCGTACGAATGAATTAGAAGGGATCGTACGAATGAATTAGAATGGATCATACGAATGAATTAGAATGGATCGTACGAATGAATTAGAATGGATTGTACGAATGAATTAGAATGGATACATTCAAACGAATGAATTAGAATGGATCGTACAAATGAATTAGAATGGATCATAGGAATGAATTAGAATGGATCGTGCAAAAGAATTAGAATGGATACATTTGTGCGAATGAATTAGAATGGATCGTAGGAATGAATTAGAATGGATCATACGAATGAATTAGAATGCATCGTGCAAATGAATTAGAATGGATCGTACGAATGAATTAGAATGGATCATAGGAATGAATTAGAATGGATCGTGCAAATGAATTAGAATGGATTCATACGTGCGAATGAATTAGAATGGATTGTAGGAATGAATAAGGATAGATCGTACTAATGAATTAGAATGGATCGTGCGAATCAATTAGAATGGATCGTACGAATCAATTAGAATGGATCATAGTAATGAATTAGAATGGATCGTGCAAATGAATTAGAATGGATACATTCATGCGAATGAATTAGAATGGATCGTAGGAATGAATAAGAATGGATCGTAAGAATGAATTAGAATGGATCGTACGAATGAATCAGAATGGATCATGCGAATGAATTTGAATGGATCGTACGAATGAATTAGAATGGATCGTGCGAATGAATTAGAATGAATCGTACGAATGCATTAGAATGGATCGTATGAATGAATTAGAATGAATCGTACGATCCATTTTAATTCATTCGTCCGATCCATTCTAATTCATTCGCATGAATGTATCCATTCTAATTTATTCATACGATCCACTCTAATTCATTCCTACGATCTATTCTAATTCATTCGCACAAATGTATCCATTCTAATTCATTTGCACGATCCATTCTAATTCATTCCTATGATTTATTCTAATTCATTCGTACGCAAGAATGTATCCATTCTAATTCATTCGCACGATCAATTCTAATTCATTCGTACGATCCATTCTAATTTATTCGCACAAATGTATCCATTCTAATTCATTCGTACAATCCATTCTAATTCATTCGCACGATCCATTCTAATTCATTCGGATGATCCATTCTAATTCATTCCTACGATCTATTCTAATTCATTCGCTCGAATGTATCCATTCTAATTCATTCGTACAATCCATTCTAATTCATTCGCACGATCCATTCTAATTCATTCGTATGATCCATTCTAATTCATTCCTACGATCTATTCTAATTTATTCGGTCGAATGTATCCATTCTAATCCATTCGTACGATCCATTCTAATTCATTCGTACGATCCATTCTAATTCATTATCCATTCTAATTCATTCGTACGATCCATTGTAATTCATTCGTACAATCCATTCTAATTCATTCGTACGATCCATTCTAATTCATCCTGTCGAATGTATCCATTCTAATTCATTCGTACGATCCATTCTAATTCGTTCATACGATCCATTCTAATTCGTACGTACGATCCATTTTAATTCGTTCGTACGATTCATTTAATTCATTCGTACGATCCATTCTAATGCATTCGTACGATTCATTCTAATTCATTCGCACGATCCATTTTAATTCATTCGTATGATCCATTCTAATTCATTCCTACGATCTATTCTAATTCAATCGCTCGAATGTAACTTTTCTAATTAGAATGGATCGTACAAATGAATTAGAAAGGTTACATTCATGAGAATGAATTATAATGGATCCTACGAATGAATTAGAAAGGATCTTACGAATGAATTAGAATGGATACATTCGTGCGAATGAATTAGAATGGATCAGACGAATGAATTAGAATGGATCGTACGATTCATTCTCGCACGAATGTATCCATTCTAATTCATTCGTTCAATCCATTCTAATTCATTCGCACGATCCATTCTAATTCATTCGTATGATCCATTCTAATTCATTCCTACGATCTATTCTAATTCATTTGCTCGAATGTATCCATTCTAATTCATTCGTTCGATCCATTCTAATTCATTCGTACGATCCATTTAAATTCATTCACATGATCCATTCTAATTCATTCGTACGATCCATTCTAATTCATTGTCACGAATGTAACCTTTCTAATTCATTTGTATGATCCATTCTAATTCATTCGTACGATCCATTCTAATCCATTCGTACAATCCATTCTAATCGATTCGTACGATCCATTCTAATCCATTCGTACGATCCATACTAATTCATTCGCACGAATGTAACCATTCTAATTCATTAAGATGATCCATTCTAATTCATTCGTACGATCCATTCTAATTCATTCGTATGATCCATTCTAATTCATTCATACGATCCATTCTAATACATTCGCACGAATGTAACCATTCTAATTCATTCGTACGATCCATTCAAATTCATTCCTACGATCCATTCTAATTCATTCGCACGAATGTATCCATTCTAATTAATGGATCGTGCGAATGAATTAGAATGGATCGTACGAATGAATTAGAATGGATCGTGCGAATGAATTAGAATGGATCATACAAATGAATTAGAAAGGTTACATTCGTGAGAATGAATTAGAATGGATCATACGAATGAATTAGAATGGATCGTACGAATGAATCATACAAATGAATTAGAAAGGTTACATTCGTGAGAATGAATTAGATTGGATCGTACGATCTATTCTAATTCATTCTCACGAATGTAACCTTTCTAATTCATTTGTATGAACCATTCTAATTCATTCGTATGATCCATTCTAATCCATTCGTACGATCCATTCTAATCAATTCGTACGATCCATTCTAATTCATTCGCACGATCCATTCTAATTCATTCGTACAATCCATTCTAATTTATTTGCACGAATGTACGATCCATTTGCAAGAATGAATCCATTCTAATTCATTCGTACAATCCATTCTAATTTATTCGTACAAATATCTCCATTCTAATTCATTTGTACGATCCATTCTAATTCATTCAGGCGATTCATTCTAATTCATTCGTACGATCCATTCTAATTCATTCGCATGAATGTATCCATTCTAATTCATTCGTATAATCCATTCTAATTCATTCGCACGATCCATTCTAATTCATTCGCACGAATGTATCCATTCTAATTCATTTGCACGATCAATTCTAATTCATTCCTATGATCCAGTCTAATTCATTTGTACGATCCATTCTAATTCAATCGCTTGAATGTATCCATTCTATTTCATTCGTACGATCCATTCTAATTCGTTCATACGATCCATTCTAATTCATTCGTATGATCCATTGTAATTCATTCGCACGATCCATTCAAATTCATTCGCATGATCCATTCTAATTCATTCGTACGATCCATTCTAATTCATTCGTACAATCCATTCTTATTCATTCATACGATCCATTCTAATTCATTCACACAATCCATTCTAATTCATTCGTACGATCCATTCTAATTCATTCGTATGATCCATTCTAACTCATTCGGTGGATCCATTCTAATTCATTCGTACAATCCATTCTAATTCATTTGCACGATCTATTCTAATTTATTCGTACGATCCATTCTAATTCATTTGTCCGATCAATTCTAATTCATTCGCACGAATGTATCCATTCTAATTCATTCGTAAGATCCATTCTAATTCATTCGTATGATCCATTCTTATTCATTCATACGATCCATTCTAATTCATTCGTACGATCCATTCTAATTCATTGCTACGATCCATTCTAATTTATTCGCATGATCCATTCGTACGATCCATTCTAATCCATTTGTACGATCCATTCTAATTCATTCATTCGATCCATTCTAATTCATTCGTACGATCCATTCTAATTCATTCGTATGATCAATTCTTATTCATTCGTACAATCCATTCTAATTCAGTCGTATGAATATATCATACGAATGAATTAGAATGGATCGTACGAATGGATTAGAATGGATCGTACGAATGAATTAGAATGGATCGTGCGAATGAATTAGAATGGATCGTTCAAATGAATTAGAATGGATACATTTGTGCGAATGAATTAGAATGCATCGTACGAATGAATTCGAATGGATCGTACGAATGAATTAGAATGGATCGTACGAATGTACGAATGAATTAGAATGAATTAGATTGCATCGTACGATCCATTCTAATTCATTCGCACGATCCATTCTAATTCATTCGTACGATCCATTCTAATTCATTTGAACGATCCATTCTAATTCATACGATCCATTCTAATTCATTCGCACGATCCATTCTAATTTATTCGTACGATCCATTGATCGTACGAATGAATTAGAATGGTTACATTCGTGCGAATGTATCCATTCTAATTCATTCGTACAATCCATTCTAATTCATTCGTATGATCCATTCTAATTCATTCGTATGATCCATTCTAACTCATTCGGTGGATCCATTCTAATTCATTCGTACGATCCATTCTAATTTATTTGCAAGAATATACGATCCATTCTAATTCATTCGTACGAATGTATCCGTTCTAATTCATTTGCACGATCCATTCTAATTCATTCCTATGATCCATTCTAATTCATTTGTACGATCAATGGATCGTACGAATGAATTAGAATGGATCGTACAAATGAATTAGAAAGGTTATATTTGTGAGAATGAATTAGAATGGATCGTAGGAATAAATTAGAATGGATCGTACGAATGGATTAGAATGGATATATTTATACGAATGAATTAGAATGGATCGTGCGAATGAATTAGAGTGGATTAGAAGGGATCTTACGAATGGATTAGAATGGATCGTACGAATGAATTAGAATTGATCATACAAATTAATTAGAAAGGTTACATTCGTGAGAATGAATTAGAATGGATCGTACGAATGAATTAGAATGGATCGTACGAATGAATTAGAATAGATACATTCGAGCGAATGAATTAGAATGGATCGTACGAATGAATTAGAATGGATCATAGGAATGAATTAGAATGGATACATTCGTGCAAATGAATTAGAATGGATCATAGGAATAAATTAGAATGGATCGTACGAATAAATTAGAATGGTTACATTCGAGCGAATGAAATAGAATGGATCGTACGAATGAATTAGAATGGATCATAGGAATGAATTAGAATGGATCGTGCAAATGAATTAGAATGGATACATTCATGCGAATGAATTAGAATGGATCATACGAATGAATTAGAATGGATCAAAGGAATGAATTAGAATGGATCGTGCAAATGAATTAGAATGGATACATTCGTGCGAATGAATTAGAATGGATCGTATATTCGTGCAAATAAATTAGAATGGATCGTACGAATAAATTAGAATGGATCCACCGAATGAGTTAGAATGGATCATATGAATGAATTAGAATGGATCGTACGAATGAATTAGAATGGATCGAACGAATGAATTAGAATGGATCGTGCAAATGAATTAGAATGGATTGTACGAATGAATTAGAATGGATACATTTGTGCGAATGAATTAGAATGGATCGTACGAGTAAATTAGAATGGATCGTACGAATGAATTAGAATGAATCGTACGAATGAATTAGAATGGATCATACGAATGAATTAGAATGGATACATTTGTACGAATAAATTAGAATGGATCGTACGAATGAATTAGAATGGATCATGCGAATGAATTTGAATGGATCGTACGAATGAATTAGAATGGGTCGAACGAAAGAATTAGAATGGATACATTCGAGCGAATGAATTAGAATAGATCGTAGAAATGAATTAGAATGGATCATACGAATGAATTAGAATGGATCGTACGAACGAATTAGAATGGATCGTACGAACGAATTAGAATGGATCGTACAAATGAATTAGAATGGATCGTACGAATGAATTAGAATGGATACATTCGAGCGAATGAATTAGAATGGATCGTACGAATGAATTAGAATGGATCATAGGAATGAAGTAGAATGGATCGTGCAAATGAATTAGAATGGATCATACGAATGAATTAGAATGGATCGAGCGAATGAATTAGAATGGATCCTACGAATGAATTAGAATGGATCGTACGAATGAATTAGAATGGACACATTCGAGCGAATGAATTAGAATGGATCGTACGAATGAATTAGAATGGATCATAGAAATGAATTAGAATGGATCGTGCAAATGAATTAGAATGGATCATACGAATGAATTAAACTAGATTGTACGAATGAATTAGAATAGATCGTGCGAATGAATTAGAATGGATCGTAGGAATGAATTAGAATGGATCGTAAGAATGAATTAGAATGGTTACATTCGTGCGAATGAATTAGAATGGATCGTACGAATGGATTAGAATGGATCGTACGAATGAATTAGAATGAATCGTACAAATGAATTAGAAAGGTTATATTTGTGAAGAATGAATTAGAATGGATCGTACGAATGAATTAGAATGGATCGTACGAACGAATTAGAATGGATCATACGAACGAATTAGAATGGATCGTATGAACGAATTAGAATGGATCGTACGAATGAATTAGAATGGATACATTCGAGCGAATGAATTAGAATGGATCGTAGGAATGAATTAGAATGGATCATACGAATGAATTAGAATGGATCGTACGAATGGATTAGAATGGATCGTACGAATGGATTAGAATGGATCGTACTAATGAATTAGAAAGGTTACATTTGTGAGAATGAATTAGAATGGATCGTATGAATGAATTAGAATGGATCGTACGAATGGAGTAGAATGGATCATACGAATGGATTGGAATGGATCGTACGAATGGATTAGAATGGATCGTACGAATGAATTAGAATGGATCATACAAATGAATTAGAAAGGTTACATTCATGAGAATGAATTAGAATGGATCGTACGAATGAATTAGAATGGATCATACGAATGAGTTTGAATGGATCGTACGAATGAATTAGAATGGATCAAACGAATGAATTAGAATGGATACATTCGAGCGAATGAATTAGAATAGATCGTAGGAATGAATTAGAATGGATCATACGAATGAATTAGAATGGATCGTGCGAATGAATTAGAATGGATTGTATGAATGAATTAGAATGGATACATTCGTGCGAATGAATTAGAATGGATCGTACGAATGAATTAGAATGGATCGTGCGAATGAATTAGAATGAATCGTACAAATGAATTAGAATGGATCGTACGAATGAATTAGAATGGATTTATTTGTATGAATAAATTAGAATGGATTGTACGAATGAATTAGAATGGATACATTCTTGCGAATAAATTAGAATGGATCGTATATTCGTGCAAATAAATTAGAATGGATCATACGAATGAATTAGAATGGATCGTGCGAATGAATTAGAATGAATCGTACGAATGCATTAGAATGGATCGTACGAATGAATTAGAATGAATAGTATGATCAATTCTAATTCATTTATTCGTACGATCCATTCTAATTCATTCGTACGATCTATTCTAATTCATTCGCATGATCCATTCTAATTCATTCGTACGATCCATTCTAATTCATTCGTACAATCCATTCAATTCAAACGAATGAATTAGAATGGATACATTCGTACGATCCATTCTAATCCATTCGTACGATCCATTCTAATCGATTCGTATGATCCATTCTAATTCATCCGCACAAATGTATCCATTTTAATTCATTCGTATGATCCTTTCTAATTCATTCGTTCTAATCCAATCTAATTCATTCGCACAAATCTATCCATTCTAATCCATTCGTACGATCCATTCTAATCCATTCGTACGATCCATTCTAATTCATTCGCACGAATGTATCCATTCTAATTCATTCGTACGATCCATTCTAATTCATTCCTACGATCCATTCTAATTCATTCGCTCGAATGTATCCATTCTAATTCATTCGTCTGATCCTTTCTAATCCATTCGTACGATCCATTCTAATTCATTCGTAAAATCCATTCTAATTCATTCTCACAAATGTAACTTTTCTAATTCATTTGTACGATCCATTCTAATTCATTTGTACGATCCATTTTAATTCATTTGTATGAATGGATTAGAATGGATCGTACGAATGAATTAGAATGAATACATTTGTGCGATGAATAAGAATAGATCGTACGAATGAATTAGAATGGATCATGCGAATGAATTTGAATGGATCGTACAAATGAATTAGAATGGATCGTACGAATGGATTAGAATGGATCGTACGAATGGATTAGAATGGATCGTACGAATAAATTAGAATGGATCGTACAAATGAATTAGAAAGGTTCATTTGTGAGAATGAATTAGAATGGATCATACGAATGAGTTAGAATGGATCATACAAATGAATTAGAAAGGTTACATTCGTGAGAATGAATTAGAATGGATCGTTCGAATGAATTAGAATGGATACATTTGTGCGAATGAATTAGAATGGATCGTACGAATGAATTAGAATGGATCGTACGAATGAATTAGAAAGGTTACATTTGTGAGAATAAATTAGAATGGATCGTACGAATGAAATAGAATGGATCGTACGAATGGATTAGAATGGATCGTACGAATGAATTAGAATGGATCGTACGAATGAATTAGAATTCATCGTGCGAATGAATTAGAATGGATTGTATGAATGGATTAGAATGGATCGTACGAATGAATTAGAACGCATTGTACGAATGAATTAGAATGGATCGTACGAATGGATTAGAATGGATCGTACGAATGAATTAGAATGGAAAAATTCGTGCGAATGAATAAGAATGGATCGTACGAATGGATTAGAATGGATCGTACGAATGGATTAGAATGGATCCTACAAATGAATTAGAAAGGTTACATTTGTGAGAATGAATTAGAATGGATCGTACGAATGGATTAGAACGGATCGTATGAATGGATTAGAACGGAGCGTACGAATGGATTAGAATGGATCGTACGAATGGATTAATATGGATCGTACGAATGAATTAGAAGGGATCATACAAATGAATTAGAAAGGTTACATTCGTGAGAATGAATTAGAATGGATCGTACGAATGAATTAGAATGGATACATTTGTGCGAATGAATTAGAATGGATCGTACGAATGAATTAGAATGGATCGTACGAATGAATTAGAATGGATCGTACGAATTAATTAGAAAGGTTACATTTGTGAGAATGAATTAGAATGGATCGTACGAATGAAATAGAATGGATCGTACGAATGGATTAGAATGGATCGTACGAATGAATTAGAATGGATCGTGCGAATAAATTAGAATTCATCGTGCGAATGAATTAGAATGGATTGTATGAATGGATTAGAATGGATCGTACGAATGAATTAGAACGCATTGTACGAATGAATTAGAATGGATCGTACGAATGGATTAGAATGGATCGTACGAATGAATTAGAATGGATACATTCGTGCGAATGAATTAGAATGGATCGTACGAATGGATTAGAATGGATAGTACAAATGAATAAGAAAGGTTACATTTGTGAGAATGAATTAGAATGGATCGTACGAATGGATTAGAACGGATCGTACGAATGGATTAGAACGGATCGTACGAATGGATTAGAATGGAATGTACGAATGGATTAATATCGATCGTTCGAATGAATTAGAATGGATCGTAGAAATGAATTAGAAAGGTTACATTCGTGAGAATGATTTAGAATGGATCGTACGAATGAATTAGAATGGATCGAACGAATGAATTAGAATGGATACATTCGTGCGAATGAATTAGAATGGATCGTAGGAATGAATTAGAATGGATCGTACGAATGAATTAGAATGGTTACATTCGTGCGAATGAATAAGAATGGATCGTACGTAGGAATGAATTAGAATGGATCGTACGAATGAATTAGAATGGATCGTACGAATGGATTAGAATGGATCGTGCGAATGAATTAGATTGGATCGTATGAATAAACTAGAATGGATCGTACGAATGAATTAAAATAGATACATTTGTGCGAATGAATTAGAATGGATCGTACGAATGAATTAGAATAGATCGTAGGAATGAATTAGAATGGATCATACGAATGAATTAGAATGGATCGTGCGAATGAATTAGAATGGATCATACGAATGAATTAGAATGGATACATTTGTGCGATGAATAATTCATTCGTTCGATCCATTCTAATCCATTCGTACGTTTGAATTAGATTGGATTGTGCGAATGAATTAGAATGGATACATTCGTGCGAATGAATTAGAATAGATCGTATGAATGAATTAGAATGGATCGTACGAATGAATTAGAACGGATCGTGCGAATGAATTTGAATGGATCGTGTGAATGAATTAGAATGGATCATACGAATGAATTAGAATGGATCGTACGAATGAATTAGAATGGATACATTCGTGCAAATGAATTAGAATGGATCGTCCAAATGAATTAGATTGGATCGTACGAATAAATAAGAATGGATACATTCATACGAATGAATTAGAATGGATCGTACGAATGAATTAGAATGGATAGTACGAATGGATTTGAATGGATCGTACGAATGGATTAGAATGGATCGTACGAATGAATTAGAATGTATCAAACAAATGAATTAGAAAGGTTACATTCGTGAGAATGAATTAGAATGGATCGTACGAATGAATTAGAATGGATCATGCGAATGAATTTGAGTGGATTGTACGAATGAATTAGAATGGATCGTATGAATGAATTAGAATGGATACATTCGAGCGAATGAATTAGAATAGATCGTAGGAATGAATTAGAATGGATCATACGAATGAATTAGAATGGATCATGCGAATGAATTAGAATGGATTGTACGAATGAATTAGAATTGATACATTCGTGCGAATGAATTAGAATGGATCGGACGAATGAATTAGAATGGATCGTACGAATGAATTAGAATGGATTTAATCCGTTCGTACGATCCATTCTAATTCATTCGCACGAATGTAACCATTCTAATTCATTCGTACGATCCATTCTAATTCATTCCTACGATCCATTCTAATTCATTCGCAAATTTGAATGGATCGTACGAATGAATTAGAATGGATCGTGCGAATGAATTAGAATGGATCGTACGATCCATTCTAATTCATTCGTATAGTCAATTCTAATTCATTCGCACGATCCATTCTAATTCATTCGTACGATCCATTCTAATTCATTCGCTCGAATGTATCCATTCTAATTCATTCGTACGATCCGTTCTAATTCATTCGTACGATCCATTCTAATTCATTCTCACGAATGTAACCTTTCTAATTCATTCGTACGATCCATTCTAATTCATTCGTACAATCCATTCTAACTCATTCGCACGATCCATTCTAACTCATTCATACGATTCATTCTAATCCATTCGTATGATCCATTCTAATTCATTCGCACGATCCATTCTAATTCATTCGCACCAATGTATCCATTCTAATTCATTCGTTCGATCCATTCTAATTCATTCGTACGATCCATTCAAATTCATTCACACGATCCATTCTAATTCATTCGTACGATCCATTCTAATTCATTCGCACGATCCATTCTAATTCATTCCTACGATCCATTCTAATTCATTCCTACGATCTATTCTAATTCATTTGCTCGAATGTATCCATTCTAATGCATTCGTACGATCCATTCTAATTCATTCATACGATCCATTCTAATTCATTCACACGAATGTATCCATTCTAATTCATTTGCACGATCCATTCTAATTCATTCCTATTATCCATTCTAATTCATTCGTACGATCCATTCTAATTCATTCGCTCGTATGAATGCATTAGAATGGATCGTACGAATGAATTAGAATGAATCGTACGATCCATTCTAATTCATTCGTCCGATCCATTGTAATTTATTTGTACGATCCATTCTAATTCATTCGCACGAATGTATCCATTCTAATTCATTCGTACGATCCATTCTAATTCATTCATATGATCAATTCTAATTCATTCGCACGATCCATTCTAATTCATTCGTACGATCCATTCTAATTCATTCGCACGAATGTATCCATTCTAATTCATTCGTATGATCCATTCTAATTTATTCGTACGATCCATTCTAATTCATTCGCACGAATATATCCATTCTAATTCATTCGTGCGAATGAATTAGAATGGATCGTACAAATGAATTAGAATGGATTGCACGAATGTATCCATTCCAATCCATTCGTACGAATGGATTAGAATGGATCGTACGAATGAATTAGAATGTGGATCGTGCGAATGAATTAGAATGGATCGTATGAATAAATTAGAATGGATTGTACGAATGAATTAAAATGGATACATTTGTGCGAATGAATTAGAATGGATCATACGATTGAATTAGAATGGATCGTACGAATGAATTAGAATGGATCAAACGAATGAATTTGAATAGATTGTATGAATGAATTAGAATGGATCGAACGAATGAATTAGAATGGATGCATTCGAGCGAATGAATTAGAATAGATCGTAGGAATAAATTAGAATGGATCATACGAATGAATTAGAATGGATCATAAGAATGAATTAGAATGGATTGTATGAATGAATTATAATGGATACATTCGTGCGAACGAATTAGAATGGATCGGACGAATGAATTAGAATGGATCGTACGAATGAATTAGAATGGATCGTGCGAATTAATTAGAATAGATCGTACGATGCAATCTAATTCATTCTAATTCATTCGTACATTCGTACGATCCATTCTAATTCATTCGTACGATCCATTCTAATTCATTCGTACGATGCATTCTAATTCATTCGCACAAATGTATCCATTCTAATTCATTCGAACGATCCATTCTAATTCATTCGCACGATCCATTCTAATTCATTCGTACGATCCATTCTAATTCATTCGCACGATCCATTCTAATTCATTCGTACGATCCATTCTAATCCATTCGTACGAATATAACCATTCTAATTCATTTGTACGATCCATTCTAATTTATTCCTACGATCCATTCTAATTCATTCGCACGAATGTATCGTGCGAATGAATTAGAATGGATTCGTGCAAATGAATTAGAATGGATCGTACGAATGGATTAGAATGGATCGTGCGAATGAATTAGAATGGATCATACGAATGAATTAGAATGGATACATTTGTGTGAATGAATTCGAATGGATCGTACGAATGAATTAGAAAGGATCGTACGAATGAATTAGAATGGATCGTACGAATGTATGAATGAATTAGAATGAATTAGATTGCATCGTACGATCCATTCTAATTCATTCGCACGATCCATTCTAATTCATTCGTACGAATGAATTAGAATGGATCCACCGAATGAGTTCGAATGGATCGTACGAATGAATTAGAATGGATACATTCGTGCGAATGAATTAGAATGGATCGTACGAATGAATTAGAATGGATACATTGGTGCGAATTAATTAGAATGGATCGTACGAATGAATTAGAATGGATACATTCGTGCGAATGAATTAGAATGGATTGTGTTCGGGGGATTTTTCACTGGTCCGTGTGGGCTGCCTGCAAGACAAAGAAAAGAGAACGTGAGAACGGCTGGCTCCCTTAGGAGCGCAGACCCTCCGACGCTCAAGTCAGTCTCGGTGGCACAACGGCGAGCTGCTGTATACCAAAGTGGTAGGGAAAAGGAATTCGAACCTCCACTATAGAGCCTGGGGGTGAGTATTTATAGCAATCGGCGACCTACCGTGCCCCGACACGTGGAGATTCTTCCAGGGCCTTCTAGACCCCCACGTTCTGGCTCGCGTGGGTCTGACAGTCCTTGGTACTCGTGCCCTGACATTCTGTCGTCAAGCCTGCCAGGCGGTTTGAGTGGGGGAGGGCATCTTTCGTGTCACGGCCAGGTGGCCATTCTGGAATGTTCAAGTCCGGGCGGTCTCAGGGAGGAAGCAAAGGCCAGCTCGTCCGGCACTGCTCCGTCCTTTCGCCCATATTTATCAAGAGTCGGACCTCGCGAGGGCAACCTCTTCGATAAACAGGGGTCGGGGCGAGCTTGGGCGAGCTCCTGAGAGAGCTTAGGCGAGCTCCTGAACGAGCTTGACAAGCTCCTGAGCGAGCTTAGGCGAGCTCCTGAGAGAGCTTAGGCGAGCTCCTGAACGAGCTTGACGAGCTCCTGAGCGAGCTTAGGCGAGCTCCTGAGAGAGCTTAGGCGAGCTCCTGAACGAGCTTGGGCCTGAACTAGCTTGACGAGCTCCTGAGCGAGCTTAGGCGATCTCCTGAACGAGCTTGGGCAAGCTCCTGCATGAGCTTGACGAGCTCCTGAGCGAGCTTAGGCGAGCTCCTGAGAGAGCTTAGGCGAGCTCCTGAACGAGCTTGACGAGCTCCTGAGCGAGCTTAGGCGAGCTCCTGAGAGAGCTTAGGCGAGCTCCTGAACAAGCTTGACGAGCTCCTGAGCGAGCTTGGGCGAGCTCCTGAGAGAGCTTAGGCGAGCTCCTAAACGAGCTTGGGCGAGCTCCTGAACGAGCTTGACGAGCTCCTGAGCGAGCTTAGGCGAGCTCCTGAGAGAGCTTAGGCGAGCTCCTGAACGAGCTTGGGCGAGCTCCTGCATGAGCTAGGTGCGTTTGCGATGCCGATGTCTTTGTTATGCATAACGGTCTAACTCCCGCTACCACTGCAAGCGAGTTCTTGTGCGGGCTTGGCGAGCTCCTGGGCGAGCTTAGGCGAGCTCCGGCGCGAGCTTGGCGAGCTCCTGAGCGAGCTTAGGCGGGCTCCTGGGCGAGCTCTAGCGAGCTTAGGCGAGCTCCTATGAGTGTCCTTGGCCTAGGCCCCTTCAGCCCAATGTGGATCTCGCTCCCTGTCAAGGTGATTTGGTGAGCACGGGGGGGGGGGGGGGGGGGGGGGGGGCGAACTCCAGGGCAGATTTCAGCTACCCCCAACAGATTGTACGAATGAATTAGAATTGATCATACGAATGAATTAGAATGGATCGTACGAATGAATTAGAATGAATCGTACGATCCATTCTAATTCATTCGTCCTATCCATTCTAATTCATTCGCACGAATGTATCCATTCTAATTCATTCGTACAATCCATTCTAATTCATTCGTACGATCCTTTCTAATTCATTCGCACGATCCATTCTAATTCATTCCTTCGATCTATTCTAATTCATTCGCTCAAATGTATCCATTCTAATTCATTCGTTCGATCTACTCTAATTCATTCGTACGATCCATTCTAATCCATTTGTACGATCCATTCTAATTCATTTGTACGATCCATTCTAATTCATTCGCTCGAATGTATCCATTCTAATTCATTCGTACGATCCATTCTAATTTGTTCATACGATCCATTCTAATTCGTTCGTACGATCCATTCTAAAATGAGTTATAATGGATCATACAAATGAATTAGAATGGATCGTACGAATGAATTAGAATGGATTGTGCGAATGAATTAGAATGGATCGTATGAATTAGAACGGATCATGCGAATGAATTAGAATGGATCGTACGAATGAATAAGAATGGATCATACGAATGAATTAGAATAGATATATTCATGCGAATGAATTAGAATGGATCGTATGAATGAATTTGAATGGATCATACGAATGAATTAGAATGGTTAGAATGGATACATTCGAGCGAATGAATTAGAATAGATCATACGAATGAATTAGAATGGATCTTACGAATGAATTAGAATGGATACATTTGTGCGAATGAATTAGAATGGTTCGTGCAAATGAATTAGAATGGATACATTCGTGCGAATGGATTAGAATAGATCGTAGGAATGAATTAGAACGGATCGTACGATTCATTCGTACGATTCATTCTAATTCATTCGTACGAACTAATTCATTCGTACAATCCATTCTAATTCATTCGTACGATCTATTCTAATTCATTCGCACGAATGTATCCATTCTAATTCATTCGTACGATCCATTCTAATTCGTTCGTACGATCCATTCTAATTCATTCGTACGAAGAAATTAGAATGGATACATTCATGCAAATGAATTAGAATGGATACATTCGTGCGAATGAATTAGAATGGATTCATTTGTACGATCCATTCTAATTCATTTGCACGAATATACGATCCATTCTAATTCATTCGCACAAATGTATCCATTCTAATTCATTCGTACGATCCATTCTAATTCATTCGTACGATCCATTCTAATTCATTCGCACAATCCATTCTAATTCATTCGTACGATCTATTCTAATTCATTCATACAATCCATTCTAATTCATTCGTACGATCCATTCTAATTCATTCGCACTATCCATTCTAATTCATTCGTACGATCCATTCTAATTCATTCGTACAATCTATTCTAATTCATTCATACAAATGTATCCATTCTAATTCATTCGTACCATCTATTCTAATTCTTTCATACGATCTATTCTAATTCATTCGCACGAATGTATCCATTCTAATTCATTCGCACAATCCAATCTAATTCAAACGTACGATCCATTCTAATTCATTCACATGATGTATTCTAATTCATTCGTATGATCCATTCTAATTCATTCGTATGATTCATTCTAATTCATTCATACGATCCATTCTAATTCATTCGCACAAATGTATCCATTCTAATTCATTCGTACGATCCATTCTAATTCATTCGCACGATCCATTCTAATTCATTTGTACGAATGTATCCATTCTAATTCATTCGCACGATCCATTCTAATTCATTCACACGATCCATTCTAATTCATTCGTATGATCCATTCTAATTCATTCGTACGATCCATTCTAAGTCACTTGCATGAATGTATCCATTCTAATTCATTCATACGATCCATTCCAATTCATTCGTATGATCCATTCTAATTCATTCATGCAATCCATTCTAATTCATTCATACGATCCATTCTAACTCATTCATACGATCCATTCTAATTCATTCGCATGAATGTATGTATCCATTCTAGTTCATTCGCACGAATGTATCCATTCTAATTCATTCGTACGATCTATTCTGATTCAATCGCAAGATCCATTCTAATTCATTCGTACGATCCGTTCTAATTCATTCGTACGATCCATTCTAATTCGTTCGCACGATCCATTCTAATTCATTCGTACAAATGTATCCATTCTAATTCATTCGTACGATCCATTCTAATTTATTCGTACAATCCATTCTAATTCATTCGCACAAATGTATCCATTCTAATTCATTCGTACAATCCATTCTAATTCATTCGCACGATCCATTCTAAATCAATCATACGATCCATTCTAATTCATTCGCACGATCCATTCTAATTCATTCGTACGATCCATTCTAATTCATTCGCACGAATGTATCCATTCTAATACATTCGTACGATTCATTCTAATTCATTTGCACGACCCATTCTAATTCATTCGTACGATCCATTCTAATTCATTCGTCAAATCGATTCTAATTCATTCGCACGAATGTATCCATTCTAATTCATTCGTACAATCCATTCTAATTCAATCGCATGATCCATTGTAATTCATTCGTATGATCTATTCTAATTCATTCCTACGATCTATTCTAATTCATTCGCTCGAATGTATCCATTCTAATTTATTCGTTCGATCCATTCTAATTCATTCATACGATCCATTCAAATTCATTCGCACGATCCATTCTAATTCATTCAAACGATCCATTCTAATTCATTCTCACGAATGTGATCTTTCTAATTCATTTGTATGATCCATTCTAATCCATTCGTACGATCCATTCTAATCCATTCGTACGATCCATTCTAATCCATTCGTACGATCCATTCTAATCCATTCGTACGATCCATTCTAATTCATTGTCACAAATGTAACCTTTCTAATTCATTTGCACGATGCATTCTAATTCATTCGTACGATCCATTCTAATTCATTCGCACGAATGTAACTATTCTAATTCATTCGTACGATCCATTCTAATTAATTCCTACGATACATTCTAATTCAATCGCATGAATGTATCCATTCTAATTCATTTGCACGATCCATTCTAATTTATTCCTATGATCCATTCTAATTCATTCGTACGATCCATTCTAATTCATTCGCTCGAATGTATCCATTCTAATTCATTCGTACGATCCATTCTAATTCATTCGCACGAATGTATCCATTCTAATGCATTCGTACGATTCATTCTAATTCATTTGCACGACCCATTCTAATTCATTCGTACGATCCATTCTAATTCATTCGTCAAATCGATTCTAATTCATTCGCACGAATGTATCCATTCTAATTCATTCGTACAATCCATTCTAATTCAATCGCATGATCCATTCTAATTCATTCGTATGATCCATTCTAATTCATTCCTACGATCTATTCTAATTCATTCGCTCGAATGTATCCATTCTAATTTATTCGTTCGATCCATTCTAATTCATTCATACGATCTATTCAAATTCATTCGCATGATCCATTCTAATTCATTCATACGATCCATTCTAATTCATTCTCACGAATGTAATCTTTCTAATTCATTTGTATGATCCATTCTAATTCATTCGTACGATCCATTCTAATCCATTCGTACGATCCATTCTAATCCATTCGTACGATCCATTCTAATTCATTCTTACAAATGTAACCTTTCTAATTCATTTGTACGATGCATTCTAATTCATTCGTACGATCCATTCTAATTCATTCGCACGAATGTAACCATTCTAATTCATTCGTACGATCCATTCTAATTAATTCCTACGATACATTCTAATTCATTCGCATGAATGTATCCATTCTAATTCATTTGCACGATCCATTCTAATTCATTCCTATGATCCATTCTAATTCATTCGTACGATCCATTCTAATTCATTCGCTCGAATGTATCCATTCTAATTCATTCGTACGATCCATTCTAATTCATTCGTACGATCCATTCTAATTCATTCTCACGAATGTAACCTTTCTAATTCATTTGTATGTATCCATTCTAATTCATTCGTACGATCCATTCTAATTCATTCACATGATCCATTCTAATTCATTCGTACGATCCATTCTAATTCATTCGCACGAATGTATCCATTCTAATGCATTCGTACGATTCATTCTAATTCATTCGCACAATCCATTCTAATTCATTCGTACGATCCATTCTAATTCATTCGTCCGATCCATTCTAATTCATTCGCACGAATGTATTCATTCTAATTCATTCGTACAATCCATTCTAATTCATTCGCACGATCCATTCTAATTCATTCGTATGATCCATTCTAATTCATTCCTATGATCTATTCTAATTCATTCGCTCGAATGTATCCATTCTAATTCATTCGTTCGATCGATTCTAATTCATTCGTACGATCCATTCAAATTCATTCGCATGATCCATTCTAATTCATTCGTACGATCCATTCTAATTCATTCTCACGAATGTGACCTTTCTAATTCATTTGTATGATCCATTCTAATTCATTCGTACGATCCATTCTAATCCATTCGTACGATCCATTCTAATCCATTCGTATGATCCATTCTAATCCATTCGTACGATCTATTCTAATTCATCCGTACGATTCATTCTAATTCATTCGTACGATCCATTCTAATTCGTTCATACGATCCATTCTAATTCGTTCGTACGATCCATTCTAAAATGAGTTAGAATGGATCATACGAATGAATTAGAATGGATCATACGAATGAATTAGAATGGATCATACGAATGAATTAGAATGGATTGTGCGAATGAATTAGAATGGATCGTATGAATGAATAAGAATGGATCGTACGAATGAATTAGAATGGATCGTGCGAATGAATTAGAATGAATCGTACGAATGCATTAGAATGGATCATACGAATGAATTAGAATGAATCGTACGATCCATTCTAATTCATTCGTCCGATCCATTCTAATTCATTCGTGCGAATGAATTAGAATGGATACATTCGAGCGAATGAATTAGAACGCATTGTACGAATGAATTAGAATGGATCATGCGAATGAATTAAAATGGATCGTACAAATGAATTAGAATGGATCGTGCGAATGAATTAGAATGGATCGTACGAACGAATTAGAATGGATCGTACGAACGAATTAGAATGGATCGTATGAATGGATTAGAATGGATCGTATGAATGGATTAGAATGGATCATACGAATGGATCATGCGAATGAATTAGAATGGATCGTAGGAATGAATTAGAATGGATCGTACGAATGAATTAGAATGAATTAGAATGGATCGTACGAATGAATTAGAATGGATCACGCGAATGAATTAAAATGGATACATTTGTACGAATGAATTAGAATGGATCGTACGAATGAATTAAAATGGATCGTGCGAATGAATTAGAATGGATCGTACGAACGAATTAGAATAGATCGTATGAACGAATTAGAATGGATCGTACGAATGAATTAGAATTGATACATTCGAGCGAATGAATTAGAATGGATCGTACGAATGAATTAGAATGGATCATAGGATTGAATTAGAATGGATCGTACGAATGAATTAGAATGGATCGTATGAATGCATTAGAATGGGTCGTATGAATGAATAAGAATGGATCGTACGAATGAATTAGAATGGATTATGCGAATGAATTTGAATGGATCGTATAAATGAATAAGAATGGATCATACGAATGAATTAGAATGGATCGTGTGAATGAATTAGAATGAATCGTACGAATGCATTAGAATGGATCGTACGAATGAATAAGAATGAATCGTACGATCCATTCTAATTCATTTGTCCGATCCATTCTAATTCATTCGCACGAATGTATCCATTCTGATTCATTCACACGAATGTATCCATTCTAATTCATTCGTACAATCCATTTTAATTCCTTCGCACGATCCATTCTAATTCATTCGTATGATCCATTCTAACTCATTCGGTGGATCCATTCTAATTCATTCGTACGATCCATTCTAATTCATTCGCACTATCCATTCTAATTCATTCGCACAATCCATTCTAATTGATTCGTATGATCTATTCTAATCCATTCGTATGATCCATTCTAATTCATTCGTACGATCCATTCTAATTCATTCTCACAAAGGTAACCATTCTAATTCATTCGTACGATCCATTCTAATTCATTCCTACGATCCATTCTAATTCATTCGTACGATCCATTCAAATTAATTCGCATGATCCATTCTAATTCATTCGTATGATCCATTCTAATTCATTCTCACAAATGTAACCTTTCTAATTCATTTGTATGATTCATTCTAATCCATTCGTACGATCCATTCTAATCCATTAGTACGATCCATTATAGTCCATTCGTACTATCCATTCTAAATCATTCGTACAATCCATTCTAATTCATTCTCACAAATGTAACCTTTCTAATTCATTTGTACGATCCATTCTAATTCATTCGTACGATCCATTTTAATCCATTCGTACGATCCATTCTAATCCATTCGTACGATCCATTCTAATTCATTCGCACGAATGTAACCATTCTAATTTATTCGTACAATCCATTCTAATTCATTCCTACGATCTATTCTAATTCATTCGCATGAATGGATCCATTCTAATTCATTCGTACGATCCATTCTAATTCATTCGCTCGAATGTATCCATTCTAATTCATTCGTACGATCCATTCTAATTCACTCGTACGATCCATTCTAATCCATTCGTACGATTCATTCTAATTCATTCGCACGAATGTAACCATTCTAATTCATTCGTACGATCCATTCAAATTCATTCTCACAAATGTAACCTTTCTAATTCATTTGTACGACTCATTCGTATATTCGTG
Organism: Chamaelirium japonicum; assembly: GCA_947650365.1. Classification (NCBI taxonomy): domain Eukaryota; kingdom Viridiplantae; phylum Streptophyta; class Magnoliopsida; order Liliales; family Melanthiaceae; genus Chamaelirium; species Chamaelirium japonicum. The sequence goes on along the minus strand of CANTAL010000015.1, from coordinate 2,241,472 downwards.
CAAATAAATTAGAAAGGATCATACGAATGAATTAGAATGGATCGTACGAATGGATTAGAATGGATCGTACGAATGGATTAGAATGGATCGTACGAATGAATTAGAATGGATATATTCGAGCGAATAAATTAGAATGGATCGTACGAATGAATTAGAATGGATCATAGGAATGAATTAGAATGGATCGTGCAAATGAATTAGAATGGATACATTCGTGTGAATGAATTAGAATGGATCATAGGAATGAATTAGAATGGATCGTACGAATGAATTAGAATGGTTACATTCGTGCGAATGAATTAGAATGGATCGTACGAATGGATTAGAATGGATCGTACGAATGGATTAGAATGGATCGTACGAATGAATTAGAATGGATCGTACAAATGAATTAGAAAGGTTATATTTGTGAGAATGAATTAGAATGGATCGTACGAATGAATTAGAATGGATCGTACGAATGGATTAGAATGGATCGTACGAATGAATTAGAATGGATTGTACGAATGCATTAGAATGGATACATTCGTGCGAATTAATTAGAATGGATCGTACGAATGAATTAGAATGGATCGTGCGAATGAATTAGAATGGATCGTACGAATGAATTAGAATGGATCGTACGAATGAATTAGAATGGATCGTACGAATGAATTAGAATGGATACATTTGTGCGAATGAATTAGAATGGATCGTACGAATGAATTAGAATAGATCGTACGAATGAATTATAATGGATCGTGCGAATGAATTAGAATGGATCGTATGAATGAATTAGAATGGATACATTTGTGCGAATGAGTTAGAATGGATCATACGAATGAATTAGAATGGATCTTACGAATGAATTAGAATGGATCATACGAATGAATTAGAATGGATCGTACAAATGAATTAGAAAGGTCACATTTATGAGAATGAATTAGAATGGATCGTACGAATGGATTAGAATGGATCGTACGAATGGATTAGAATGGATCGTACGAATGAATTGGAATGGATCATACAAATGAATTAGAAAGGTTACATTCGTGAGAATGAATTAGAATAGATCGTAGGAATGAATTAGAATGGATCATACGAATGAATTAGAATGGATCATATGAATGAATTAGAATGGATCATACGAATGAATTAGAATGGATCGTACGAATGAATTAGAATGGATACATTCGAGCGAATGAATTAGAATGGATCGTACGAATGAATTAGAATGGATCGTGGGAATGAATTAGAATGGATACATTTGTGCGAATGAATTAGATTGCATCGTACGAATAAATTAGAATGGATCATAGGAATGAATTAGAATGGATCGTGCAAATGAATTAGAATGGATACATTCGTGCGAATGAATTAGAATGGATGGTAGGAATGAATTAGAATTGATCGTACGAATGAATTAGAATGGTTACATTCGTGCGAATGAATTAGAATGGATCGTACGAATGGATTAGAATTGATCGTGTGAATGAATTAGAAACGATCGTACGAATGAATTAGAATGGATATATTCGTGCGAATGAATTAGATTGCATCGTATGAATGAATTTGAATGGATTGTACGAATGAATTAGAATGGATCGTACGAATGAATTAGAATGGATCATACGAATGAATTAGAATAGATCGTACGAATGAATTAGAATGGATCGTACGAATGGATCATACAAATGAATTAGAAAGGATACATTTGTACGAATGAATTAGAATAGATCGTACGAATGGATTAGAATGGATCGTACGAATGAATTAGAATGGATCGTACGAATGAATTAGAATGGATCGTACGAATGAATTAAAATGGATACATTTGTGTGAATTAGAATGGATCGTACGAATGGATTAGAACTAGATCGTACGAATGAATTAGAATGGATCGTAGAAATGAATTAGAATGAATTATACGAATGAATTAGAATGGATCATACAAATGAATTAGAAAGGTTACATATGTGAGAATGAATTAGAATGGATCCTACGAATGAATTAGAATGGATCGTACGAATGAATTAGAATGGATACATTCGAGCGAATGAATTAGAATAGATCATAGGAATGAATTTGAATGGATCATATGAATGAATTAGAATGGATCGTGCGAATGAATTATAATGGATTGTATGAAAGAATTAGAATGGATCGTACGAATGAATTAGAATGGATACATACGATGGCGGACCCAGGATTTTTCTTCAGGAGGGGCATAATTATTAAATAGAAACTACAGTCGCTGCCTCACGGTCGAAGGCATCGGCAGGCGGCGTGACAACGTCTCTACCCTTCATTCGATAGCGCAACAAAAGGCCTATTAGGATTTTGCCTCTAGTGGAGGAGAATTTCGATCCTCAAGAGTCCTTCAAAAATTTGAAACTATAATTGGCCGACTCGATCGGGATGCACGAGTTGTAAATAATAGACCAGATTCTTTTTTATTTTTTTTGCCAGGGGGGGATTTCATACATACTCCCAAAAACCTATAAATAGGTCCTGATGCCCACTCGATTCTTATTCACTAAGGGCCATGGGATAAACTCTACGAAGATGCCACGTGCGCGGGAGGTGGCAGAAGGCGGTGGGTGTTGGCTGGACAATGGTGGGCATCGGTGACCGGTAAACGGCGAGCCGGCTATGGGTCACCAATACAGGCGGCAATGGCAGGTGGTGGCCGGCGGCGACGGGGTGGCCCATGTGGCGGTGGGGGTGGGGGTCGGTGGCGTGACAATGGATATTGACTGGCTGGGGATGGTGGCCGGTGGGACGGTGGTGGCCACCTCCATGTGAAGTTGGCAACCAAAAGTTTGCTAGAATTTATTTTTTGATAAATTACACTTTGCTCCCCCCTAGTTTAGCTCAAAAACATTTAACCCCCCTATAAATAAAAAATAACATTTTGCCCCCCTTCAATTCAGCTTCGATCAGATAATTAATTACCAAATGAGGAAATCAAGTAGTTGACAAAAGGGGTATTGTGCGAACATTTCAAACTTTAGGAAGTGATTTGGAACAAATAAACTATTGGGGGGTTAAGTGTTTTTGACCTAAAATTCAAGGGGGTAAGTGTAACTTTTTTTTTCCCCCAAATTGAGGGGGGGCTTGAGCCCCACCTAGGCCCAATGTAGGTCCGCCCCTGGAAACATAGGAATGAATTAGAATGGATCGTACGAATGGATTAGAATGGATCGTACGAATGGATTAGAATGGATCGTACGAATGGATTAGAATGGATCGTGCGAATGAATTAGAATGAATCGTACGAATGAATTAGAATGGATCGTGCGAATGAATTAGAATGAATCGTACGAATGCATTAGAATGGATCGTACGAATGAATTAGAATGAATCGTACGATCCATTCTAATTCATTCATCCGATCCATTCTAATTCATTCGCACGAATGTATCCATTCTAATTCATTCGTGCAATCCATTCTAATTCATTCGCACGATCCATTCTAATTCATTCGTATGATCTATTCTAATTCATTCCTACGATCTATTCTAATTCATTCGCTCGAATGTATCCATTCTAATTCATTCGTCCGATCCATTCTAATCCATTCGTACGATCCATTCTAATTCATTCGCACGAATATATCCATTCTAATTCATTCGTACGATCCCTTCTAATTCATTCGCATGATCCATTCTAATTCTTTCATATGATCCATTCTAATTCATTCGCACGAATGTATCCATTCTAGTTCATTCGTACGATCCATTCTAATTCATTCGTATGATCCATTCTAATTCATTCGTATGATCCATTCTAATTCATTCCTACGATCTATTCTAATTCATTCACACAATCCATTCTAATTCATTCGTACGATCCATTCTAATTCATTCGTATGATCCATTCTAATACAATTCGGTGGATCCATTCTAACTCATTCGTACGATCCATTCTAATTCATTCATACGATCCATTCTAATCCATTCGTACGATCCATTCTAATCCATTCTCATGAATGAATTAGAATGGATCGTGCGAATGAATTAGAATGGATCGTATGAATGGATCGTACGAATGAATTAGAATGGATCGTACGTTTGAATTAGATTGGATTGTGTGAATGAATTAGAATGGATACATTCTTGCGAATAAATTAGAATGGATCGTATATTCGTGCAAATGGATTAGAATGGATCGTACGAATGGATTAGAATGGATCGTACGAATGGATTAGAATGGATCGTACGAATGAATTAGAATGGATCATACAAATGAATTAGAATGGATCATACGATCCATTCTAATTCATTCGTCCGATCCATTCTAATTCATTCGCATGAATGTATCCATTCTAATTCATTCGTACAATCCATTCTAATTTATTCACACGATCCATTCTAATTCATTCGTATGATCCATTCTAATTCATTCCTACGATCTATTCTAATTCATTCGCTCGAATGCATCCATTCTAATTCATTCGTTCGATCGTACGAATGAATTAGAATGGATCGTACGAATGAATTAAAATGGATACATTCGAGCGAATGAATTAGAATGGATACATTCGAGCGAATGAATTAGAATGGATTTTATGAATGAATTAGAATGGATCGTACGAATGGATTAGAATAGATCGTGCGAATGAATTAGAATGGATCGTACAAATGAATTAGAATGGATCGTTCAAATGAATTAGAAAGGATACATTCATACGAATGAATTAGAATGGATCATACGAATGGTTACTTTCATTCGAATGAATTAGAATGGATCGTACGAATGAATTAGAATGGATCGTGCGAATGAATTAGAATTGATCATACGAATGAATTAGAATGGATCGTACGAATGAATTAGAATGGATATATACATTCATGCGAATGAATTAGAATGGATCGTGCAAATGAATTAGAATGGATACATTCGTGCGAATGAATTAGAATGGATCGTAGGAATGAATTAGAATGGATCGTGCAAATGAATTAGAATGGATACATTCGTGCGAATGAATTAGAATGGATCGTAGGAATTAATTAGAATGGATCGTACGAAGGAATTAGAATGGTTACATTCGTACGAATGAATTAGAATAGATCGTACGAATGAATTAGAATGGATCGTGCGAATGAATTAGAATGGATCGTACGAATGAATTAGAATGGATCGTGCAAATGATTTAGAATAGATCGTCCAAATGAGTTAGAATGGATCGTATGAATAAATTAGAATGGATCGTGCGAATGAATTAGAAAGGATCGTACGAATGAATTAGAATGGATCGTACGAATGAATTAGAATGGATCGAACGAATGAATTAGAATAGATCGTACGAATGAATTAGAATGGATCATGCGAATGAATTTGAATGGATCATATGAATAAATTAGAATGGATCATACGAATGAATTAGAATGGATCGTGTGAATGAATTAGAATGAATCGTACGAATGCATTAGAATGGATCGTACGAATGAATTAGAATGGATCATACAAAGGAATTAGAATGGATCGTGCAAATGAATTTGAATGGATACATTCGAGCGAATGAATTAGAATGGATACATTCGAGCGAATGAATTAGAATGGATACATTCGAGCGAATGAATTAGAATAGATCGTAGAAATGAATTAGAATGGATCATACGAATGAATTAGAATGGATCGTGCGAATGAATTATAATGGATCGTACAAATGAATTAGAATGGATTGTGCGAATGAATTAGAATGGATTATACGAATGAATTAGAATGGATCGAACGAATGAATTAGAATGGATACATTCGAATGAATTTGAATGGATCGTACGAATGAATTAGAATGAATCGTACGAATGAATTAGAATGGATCGTGCGAATGAATTTGAATGGATCGTACGAATGAATTAGAATGGATCGTACGAATGAATTAGAATGGATCGGACAAATGAATTAGAATGGATACATTTGAGCAAATGGATCATAGGAATGAATTAGAATGGATCGTACGAATAAATTAGAATGGATTGTTTGAATGAATTAGAATGGATACATTCGTGCGAATGAATTAGAATGGATCGTACAAATGAATTAGAATGGATCGTACGAATGAATTAGAATGGATACATTCGAGCGAATGAATTAGAATGGATCATACGAATGAATTAGAATGGATCATAGGAATGAATTAGAATAGATCATGCAAATGAATTAGAATGGATACATTCGTGCGAATGAATTAGAATGGATTATACGAATGAATTAGAATGGATCGTACGAATGAATTAGAATGGATTGTGTGAATGAATTAGAATGGATCGTATGAATGGATTAGAATGGATACAATTGTGCGAATGAATTAGAATGGATCGTGCGAATGAATTAGAATGGATCGTACGAATGAATTAGAATGGATCGTACGAATGAATTAGAATGGATCGTACGAATGAATTAGAATGGATCATATGAATGAATTAGAATGGTTACATTCGTTTGAATGAATTAGAATGGATCGTACGAATGGATTAGAATGGATCGTACGAATGGATTAGAACGCATTGTACGAATGAATTAGATTGGTTACATTCATGCAAATGAATTAGAATGGATCGTACGAATGAATTAGAATGGATCGTATGAATGAATTAGAATGGATCGTACGAATGAATTAGAATGGATCGTACGAATGAATTAGAATGGATCATACGAATGAATTAGAATGGATCGGGCGAATGAATTAGAATGGATCATGCGAATGAATTAGAATGGATATATTCATACAAATGAATTAGAATGGATCGTACGAATGAATTAGAATGGATCGTACGAATGAATTAGAATGGTTACATTCGTGCGAATGAATTTGAATGGATCGTACGAATGAATTAGAATGGAACGAACGAATGAATTAGAATGGATACATTCGAGCGAATGAATTAGAATAGATCGTAGGAATGAATTAGAATGGATCATACGAATGGATTAGAATGGATCGAACGAATGAATTAGAATGGACCGTACGAATGAATTAGAATAGCTCATATGAATGAATGAATCGTACGAATTAATTAGAATGGATCGTACGATCCATTCTAACCCATTCGTATGATCCATTCTAATTCATTCGCACGAATGTAACCATTCTAATTCATTCGTACGATCCATTCTAATTCATTCCTACGATCTATTATAATTCATTCGGTCGAATGTATCCATTCTAATTCATTCGTACAATCCATTCCAATCCATTCGTACGATCCATTCAAATTCATTCTCATGATCCATTCTAATTCATTCGTACGATCCATTCTAATTCATTCTCACGAATGTAACCTTTCTAATTCATTTATACGACCCATTCTAATTCATTTGTACGATCCGTTCTAATTCATTCGTACGATCCATTCTAATCCATTCGTACGATCCATTCTAATTCATTCGCATGATCAATTCTAATTCATTCGTACGATCCATTCTAATTCATTCGCACGAATGTATCCATTCTAATTCATTCGCACGAATGTATCCATTCTAATTCATTTGCACGATCCATTCTAATTCATTCCTATGATCCATTCTAATTCATTCGTACGATCCATTCTAATTCATTCGCACGAATGAATTTGAATGAATCGTACAAATGAATTAGAATGGATCGTACGAATGAATCAGAATGGATACATTCATGCGAATGAATTAGAATAGATTGTGCGAATAAATTAGAATGGATCGATCGTACGAATGAATTAGAATGGGTCATGCGAATGAATTAGAATGGATCATACGAATGAATTAGAATGGATCGTACGAATGAATTAGAATGGATCGAACGAATGAATTAGAATGGATACATTCGAGCGGAATGAATTAGAATGGATCGTACGATCCATTCTAATTCATTCTCACAAATATATCGATTCTAATTCATTCGTATGATCCATTCTAATTCATTCGCACGATCCATTCTAATTCATTCGCACGAATATATCTATTCTAATTCATTCGTACGATCCATTCTAATTCATTCGTACGATCCATTCTAATTCATTCGCACGATCCATTCTAATTCATATGTACGATCCATTAGAATGGATTCGTACGATCCATTCTTATTCATTCGTACGATCCATTCTAATTCATTCGTACAATCCATTTAATTCATTTGCATGAATGTATCCATTCTAATTCATTTGCACGATCCATTCTAATTCATTCCTATGATCCATTCTAATTCATTCGTACGATCCATTCTAATTCATTCGCTCGAATGTATCCATTCTAATTCATTCGTACGATCCATTCTAATTCATTCGTACGATCCATTCTAATTCATTCTCACGAATGTAACCTTTCTAATTCATTTGTATGTATCCATTCTAATTCATTTGTACGATCCATTCTAATTCATTCACATGATCCATTCTAATTCATTCGTACGATCCATTCTAATTCATTCGCACGAATATATCCATTCTAATGCATTCGTACGATTCATTCTAATTCATTCGCACGATCCATTCTAATTCATTCGTACGATCCATTCTAATTCATTCGTCCGATCCATTCTAATTCATTCGTACGAATGTATTCATTCTAATTCATTCGTACAATCCATTCTAATTCATTCGCACGATCCATTCTAATTCATTCGTATGATCCATTCTAATTCATTCCTACGATCTATTCTAATTCATTCGCTCGAATTTATCCATTCTAATTCATTCGTTCGATCGATTCTAATTCATTCGTACGATCCATTCAAATTCATTCGCATGATCTATTCTAATTCATTCGTACGATCCATTCTAATTCATTCTCACGAATGTAACCTTTCTAATTCATTTGTATGATCCATTCTAATTCATTCGTACGATCCATTCTAATCCATTCGTACGATCCATTCTAATCCAATTGTATGATCCATTCTAATCCATTCGTACGATCTATTCTAATTCATCCGTACGATCCATTCTAATTCATTCGTACGATCCATTCTAATTCGTTCATACGATCCATTCTAATTCGTTCGTACGATCCATTCTAAAATGAGTTAGAATGGATCATAAGAATGAATTAGAATGGATCATACGAATAAATTAGAATGGATCATACGAATGAATTAGAATGGATTGTGCGAATGAATTAGAATGGATCGTATGAATGAATAAGAATGGATCATACGAATGAATTAGAATGGATCAGGCGAATGTATTAGAATGAATCGTACGAATGCATTAGAATGGATCGGATGAATGAATTGGAATGAATCGTACGATCCATTCTAATTCATTCGTCCGATCCATTCTAATTCATTCGTGCGAATGAATTAGAATGGATACATTCGAGCGAATGAATTAGAACGCATTGTACGAATGAATTAGAATGAATCATGCGAATGAATTAAAATGGATCGTACAAATGAATTAGAATGGATCATGCGAATGAATTAGAATGGATCGTACGAACGAATTAGAATGGATCGTATGAATGGATTAGAATGGATCGTATGAATGGATTAGAATGGATCATACGAATGGATCATGCGAATGAATTAGAATGGATCGTAGGAATGAATTAGAATGGATCGTACGAATGAATTAGAATGAATTAGAATGGATCGTACGAATGAATTAGAATGGATCACGCGAATGAATTAAAATGGATACATTTGTACGAATGAATTAGAATGGATCGTATGAATGAATTAGAATGGATCGTGCAAATGAATTAGAATGGATCGTACGAACGAATTAGAATGGATCGTATGAACGAATTAGAATGGATCGTACGAATGAATTAGAATAGGTACATTCGAGCGAATGAATTAGAATGGATCGTACGAATGAATTAGAATGGATCATAGGATTGAATTAGAATGGATCGTACGAATGAATTAGAATGGATCGTATGAATGCATTAGAATGGGTCGTACGAATGGATTAGAATGGATCGTACGAATGAATTAGAATGGATCATACGAATGGATTAGAATGGATCATACGAATGAATTAGAATGGATCGTACAAATGAATTAGAAAGGTTACATTTGTGAGAATGAATTAGAATGGATTGTACGAACGAATTAGAATGGATCGTACGAACGAATTAGAATGGATCGTACGAATGGATTAGAATGGATCGTACGAATGAATTAGAATGGATCGTACAAATGAATTAGATAGGTTACATTTGTGAGAATGAATTAGAATGGATCGTACGAATGGATTAGAATGGATCGTACGAATGGATTAGAATGGATCATACGAATGGATTAGAATGGATCGTATGAATGGATTAGAATGGATCGTACGAATGAATTAGAATGGATCATACAAATGAATTAGAAAGGTTACATTCGTGAGAATGAATTAGAATGAATCGTACGAATGCATTAGAATGGATACATTCGTACGAATGAATTAGAATGGATCGTACAAATGAATTAGAATGGATCGTACGAATGGATTAGAATGGATCGTACGAATGAAATAAAATGGATTGTACAAATGAATTAGAAAGGTTATATTTGTGAGAATGAATTAGAATGGATCGTACGAATGAATTAGAATAGATCGTACAAATGAATTAGAATGGATCATCCGACCGAATTAGAATGGATCGTATGAACGAATTAGAATGGATCGTACGAATGAATTAGAATGGATCATAGGAATGAATTAGCATGGATCGTGAAAATGAATTAGAATGTACGAATGAATTAGAATGGATACATTCGTGCAAATGAATTAGAATAGATCGTACGAATGAATTATAATGGATCGTACGAATGGATTAAAACGCATTGTACGAATGAATAAGATTGCATCGTACGATCCATTCAAATTCATTCGTATGATCCATTCTAATTCATTCGCACAAATGTATCCATTCTAATTCATTCGCTCGAATGTATCCATTTTAATTCATTCGTATGATCCATTCTAATGCATTCGTATGAACTAATTCATTCGTACAATGTATTCTAATTCATTCGTACGATCTAATCTAATTCATTCGCACGAATGTATCCATTCTAATTCATTCGTACGATCCATTCTAATTCGTTCATACGATCCATTCTAATTCATTCGTACGAATAAATTAGAATGGATACATTCATGCAAATGAATTAGAATGGATGAATCCATTCTAATTCATTTGCACGAATATACGATCCATTCTAATTCATTCGCACAAATGTATCAATTCTAATTCATTCGTACGATCCATTCTAATTCATTCGTACGATTTATTCTAATTCATTCGCACGATCCATTCTAATTCATTCCTACGATCTATTCTAATTCATTCGCTCGAATGTATCCATTCTAATTCATTCGTTCGATCCATTCTAATTCATTCGTATGATCCATTCAAATTCATTCGCATGATCCATTCTAATTCATTCGTACGATCCATTCTAATCCATTCGTACGATCCATTCTAATCCATTCGTACGATCCATTCTAATTCGTTCGTACGATCCATTCTAATTCATTTATATGATCCATTCTAATTCATTGGTACGATCCATTCTAATTCATTCGCACGAATGTATCCATTCTAATGCATTCGTACGATCCATTCTAATTCATTCGTATGATCCATTCTAATTCATTTGTACGATCCATTCTAATTCATTCGCACGATCCATTCTAATTCATTCGTACGATCCATTCTAATTCATTCGCACGAATGTATCCATTCTAATGCATTCGTACGATCCATTCTAATTCATTCGTATGATCCATTCTAATCCATTCGTACGATCCAATCTAATTCATTCGTACGATCCATTCTAATTCATTCTCACAAATATAACCTTTCTAATTCATTTGTACGATCCATTCTAATTCATTCGTACGATCTATTCTAATCCATTCGTACAATCCATTTTAATCCATTCGTACGATCCATTCTAATTCATTCGCACGAATGTAACCATTCTAATTCATTCGTACGATCCATTCTAATTCATTCGTACGATCCATTCAAATTCATTCATACGATCTATTCTAATTCATTCGCACGAATGTATCCATTCTAATTCATTCGCACAATCCAATCTAATTCAAACGTACGATCCATTCTAATTCATTCACATGATGTATTCTAATTCATTCGTACGATCCATTCCAATTCATTTATACGATCCATTTTAATTCGTACTATTCATTCTAATTCATTCGCACGATCTATTCTAATTCATTCGTCCGATCCATTCTAATTTATTCGCACGATCCATTCTAATTTATTCGTACGATCCATTCTAATCCATTCGTACGATCCATTCTAATCCATTTGTACGATCCATTCTAATTCATTCGTACGATCCATTCTAATTCATTCGCACTATCCATTCTAATTCATTCATACGATCCATTCTAATTCATTCCTACGATCCATTCTAATTCATTCGCACGAATGTATGCATTCTAATTCATTCGTACGATCCATTCTAATTCATTCGTACGATCCATTCTAATTCATTCGTACGATCAATTCTAATTCATTCGCACAAATGTATCCATTCTAATTCATTCGTATGATCCATTCTAATTTATTCGCACGATCCATTCTAATTCATTCGTATGATCCATTCTAATTCATTCCTACGATCTATTCTAATTCATTCGTACGATTCATTCGAATGGATTAGAATGGATCGTACGAATGGATTAAAATGGATCATAGGAATGAATTAGAATGGATCGTGCAAATGAATTAGAATGGATACATTCGTGCGAATGAATTAGAATGGATCGTAGGAATGAATTAGAATGGATCGTACGAATGAATTAGAATAGTTACATTCGTGCGAATGAATTAGAATGGATCGTACGAATGGATTAGAATGGATCGTACGAATGAATTAGAATGGATCGTACAAATGAATTAGAAAGGTTACATTTGTGAGAATGAATTAGAATGGATCGCACAAATGTATCCATTCTAATTCATTCGTACGATCCATTCTATTCATTCGTACGAATGAATTTGAAAGGATCGTACGAATGAATTAGAATGGATCGTGCGAATAAATTAGAACGGATCGTACGAATGATTTACAATGGATTAGAATGGATCGTATGAATGAATTAGAATGGATCGTTCAAATATATTTATTCTAATTCATTCGCACAAATGTATCCATTCTAATTCATTCGTACGATCTATTCTAATTCATTCGTATGATCCATTCTAATTTATTCACACGATCTATTCTAATTCATTCATACGATTCATTCTAATTCATTCGCACGATCCATTCTAATTCATTCGTATGATCAATTCTAATTTATTCGCACGATCGATTCTAATTCATTCATATGATCCATTATTCATTCCTACGATCCATTCTAATTCTTTCGTACGATCCATTATAATTCATTCGCACGATCTATTCTAATTCATTCGTACAATCCATTCTAATTTATTCGTACGATCCATTCTAATTCATTCGCACTATCCATCCAAATTCATTCGCACTATCCATCCAAATTCATTCTAATTCATTCGCACAAATGTATCCATTTGAATTCATTCATACGATCCATTCTAATTTATTCATATGATCCATTCTACTTCATTCGCACGATCCATTCTAATTCATTCGTACGATCCATTCTAATTCATTCGTATGATCAATTCTAATTCATTCGTACGATCCATTCTAATTCATTCGTATGATCCATTCTAATTCATTCATCCGATCCATTCTAATTCATTCGTTCGATCTATTCTAATTCATTTGTATGATCCATTCTAATTCATTCTAATGCATTCGTACGATTCATTCTAATTCATTCGCATGATCCATTCTAATTCATTCGTACGATTCATTCTAATTCATTCGCACGAATGTAACCTTTCTAATTCATTTGTATGTATCCATTCTAATTCATTCGTACGATCCATTCTAATCCATTCGTGTGATCCATTCTAATCCATTCGTACGATCCATTCTAATCCATTCGTACGATCCATTCTAATTCATTCGCTCGAATGTATCCATTCTAATTCATTCACACGATCCATTCTAATTCATTTGTACGATCCATTCAAACTCATTCATACAATCCATTATAATTCATTCGTATGATCCATTCTAATTCATTCGCATGATCCATTCTAATTCATTCGCACGATCCATTCTAATTCATTCGTATGTTCCATTCTAATTCATTCGTACGATCCATTCTAATTTATTCATACGATCCATTCTAATTCGTTCATTCGCTTGAATGTATCCATTCTAATTCATTCGTACGATCCATTCTAATTCATTCGCATGAATGTATCCATTCTAATTCATTCGTACAATCCATTCTAATTCATTTGCACGATCCATTCTAATTCATTCCTATGATCCATTCTAATTCATTCGTACGATCCATTCTAATTCATTCGCTCGAATGTATCCATTCTAATTCTTTCATATGATCCATTCTAATTCATTCGCACGAATGTATCCATTCTAGTTCATTCGTACGCTCCATTCTAATTCATTTGTATGATCCATTCTAATTCATTCGCACAAATGTATCCATTTTAATTCATTCGTACAATCCATTCTAATTTATTCAAATGATCCATTCTAATTCATTCGCACGATCCATTCGAATTCATTCGTACGATCCATTCTAATTCATTCGCACAGAAATGTAACCTTTCTAATTCATTTGTACGATCCATTCTAATTCATTTGTATGATCCATTCTAATCCATTCGTACGATCCATTCTAATCCATTCGTACGATCCATTCTAATTGATTCGTAGGAATGAATTAGAATAGATACATTCGTGCGAATGAATTAGAATGGATACATTCATGCGAATTAATTAGAATGGATCGTGCGAATGAATTAGAATATGATTCATTCTAATTCATTCGTACGATCCATTCTAATTCATTCGTACGATCTAATTCTAGTCCATTCGTACGATCCATTCTAATTCATTCGTACGATCCATTCTAATTCATTTGCTTGAATATATCTATTTTAATTTATTCGTACGAATGAATTAGAATGGATCGTACGAACGAATTAGAATGGATCGTATGAATGAATTAGAATGGATACATTCGTGCGAATGAATTAGAATAGATCGTACGATGAATTAGAATGGATTGTACGAATGAATTAGATTGTACAAATGAATTAGAATGGATCGTACGAATGAATTAAAATGGATACATTCGAGCGAATGAATTAGAATGGATACATTTGTGCGAATGAATTAGAATGGATCGTACGAATGAATTAGAATGGATCGTACGATGCAATCTAATTCAATCGTCCAATGCGTTCTAATCCATTCGTATGATCCATTATAATTCATTCGTACGATCTATTCTAATTCATTCGCACGAATGTATCCATTCTAATTCATTCGTATGATCCATTCTAATTCATTCGTACGATCCATTCTAATTCATTCGTTCGATCCATTCTAATTCATTTGTACGATCCATTCTAATTCATTCGCACAAATGTATCCATTTTAATTCATTCGTACAATCCATTCTAATTTATTCAAATGATCCATTCTAATTCATTCGCACGATCCATTCGAATTCATTCGTACGATCCATTCTAATTCATTCGCACAGAATTGTAACCTTTCTAATTCATTTGTACGATCCATTCTAATTCATTTGTACGATCCATTCTAATCCATTCGTAAGATCCATTCTAATCCATTCGTACGATCCATTCTAATTCATTCGTAGGAATGAATTAGAATAGATACATTCGTGCGAATGAATTAGAATGGATACATTCGTGCGAATGAATTAGAATGGATCGTGTGAATAAATTAGAATGGATTGTACGAATGAATTAGAATGGATACATTCATGCGAATGAATTAGAATGGATCGGACGAATGAATTAGAATGGATCGTACGATCCAATCTAATTCATTTGTATGATCCATTCTAATTCATTCGTACGATCCATTTGTACGATCCATTCTAATTCATTCGCACGATCCATTCTAATTCATTCGTTCGATCCATTCTAATTCATTCGTACGTTCCATTCAAATTCATTCGCATGATCCATTCTAATGCATTTGTACGATCCATTCTAATTTATTTGCACGAATATACGATCCATTCTAATTCATTCGGACGATCCATTCTAATTCTTTCATATGAGAATGAATTAGAATGGTTACATTCGTGTGAATGAATTAGAATGGATCGTACGAATGAATTAGAATGGATCGTGCGAATGAATTAGAATTGATCATACCAATGAATTAGAATGGATCGTATGATCCATTCTAATTCATTCGCACGATCCATTCTAATTCATTCGTACGATCCATTCTAATTTGCGAATGAATTAGAATGGATCGTACGAATGAATTAGAATGGATCGTATGAATGAATTAGAATGGTTACATTCGTGCGAATGAATTAGAATGGTTACATTCATGCAAATGAATTAGAATGGATCGTACGAATGAATTAGAATTGATCATACGAATGAATTAGAATGGATCGTACGAATGAATTAGATAGCATCGTACGAATGAATTAGAATGGATCGTGCGAATGAATTAGTACGATCCATTCTAATTCATTCGTACGATCCATTCTAATACATTCGTATGATCCATTCTATTTCATTCGTACGATCCATTCTAATTCATTTGCATGAATGTATCCATTCTAATTCATTCACACGAATGTATCCATTCTAATTCATTCGTACGATCCATTCTAATTCATTCGTACGATCTATTCTAATTCATTCTGACGAATTTAACCTTTATAATTCATTTGTATGATCCATTCTAGTCCATTCGTACGATCCATTCTAATCCATTCGTACGATCCATTCTAATCCATTCGTACGATCCATTCCAATCCATTCGTACGACCCATTCTAATTCATTCGCTCGAATGTATCCATTCTAATTCATTCATACGATCCATTCTAATCCATTCATATGATCCATTCTAAATCATTCGTACGATCCATTCTGATTCATTCGCATGAATGTAACCATTCTAATTCATTCATACGATCCATTCTAATTCATTCGTACAATCCATTCTAATTCATTCGTCCGATCCATTCTAATTCATTCGCACGAATGTATCCATTCTAATTCATTCGTACAATCCATTCTAATTCATTCGCACGATCCATTCTAATTCATTCGTATGATCCATTCTACTTCATTCCTATGATCTATTCTAATTCATTCGCTCGAATGTATCCATTCTAATTCATTCGTACAATCCATTCTTATTCATTCGTACGATCCATTCTAATCCATTCATACGATCCATTCTAATTCATTCCTACGATCTATTCTAATTCATTCGCTCGAATGTATCCATTCTAATTCATTCGTACGATCCATTCTAATTC
Organism: Chamaelirium japonicum; assembly: GCA_947650365.1. Lineage (NCBI taxonomy): Eukaryota > Viridiplantae > Streptophyta > Magnoliopsida > Liliales > Melanthiaceae > Chamaelirium > Chamaelirium japonicum. The sequence goes on along the minus strand of CANTAL010000015.1, from coordinate 2,224,147 downwards.
ATTCGTATGATCCATTCTAACTTATTCGGTGGATCCATTCTAATTCATTCGTACGATCCATTCGAATTCATTCGCACGATCCATTCTAATTCATTCACAGATGTATTCTAATTTATTCGTATGATCCATTCTAATTCATTCGTATGATTCATTGTAATTCATTCGTACGATCCATTCTAATTCATTCGCACAAATGTATCCATTCTAATTTATTCGTACGATCCATTCTAATTCATTTACACGATCCATTGTAATTCATTTGTACGAATGTATCCATTCTATTTCATTCGCACGATCCATTCTAATTCATTCGCACGATCCATTCTAATTCATTCATCCGATCCATTCTAATTCATTCGTACGATCCATTCTAATTCATTCGCACGAATGTATCCATTCAAATTCATTCGTACGATCAATTCTAATTCATTCGCACGATCCATTCTAATTCATTCGTACGATCAATTCTAATTCATTCTCACAAATGTAACCTTTCTAATTCATTTGTATGATCCATTCTAATTCATTCGTATGATCCATTCTTATCTATTCGTACGATCCATTCTAATCTATTCGTACGATCCATTCTAATTCATTCGTACGATCTATTCTAATTCATTCGTATGAACGAATTAGAATGGATCGTACGAATGAATTAGAATGGATCGTACGAATGAATTAGAATGGATTAGAATGGATCATACTTATGAATTAGAATGGTTACATTCGAGTGAATGAATTAGAATGGATCGTACGAATGAATTAGAATGGATCATAGGAATGAATTAGAATGGATCGTGCAAATGAATTAAAATGGATACATTCGTGCGAATGAATTAGAATGGATCGTAGGAATGAATTAGAATGGATCGTACGAATGAATTAGAATGGATCGTACGAATGAATTAGAATGGATCGTACGAATGAATTAAAATGGATCATACTAATCCATTCGAACGATCCATTTTAATTCATTCGCATGAATGTAACTATTCTAATTCATACGTATGATCCATTCTAATTTATTCGTATAATTTATTCGCACGATCCATTCTAATTCATTCGTACGATCCATTCTAATGCATTCGTACGATTCATTCTAATTCATTCACACGATCCATTCTAATTCAATCGTATGATCCATTCTAATTTATTCATATGATCCATTCAAATTCATTCGCATGATCCATTCTAATTCATTCGTACGATCTATTCTAATTCATTCGTTCGATCCATTCTAATTCATTCGTACGATCCATTCTAATTCATTCGTACGATCCTTTCTAATTCATTCGCACGATCCATTCTAATTTATTCGTACGATCCATTCTAACTCATTTGGACGATCTATTCTAATTCATTTGCACGATCCATTCTAATTCATTCGTACGATCCATTCTAATTCATTCGCACGATCATTTCTAATTCATTCGTACGATCTATTCTAATTCATTCATACGAATGTAACCATTCTAATTCCTTCGTACGATCCATTCTAATTCATTCCTACGATCCATTCTAATTCATTCGCACGAATGTATCCATTCTAATTCATTTGCTCGATCCATTCTAATTCATTTCTACGATCCATTCTAATTCCTTCGCACGAATGTATCCATTCTAATTCATTTGCACGATCCATTCTAATTCATTCGCATGAATGTATATATCCATTCTAATTCATTCGTACGATCCATTCTAATTCATTCGTATGATCAATTCTAATTCATTCGCACGATCCATTCTAATTCATTCGTACGATCCTTTCTAATTCATTCGCACGAATGTAACCATTCGTATGATCCATTCTAATTCATTCGTATGAATGTATCCTTTCTAATTCATTTGTACGATCCATTCTAATTCATTTGTACGATCCATTCTAATTCATTCGCACGATCCATTCTGATCCATTCGTACAATCCATTCTAATTCATTCATACAATCCATTCTAATTCATTCGCTCGAATGTATCCATTTTAACTCATTCGTACGATCCATTCTAATTCATTCGTACGATCGAACGAATGAATTAGAATGGATGCATTCGAGCGAATGAATTAGAATAGATCGTAGGAATGAATTAGAATGGATCATACGAATGAATTAGAATGGATCGTGTGAATAAATTAGAATGGATTGTACGAATGAATTAGAATGGATACATTCATGCGAATGAATTAGAATGGATCGGACGAATGAATTAGAATGGATCGTACGATCCAATCTAATTCATTTGTACGATCCATTCTAATTCATTCGTACGATCCATTCGTAGGATCCATTCTAATTCATTCACACGATCCATTCTAATTCATTCGTGAGAATGGATTAGAATGGATCGTACGAATGGATTAGAATGGATCGTATGAATGAATTAGAATGGATCGTACGAATGAGTTAGAATGGATCCACCGAATTGTGTTAGAATGGATCATACGAATGAATTAGAATGGATCGTACGAATGAATTAGAATGGATTGTGTGAATGAATTAGAATAGATCGTAGGAATGAATTAGAATGGATCATACGAATGAATTAGAATGGATCATACGAATGAATTAGAATGGATCATACGAATGAACTAGAATGGATACATTCGTGCGAATGAATTAGAATGGATCATATGAAAGAATTAGAATGGATCGTACGAATGAATTAGAAGGGATCGTACGAATGAATTAGAATGGATATATTCGTGCGAATGAATTAGAATGGATCGTACGAATGGATTAGAATGGATCGGACGAATGAATTAGAATGGATACATTCGAGCGAATGAATTAGAATAGATCGTAGGAATGAATTAGAATAGATCATACGAATGAATTAGAATGGATCGTGCGAATGAATTAGAATGGATTGCACGAATGAATTAGAATGGATACATTCGTGCGAATGAATTAGAATGGATCGGATGAATGAATTAGAATGGATCGTATGATTCATTCTAATTCATTCGTACGATCCATTCTAATGCATTCGTACGATTCATTCTAATTCATTCGCACGATCCATTCAAATTCATTCGTACGATTCATTCTAATCCATTCGCACGATCCATTCTAATCCATTCGTACGATCCATTCTAATCCATTCGTACGATCCATTCTAATTCATTCCTATGTGTCCATTCTAATTCATTCGTACGATCCATTCTAATTCTTTCATACAATCCATTCTAATTCATTCGCACGATCCATTATAATTCATTCATATGATCCATTCTAATTCATTCCTATGATCTATTATAATTCATTCGCTCGAATGTATCCATTCTAATTCATTCGTACGATCCATTCTAATTCATTCTCACGAATGTAACCTTTCTAATTCATTTGTATGATCCATTCTAATTCATTCGTATAATTCATTCTAATTCATTTCTACGATCCATTCTAATTCATTCGTACGATCTAGTTCTAATCTATTCGTACGATCCATTCTAATTCGCACAAATGTATCCATTTTAATTCATTCGTACGATCCATTCTAATTCATTCGTACGATCCATTCTAATTCATTCGTACGATCCATTCTAATCCATTCGTACGATCTATTCTAATTCATTCGTACAAATGTATCCTTTCTAATTCATTTGTATGATCCATTCATACGATCCATTCTAATTCATTTGTACGATCGATTCTAATTCATTCGTATGATCGATTCTAATTCATTCGTACAATCCATTCAAATTCATTCATACGATGCAATCTAATTCATTCGCATGAATATATCCATTCTAATTCATTCGTACGATCGTTTCTAATTCATTCACACGATCAATTCTAATCCATTCGTACGATCCATTCTAATTCATTTACACGAATGTAACCATTCTAATTCATTCGTACGATCCATTCTAATTCATTCCTACCATCCATTCTAATTCATTCGCACGAATGTATCCATTCTAATTCATTTGCACGATCCATTCTAATTCAGTCCTATGATCCATTCTAATTTATTCGTACGATGCAATCTAATTCATTCGCACAAATGTATCCATTCTAATTCATTCGCACGATCCATTCTAATTCATTCGTACGATCCATTCTAATTCATTCGTATGATCCATTCTAATTCATTCATACGATCCATTCTAATTCATTCGTATGATCCATTCTAATTCATTCCTACGATCTATTCTAATTCATTCTCACGAATGTAACCTTTCTAATTGATTTGTATGATCCATTCCAATTCATTCGTATGATCCATTCTAATCCATTCGTACGTCCATTCTAATCCATTCGTACGATCCATTCTAATTCATTCTCATAAATGTAACCTTTTTAATTTATTTGTACGATCCATTCTAATTCATTCGTATGATCCATTCTAATTCATTCGTACGATCCATTCTAATTCATTCGTATGATCCATTCTAACTCATTCGCACAAATGTATCCATTCTAATTCATTCATACGATTCATTCTAATTCATTCGCACGATCCAATCTAATTCATTCGTACGATCCATTCTAATTCATTCGTACGATCCATTATAATTCATTCGCACAAATGTATCCATTCTAATTCATTCGTACGATCCATTCTAATTCATTCGTACGATCCATTCTAATTCATTCGTACGATCCATTCTAATTCATTCGCACGAATATATCCATTCTAATGCATTCGTACAATCCATTCTAATTCATTCGTACGATCCATTCTAATCCATTCGTACGATCCATTCTAATTCATTCGTACGATCCATTCTAATTCATTCTCACAAATGTAACCTTTCTAATTCATTCGTACGATCCATTCTAATCCATTCGTACGATCCATTCTAATTCATTCACACGAATGTAACCATTCTAATTCATTCGTACAATCCATTCTAATTCATTCCTATGATCCATTCTAATTCATTCACACGAATGTATCCGTTTTAATTCATTTGCACGATCCATTCTAATTCATTCCTATGATCCATTCTAATTCATTCGTACGATCCATTCTAATTTATTCGCTCGAATATATCCATTCTAATTCATTCGTACGATCCATTCTAATCCATTCGTACGATCCATTCTAATTCATTCGTATGATCCTTTCTAATTTATTTGCACGAATATACAAATGAATCGTACAAATGAATTAGAAAGGTTACATTTGTGAGAATGAATTTGAATGGATCGTACGAATGAATTAGAATGGTTACATTCGTGCGAATGAATTAGAATGAATCGTACGAATGGATTAGAATGGATCGTACGAGTGAATTAGAATGGATCGTACGAATGAATTAGAATGGATACATTCGAGCGAATAAATTAGAATGGATCGTACGAATGAATTAGAATGGATCGATTCATGCGAATGAATTAGAATAGATCGTAGGAATGAATTAGAATAGATTGTACGAATAAATTAGAATGGTTACATTCATGCGAATGAATTAGAATGGATCGTACGAATGGATTAGAAGGGATCGTGTGAATGGATTAAAATGGATCGTACGAATAAATTAGAATGGATCGTACAAATGAATTAGAAAGGTTACATTTGTGAGAATGAATTAGAATGGATTGTACGAATGAATTAGAATGGATAGTACGAATGGACTAGAATGGATCGTACGAATGGATTAGAATGGATCGTACGAATTGATTAGAATGGATCATACAAATGAATTAGAAAGGTTACATTTGTGAGAATGAATTAGAATGGATCATACGAATGAATTAGAATGGATCATGCGAATTAATTTGAATGGATCGTACGAATGAATTAGAATGGATCGTAGGAATGAATTAGAATGGATCGTACGAATGAATTAGAATGGTTACATTTGTGAGAATGAATTAGAATGGATCATACGAATGAATTAGAATGGATCATACGAATGGATTAGAATAGATCGTACGAATGAATTAGAATGGATTGTGCGAATGAATTAGAATGGATAGTGCGAATGAATTAGAATGGATCGTACGAATGAATTAGAATGGATCCACCGAATGAGTTAGAATGGATCATACGAATGAATTAGAATGGATCGTGCGAAGGAATTAAAATGGATTGTACGAATGAATTAGAATGGATACATTTGTGTGAATGAATCAGAATGGATACATTCGTGCGAATGAATTAGAATGGATCGGACAAATGAATTAGAATGGATCGTACGATTCATTCGTACGATCCATTCTAATGCATTCGTACGATTCATTCTAATTCATTCACACGATCCATTCTAATTCTTCGTACGATCCATTCTTATTCATTTATACGGTCCATTCAAATTCATTCGCATAATCCATTCTAATTCATTCGTACGATCCATTCTTATTCATTCATACGACCCATTCTAATGCATTCATACGATCCATTCTAATTCATTCGTACGATCCATTCTAATTCAATCCTATGATCAATTCTAATTCATTCGTACGATCCATTCTAATTCATTCGCTCGAATGTATCTATTCTAATTCATTCATACGATCCATTCTAATTCGTTCATACGATCCATTCTTATTCGTTCGTACGATCCATTCTAATTCATTTGCACGATCCATTCTAATTCATTCGTACGATCCATTCTAATTCATTCGTACAAATGTATCCATATTAATTCATTCGCGTGATCCATTCTAATTCTTTCGTACGATCCATTCTAATTCATTCTAATTCATTCGTACGATCCATTCTAATTCATTCCTACGATCCATTCTAATTCATTCGCATGATCCATTCGTATGATCCATTCTAATCCATTCATACGATCCATTCTAATCCATTCATACGATCCATTCTAATTCGTTCGTACGATCCATTCTAATTCATTCGCACGATCCATTCTAATTCATTTGTACGATCCATTTTAATTCTTTCGCATGATCCATTCTAAATCATTCGTGCAATGCGTTCTAATTCATTCGCTCGAATGTATCCATTCTAATTCATTCGCACGAATGAATTAGAATGGATCAGACGAATGAATTAGAATGGATCGTACGATTCATTCCAATTCATTCGTCCGATCCATTCTAATGCATTCGTACGATTCATTCTAATACATTCGCACGATCCATTCTAATTCATTCGTACGATCCATTCTTATTCATTCATACGATCCATTCTAATTCATTCGCACAATCCATTCTAATTCATTCGTATGATCCATTCTAATTCATTCATATGATCCATTCTAACTCATATTAGAATGGATCGTACGAACGAATTAGAATGGATCGTATGAACGAATTAGAATGGATCGTACGAATGAATTAGAATGGATACATTCGAGCGAATGAATTAGAATGGATTGTACGAATGAATTAGAATGGATCGTACGAATGAATTAGAATGGATCGTACGAATGAATTAAAATGGATCATACTAATCCATTCGAACGATCCATTCTAATTCATTCGCATGAATGTAACTATTCTAATTCATACGTATGATCCATTCTAATTTATTCGTATAATTTATTCGCACGATCCATTCTAATTCATTTGTATGTATCCATTCTAATTCATTCTTACGATCCATTCTAATCCATTCGTATGATCCATTCTAATCCATTCGTACGATCCATTCTAATCCATTCGTACGATCCATTCTAATTCATTCGCTCGAATGTATCCATTCTAATTCATTCGCACGATCCATTCTAATTCATTTGTACGATCCATTCAAACTCATTCATACAATCCATTCTAATTCATTCGTATGATCCATTCTAATTCATTAGCATGATCCATTCTAATTCATTCGCACGATCCATTCTAATTCATTCGTTTGTTCCATTCTAATTCATTCGTACGATCCATTCTAATTCATTCATACGATCCATTCTAATTCGTTCATTCGCTTGAATGTATCCATTCTAATTCATTCGTACGATCCATTCTAATTCATTCGCATGAATGTATCCATTCTAATTCATTCGTACAATCCATTCTAATTCATTTGCACGATCCATTCTAATTCATTCCTATGATCCATTCTAATTCATTCGTACGATCCATTCTAATTCATTCGCTCAAATGTATCCATTCTAATTCTTTCATATGATCCATTCTAATTCATTCGCACGAATGTATCCATTCTAGTTCATTCGTACGCTCCATTCTAATTCATTCGTACGCTCCATTCTTATTCATCGCACAAATGTATCCATTCTAATTAATTCGTACGAATGAATTAGAATGGATACATTCGAGCGAATGAATTAGAATGGATCGTTCGAATGAATTAGAATGGATCATAGGAATGAATTAGAATGGATCGTGCAAATGAATTAGAATGGATACATTCATGCGAATGAATTAGAATGGATCGTGCGAATGAATTAGAATATGATTCATTCTAATTCATTCGTACGATCCATTCTATTTCATTCGTACGATCTAATTCTAGTCCATTTGTACGATCCATTCTAATTCATTCGTACGATCCATTCTAATTCATTTGCTTGAATATATCTATTTTAATTTATTCGTATGAATGAATTAGAATGGATCGTACGAACGAATTAGAAGGGATCGTACAAATGAATTAGAATGGATACATTCGTGCGAATGAATTAGAATAGATCGTACGGTGAATTAGAATGGATTGTACGAATGAATTAGATTGTACAAAAGAATTCGAATGGATCGTACGAATGAATTAAAATGGATACATTCGAGCGAATGAATTAGAATGGATACATTTGTGCGAATGAATTAGAATGGATCGTACGAATGAATTAGAATGGATCGTACGATGCAATCTAATTCATTCGTCCAATGCGTTCTAATCCATTCGTATGATCCATTATAATTCATTCGTACGATCTATTCTAATTCATTCGCACGAATGTATCGATTCTAATTCATTCGCGCGATCCATTCTAATTCATTCGTACGATCCATTCTAATTCATTCGTATGGTCCATTCTAATTTATTCGTTCAAATATATCCATTCTAATTCATTCGCACGATCCATTCTAATTCATTCGCACGAATGTATCCATTCTAATTCATTCGCACAATCCATTCTAATTCATTCGTACGATCCATTCTAATTCATTTGTACGAATGAATTAGAATGGATCGTACGAATGGATTAGAATGAATCGTACAAATGAATTAGAATGGATCGTACGAACGAATTAGAATAGATCGTATGAACGAATTAGAATGGATCGTACGAATGAATTAGAATGGATACATTCGTGCGAATGAATTAGAATAGATCTTACGAATGAATTAGAATGAATCATACGAATGAATTAGAATGGTTACATTCGTGCGAATGAATTGGAATAGATTATACGAATGAATTAGAATGGATCTAACGAATGAATTAGAATAGATCGTACCAATGAATTAGAATGGATCGTACGAATAAATTGGAGTGGATCGTGCGAATGAATTAGAATGGATCGTACGAATGAATTAGAATGGATCCACCGAAAGAGTTAGAATGGATCATGCGAATGAATTAGAATGGATCGTACGAATGAATTAGAATAGATACATTCGTGCGAATGAATTAGAATGGATTGTACAAATTAAATAGAATGGATCGTACAAATGAATTAGAAAGGTTCCATTTGTGAGAATGAATTAGAATGGATCGTACGAATGAATTAGAATGGATCGTACGAATGGATTAGAATGCATCATACGAGTGGATTAGAATGGATCGTACGAATGAATTAGAATGAATCATACAAATGAATTAGAAAGGTTACATTCGTGAGAATGAATTAGAATGGATCGTACGAATGAATTAGAATGGATCGTACGAATGAATTAGAAAGATTACATTCGTGAGAATGAATTAGAATGGATCGTATGAATGAATTAGAATGGATCATGCGAATGAATTTGAATGGATCGTATGAATGAATTAGAATGGATCGAACGAATAAATTAGAATGGATACATTCGAGCGAATGAATAAGAATAGATCGTAGGAATGAATTAGAATGGATCATACGAATGAATTAGAATGGATCATGCGATTGAATTAGAATGGATTGTACGAATGAATTAGAATGGATACATTCGTGCGAATGAATTAGAATCGATTTGACGAATGAATTAGAATGGATCGTACGAATGAATTAGAATGGGCCATGCAAATGAATTAGAATGAATCGTACGAATGCATTAGAATGGATACATTCGTGCGAATGAATTAGAATGGATCGTACGAATGAATTAGAATGGATCGTACGAATGAATTAGAATGGATACATTCGAGCGAATGAATTAGAATGGATCGTACGAATGAATTAGAATGGATCATAGGAATGAATTAGAATGGATCGTGCAAATGAATTAGAATGGATACATTCATGCGATTGAATTAGAATGTATCGTAGGAATTAATTAGAATGGATCGTACGAATGAATTAGAATGGTTACATTCATGCGAATGAATTAGAATAGATCGTACGAATGAATTAGAATGCATCGTACAAATGAATTAGAAAGGTTACATTTGTGACAATGAATTAGAATGGATCGTACAAATGGATTAGAATGGATCGTACGAATGGATTAGAATGGATCGTACGAATGGATTAGAATGGATCGTACGAATGAATTTGAATGGATCATACAAATGAATTAGAAAGATTACATTCGTGAGAATGAATTAGAATGGATCGTATGAATGAATTAGAATGGATCATGCGAATGAATTTGAATGGATCGTATGAATGAATTAGAATGGATCGAACGAATAAATTAGAATGGATACATTCGAGCGAATGAATTAGAATAGATCGTAGGAATGAATTAGAATGGATCATACGAATGAATTAGAATGGATCATGCGATTGAATTAGAATGGATTGTACGAATGAATTAGAATGGATACATTCGTGCGAATGAATTAGAATCGATTTGACGAATGAATTAGAATGGATCGTACGAATGAATTAGAATGGGTCGTGCAAATGAATTAGAATGAATCGTACGAATGTATTAGAATGGATACATTCGTGCGAATGAATTAGAATGGATCGTACGAATGAATTAGAATGGATCGTGCGAATGAATTAGAATGGATCGTATGATTGATTTCGAATGGATCGTGCGAATGAATTAGAATGGATCGTACGAATGAATTAGAACGGATACATTTGTGCGAATGAATTAGAATGGATTGTACGAATAAATTAGAATGGATAGTACGAATGAATTAGAATGGATACATTTGTACGAATGAATTAGAATGGATCGTGCGAACGAATTAGAATGGATCGTACGACTGAATTAGAATGGATCGTACGAATGAATTAGAATGGATCTTGCGATTGAATTAGAATAGATCTTACGAATGAATTAGAACGGATACATTCGTGCGAATGAACTAGAATGGATACATACATTCATGCGAATGAATTAGAATGGATCGTAAGAATGAGTTAGAATGGATCGTATGAATGAATTAGAATGGATTGCATGAATGAATTAGAATGGATCATACGAATGAATTGGAATGGATCGTGTGAATGAATTAGAATGGATCGTGCGAATGAATTAGAATGGATATATTCGTACAAATGAATTAGAATGGACCGTGCGAATGAATTAGAATGGATCGTACGAATGAATTAGAATGGATACATTTGTGCGAATGAAATAGAATGGATCGTATGAATGAATTACAATGAATCATACGAATGAATTAGAATGGATCATACGAATGAATTAGAATACATCATGTGAATGAATTAGAATGGATCGTACGTTTGAATTAGATTGGATTGTGCGAATGAATTAGAATAGATACATTCGTGCGAATGAATTAGAATAGATCGTATGAAAGAATTAGAATAGATGGTACGAATGAATTAGAATGGATAGATTTGTATGAATGAATTAGAATGGATTGTACGAATGAATTAGAATGGATCGTACGAATGAATTAGAATGGATAGTGCGAATGAATTAGAATGGATCGTACGAATGAATTAGAATGGATTGTACGAATGAATTTGAATAGATCGTACGAATGAATTAGAATGGATTGTGCGAATGAATTAGAATGGATCGTATGAATGAATAAAAATGGATCGTACGAATAAATTAGAATCGATCGTGCAAATGAATTAGAATGAATCGTACGAATGCATTAGAATGGATATATTCGTGCGAATGAATTAGAATGGATCGTACGAATGAATTAGAATGGATCATGCGAATGAATTAGAATGAATCGTACGAATGAATTAGAATGGATCGTACGAATGAATTAGAATGGATACATTTGTACGAATAAATTAGAATGGATTGTACGAATGAATTAGAATGGATTGTATGAATAAATTAGAACGGATCTTACGAATGAATTAGAATTGATCGTGCGAATGAATTAGAATGGATACATTATTGCGAATTATTTGAATAGATCGTACGAATGGAACGTACGAATGAATTAGAATGGTTACATTCATGCAAATGAATTAGAATGGATCGTACGAATAAATTAGAATGGATACATTCGTGCGAATGAATTAGAATGGATCGTACAAATGAATTAGAATGGATCGTACGAATGAATTAGAATGGATCATGCGAATGAATTAGAATGGATATTACGAATGAATTAGAATGGATACATTTGTGCGAATGAATTAGAATGGATCATGCGAATGAATTAGAGTGGACCGTATGAATGAATTAGAATGGATATATTAATGCGAATGAATTAGAATGGATCGAACGAATGAATTAGAATGGATACATTTGTGCAAATGAATTAGAATAGATCATATGAATGAATTAGAACGGATCGTACGAATGAATTAGAATGGATACATTTATACAAAAGAAAATAGAATGGATCGTATATTCGTTCAAATAAATTAGAATGGATCGTACGAATGAATTAGAATGGATCCACCGAATGAGTTAGAATGGATCATACGAAAGAATTAGAATGGATCATACTAATGAATTAGAATGGATTGTGCGAATGAATTAGAATGGATCGTATGAATGAATAAGAATGGATCGTGCGAATGAATTAGAATGGATCGTACGAATGAATTAGAATGGATCGTGCAAATGAATTAGAAATATTCGTGAAAATGAATTAGAATGAATTAGATAGCATAGTACGATCTATTCTAATCAATTCATACGATCCTTTCTTATTTATTCATACGATCCACTCTACTTCATTCGCACAATCAATTCTAATTCATTCGTACGATCCATTCTAATTCATTCGTATGATCCATTCAAACTCATTCGGTGGATCCATTCTAATTCATTCGTACGATCCATTCTAATTTATTTGCACGAATATACGATCCATTCTAATTCATTCGCACAAATGTATCCATTCTAATTCATTCGCATGATCCATTCTAATTCATTCTCACGAATGTAACCTTTCTAATTTATTTGTATGATCCATTCTAATTCATTCGTACGATCCATTCTAATCCATTCGTACGATCCATTCTAATGCATTCGTACGATCCATTCTAATTCATTCTCACAAATGTAACCTTTTTAATTCATTTGTACGATCCATTCTAATTCATTCGTACGATCCATTCTAATCCAGTCATACGATCCATTCTAATCCATTTGTACGATCCATTCTAATTCATTCGCACGAATGTAACCATTCTAATTCTAATTCATTCGTACGATCCATTCTAATTCATTCGCACTATCCATTCTAATTCATTCGTACGATCCATTCTAATTCATTCGTACAAATGTATCGAACGAATGATCGTACAAATGAATTAGAATGGATCGTACGAATGGATTAGAATTGATGGTGCGAATGAATTAGAATGGATTGTACGAATGAATTAGAATTAGAATGGTTACATTCGCACGAATGAATTAGAATGGATCTTACGAATGGATTAGAATGGATCGTACGAATGGATTAGAATGGATCGTACGAATGAATTAGAATGGATCGTACAAATGAATTAGAAAGGTTACATTTGTGAGAATGAATTAGAATGGATCGTACGAATGGATTAGAATGGATCGTACGAATGGATTAGAATGGATCGTACGAATGAATTAGAATGGATCATACAAATGAATTAGAAAGGTTACATTCGTGAGAATGAATTCGAATGGATCGTACGAATGAATCAGAATGGATCATGAGAATGAATTTGAATGGATCGTACGAATGAATTAGAATGGATCATACGAATGAATTAGAATGGATCATACACATGAATTAGAAAGGTTACATTTGTGAGAATGAATTAGAATGGATCGTACTAATGAATTAGAATAGATCGTACGAATGGATTAGAATGGATCGTACGAATGGATTAGAATGGATCGTAAAAATGGATTAGAATGGATCGTACGAATGAATTAGAATGGATCATACAAATGAATTAGAAATGTTACATTCGTGAGAATTAATTAGAATGGATCGTACGAATGAATTAGAATGGATCATGCGAATGAATTTGAATGGATCATTTGAATGAATAAGAATGGATCGTACGAATGAATTAGAATGGATACATTCGAGCGAATGAATTAGAATATATCGTAGGAATGAATTAGAATGGATCATACGAATGAATTAGAATGGATCGTGCGAATGAATTAGAATGGATTGTATGAATAAATTAGAATGCATACATTCATGCGAATGAATTAGAATGGATCGGACAAATGAATTAGAATAGATCGTACAATTCATTCTAATTCATTCGTACGATCCATTCTAATGCATTCGTACGATTCATTCTAATTCATTCGCACGATCCATTCTAATTCATTCGTACGATCTATTCTTATTCATTCATACGATACATTCTAATTCATTCGCACAATCCATTCTAATTCATTCGTATGATCCATTCTAATTCATTCGTATGATCCATTCTAACTCATTCGGTGGATCCATTCTAATTCATTCGTACGATCCATTCAAATTCATTCGCACGAATGTATCCATTCTAATTCATTCGTATGATCCATTATTATTCATTCGTACGATTCATTCTAATTCACTCGCACGATCCATTCTAATTCATTCCTACGATCTATTCTAATTCATTCACTCGAATGTATCCATTCTAATTCATTCGTTCAATCCATTCTAATTCATTCGTACGATCCATTCAAATTCATTCGCATGAACCATTCTATTTCATTCGTACGATCCATTCTAATTCATTCTCACGAATGTAACCTTTCTAATTCATTTGTATTATCCATTCTAATTCATTCGTAAGATCCATTCTAATCCATTCGTACGATCCATTCTAATCCATTCGTACGATCCATTCTAATCCATTCGTACGATCCATTCTAATTCATTCTCACAAATGTAACCTTTCTAATTCATTTGTACGATCCATTCTAATTCATTCGTGCGATCCATTCTAATTCATTCGTATGATCCATTCTAATTCATTCATACGATCCATTGTAATTAATTCATACAATCCATTCAGATTCATTCGCACAAATGTATCCATTCAAATTCATTCGTATGATCCAGTCTAATTCATTCATACGATCCATTCTAATTTATTCGCACGAATATATCCATTCTAATTCATTCGTACGATCCATTCTAATTCATTCGTACGATGCATTCTAATTCATTCGTACGATGTAATTCATTTGTACGATCCATTCTAATTCATTCGTACGATCGATTCTAATTCATTCGCACGATCCATTCTAATTCATTCGTACGATCCATTCTAATTCATACGTATGATCCATTCTAATTTATTCATTCAAATATATCCATTCTAATTCATTTGGACAATCCATTCTAATTCATTCGCACAATCCATTCTAATTCATTCGCACGAATGTATCCATTCTAATTCATTTGCACGATCCATTCTAATTCATTCCTATGATCCATTCTAATTCATTCGTACGATCCATTATAATTCATTCGCTCGAATGTATGAATTCTAATTCATTCGTACGATCCATTCTAATTCGTTCATACGATCCATTCTAATTCGTTCGTACGATCCATTCTAATTCGTTCGTACGATCCATTCTAATTCATTCGTACGATCCATTCTAATTCATTCCTACGATCTATTCTAATTCATTCGCTCGAATGTATCAATTCTAATTCATTCGTTCGATCCATTCTAATTCATTCGTACGATCCATTCAAATTCATTCGCATGATCCATTCTAATTCATTCATACGATCCATTCTAATTCATTCTCACGAATGTAACCTTTCTAATTCATTTGTATGATCCATTCTAATTCATTCGTACGATCCATTCTAATCCATTCGTACGATCCATTCTAATCCATTCATACGATCCATTCTAATCTATTCATACGATCCATTCGTACGATCCATTCTAATTTATTCTCACAAATGTAACCTTTCTAATTCATTTGTACGATCCATTCTAATTCATTCGCACAATCCATTCTAATCCATTCGTACGATCCATTCTAATCCATTCGTACGATCCATTCTAATTCATTCGCACGAATGTAACCATTCTAATTCATTCGTACGATCCATTGTAATTCATTCCTACGATCTATTCTAATTCATTCGCACGAATGTATCCATTCATATTCATTTGCACAATCCATTCTAATTCATTCCTATGATCCATTCTAATTCATTCGTACGATCCATTCTAATTCATTCCTATGATCCATTCTAATTAGAATGGATCGTACGAATGAATTAGAATGGTTACATTCGTGCGAATGAATTAGAATGGATCGTACGAATGGATTAGAATGGATCGTACGAATGGATTACAATGGATCGTATGAATGAATTAGAATGGATCGTACAAATGAATTAGAAAGGTTACATTTGTGAGAATGAATTAGAATGGATCGTACGAATGAATTAGAATAGCTCATACGAATGAATTAGAATGAATCGTACGAATGAATTAGAATGATTACATTCCTGCGAATGAATTAGAATAGATCATACGAATGAATTAGAATGGATCGTACGAATGAATTAGAATGGATACATTTGTGCGAATGAATTAGAATGGATCGTATATTCATGCAAATAAATTAGAATGGATCGTACAAATGAATTATAATGGATCGTACGAATGAGTTAGAATGGATCGTGCGAATGAATTAGAATGGATCGTACGAATGAATTAGAATGGATCCACCGAATGAGTTAGAATGGATCATACGAATGAATTAGAATGGATCGTACGAATGAATTAGAATGGATCGTACGAATGAATTAGAATGGATTGTGCGAATGAATTAGAATAGATCGTATGAATGAATTAGAATGGATCGTACGAATGAATTAAAATAGCTCATACGAATGAATTAGAATGAATCGTACAAATGAATTAGAATGGTTACATTCGTGCGAATGAATTAGAATAGATCGTACGAATGAATTAGAATGGATCGTACGAATAAATTAGAATGGATCGTGCGAATGAATTACAATGGATCGTACGAATGAATTAGAATGGATCCCCCGAATGAGTTAGAAATGATCATAAGAATGAATTAGAATGGATCGTACGAATGAATTAGAATGGATTGTGCCAATGAATTAGAATGGATCGTATGAATGAATAAGAATGGATCGTACGAATGAATTAGAATGGATCGTGCGAATGAATTAGAATGAATCATACGAATGCATTAGAATGGATCGTACGAATATATTAGAATGAATCGTACGATCCATTCTAATTCATTCGTCTGATCCATTCTAATTCATTCGCACGAATGTATCCATTCTAATTCATTCGTACAATCCATTCTAATTCATTCACACGATCCATTCTAATTCATTCGTATGATCCATTCTAATTCATTCCTACGATCTATTCTAATTCATTCGCTCGAATGTATCCATTCTAATTCATTCGTACAATCCATTCTAATTCATTCGCATGATCCATTCTAATTCTTTCGTATGATCCATTCTAATTCATTCGTACGATCCATTCTAATTCATTCGTATGATCCATTCTAACTCATTCGCACAAATGTATCCATTCTAATTCATTCGTATGATCCATTCTAATTCATTCGCACGATCCATTCTAATTCATTCGTACGATCCATTCTAATTCATTCGTACGATCCATTCTAATTCATTCGCACAAATGTATCCATTCTAATTCATTCGTACGATCCATTCTAATTCATTCGCACGATCCATTCTAATTCATTCGTACGATCCATTCTAAATCATTCGCACGATCCATTCTAATTCATTCGTACGATCCATTCTAATTCATTCGCACGAATGTATCCATTCTAATGCATTCGTACGATCCATTCTAATTAATTCGTACGATCCATTCTAATCCATTCATACAATCCATTCTAATTCATTCGTACGATCCATTCTAATTCATTCTCACAAATGTAACCTTTCTAATTCATTTGTACGATCCAATCTAATTCATTCGTACGATCCATTCTAATCCATTCGTACGATCCATTCTAATTCATTCGCACGAATGTAACCATTCTAATTCATTCTTACGATCCATTCTAATTCATTCCTACGATCCATTCTAATTCATTCGCACGAATGTATCCATTCTAATTCATTTGCACGATCCATTCTAATTCATTCCTATGATCCATTCTAATTCATTCGTACGATCCATTCTAATTCATTCGCTCGAATGTATCCATTCTAATTCATTCGTAAGATCCATTCTAATTCATTCGTACGATCCATTCTAATCCATTCGTACGATCCATTCTAATTCATTCGTACAATGCGTTCTAATCCATTCGTACGATCCATTCTAATTCATTCGTGCGATCCATTCTAATTTATTTGTACGAATGAATTAGAATGGATCATATGAATGGATTAGAATGGATCATACGAATGAATTAGGATGGATCGTATGAATGCATTAGAATGGATCGTACGAATGAATTAGAATGGATCGTACGAATGAATTAGAATGGTTACATTCGTGCGAATGAATTAGAATGGATCATAGGAATGAATTAGAACGGATCGTGCGAATGAATTAGAATGGATCGTATGAATGAATTAGAATGGATCGAACGAATGAATTAGAATGGATACATTCGAGCGAATGAATTAGAATGGATCGTACGAATGAATTAGAATGGATCGAACGAATGAATTAGAATGGATCATGCGAATGAATTTGAATGGATATTACGAATGAATTAGAATGGATCGAACGAATTAATTAGAATGGATATATTCGAGCGAATGAATTAGAATAGATCGTAGGAATGAATTAGAATGGATCATACGAATGAATTAGAATGGATCGTACGAACGAATTAGAATGGATCGTACGAATGAATTAGAATGGATACATTCGTGCGAATGAATTAGAATGGATCGTACAAATGAATTAGAATGGATCATAGGAATAAATTAGAATGGATCATACGAATGAATTAGAACTGATCGTACAAATGAATTAGAATGGATCATAGGAATGAATTAGAACGATCTATTCTAATTCATTCGAGTGAATGAATTAGAATGGATCGTACGAATGAATTAGAATGGATACATTTGTGCAAATGAATTAGAATGGATCGTATGAAAGAATTAGAATGGATCGTACGAACGAATTAGAATGGATCGTACGAATGGATTAGAATGGATCGTACGAATGGATTAGAATGGATCGTACGAATGAATTAGAATGGATCATACAAATGAATTAGAAAGGTTACATTCGTGAGAATGAATTAGAATGGATCGTACGAATGAGTTAGAATGGATCATACGAATGAATTAGAATGGATCGTGCGAATGAATTAGAATGGATCGTACGAAAGAATTAGAATGGATACATTTGTGCGAATGAATTAGAATGGATCGTAGAAATGAACTACAATTGTTACATTCGTCGAATGAATTAGAATGGATCCTAGGAATAAATTAGAATGGATCGTATGAATGAATTAGTATGGTTACATTCGTGCGAATTATTTAGAATGGATCGTACGAATGAATTAGAATGGATCGTGCGAATGAATTAAAATGGATCGTATGAATGAATAAGAATGGATCGTACGAATGAATTAGAATGGATCGTGCGAATGAATTAGAATGAATCGTACGAATGCATTAGAAAGGATCGTACGAATGAATTAGAATGAATCGTACGATCCATTTTAATTCATTCGTCCGATCCATTCTAATTCATTCGCTTGAATGTATCCATTCTAATTCATTCGTACAATCCATTCTAATTCATTTGTACGATTCATTCTAATTCATTCGTACGATCTAATTCGTTCGTACGATCCATTCTAATTAATTAGTACGATCGAGTCTAATTCATTGACACGATCCATTCTAATTCATTCGTACGATCCATTCTAATTTGTTCATACGATCCATTCTAATTCGTTCGTACGATCCATTCTAATTCATTCGCACGAATGTATCCATTCTAATTCATTCGCACGAATGTATCTATTCTAATTCATTCCTACGAATGGATTAGAATGGATCGTACGAATGGATTAGAATGGATCGTACAAATGAATTAGAATGGATCGTACAAATGAATTAGAAAGGTTACATTTCTGTGCGAATGAATTAGAATGGATCGTACGAAAGAATTCGAATGGATCATGCGAATGAATTAGAATGGATCATACGAATGAATTAGAATGGATCGTACGAATGGATTAGAATGGATCGTACGAATGGATTAGAATGGATCGTACGAATAAATTAGAATGGATCGTACGAATGGATTAGAATGGATCGTATGAATGAATTAGAATGGATTATGCGAATGAATTTGAATGGATCGTACGAATGAATTAGAATGGATCGAACGAATGAATTAGAATGGATACATTCGAGCGAATGAATTAGAATAGATCGTAGGAATAAATTAGAATGGATCATACGAATGAATTAGAATGAATCGTGCAAATGAATTATAATGGATTGTACGAATGAATTAGAATGGTTACATTCGTAAGAATGAATTAGAATGGATCGTACGAATGAATTATAATGGATCATGCGAATGAATTAGAATAGATCGTACGAATGAATTAGAATGGATCGTACGAATAAATTAGAATGGATCGTGCGAATGAATAAGAATGGATCGTACGAATAAATTAGGATCGTACGAACGAATTAGAATGGATCGTACGAACGAATTAGAATGGATCGTATGAACGAATAAGAATGGATCGTATCATTCGTACGATCCATTCTAAATCATTCGCACTATCCATTCTAATTCATTCGTATGATCCATTCTAATTCATTCGCACTATCCATTCTAATTCATTTGTATGATCCATTCAAATTCATTCGCATGATCCATTCTAATTCATTTGTACGATCCATTCTAATTCATTCTCACGAATGTAACCTTTCTAATTCATTCGTTCGATCCATTCTAATCCATTCGTACGATCCATTCTAATCCAATCGTACGATCCATTATAATTCATTCGTACGATCCATTCTAATTCATTCTCACAAATGTAACCTTTCTAATTCATTTGCACGATCCACTCAAATTCATTCGTACGATGCAATCTAATTCATTCGCACGAATATATCCATTCTAATTTATTCGTACGATCCTTTCTAATTCATTCGCACGATCCATTCTAATCCATTCGTACGATCCATTCTAATTCATTCGTACGATCCATTCTAATTCATTCTCACAAATGTAACCTTTCTAATTCATTTGTACGATCCTTCCAAATTCATTCGTACGATGCAATCTAATTCAGTCGCACGAATATATCCATTCTAATTCATTCGTACGATCCATTCTAATTCGTTCGTACGATCCATTCTAATTCGTTCGTACGATCCATTCTAATTCGTTCGCACGATCCATTCTAATTCATTCGTATGATCCATTCTAATTCATTCCTACGATCTATTCTAATTCATTCGTATGATTCATTCTAATTCATTTGTTCGATCCATTCTAATTTATTCGTACAATCCATTCAAATTCATTCGTATGATCCATTCTAATTCATTCGTACGATCCATTTTAATTCATTCTCATGAATGTAACCTTTCTTATTCATTTGTTCATACGTACAATTAATTCTAATTCATTCGCACGAATTTATCCATTCTAATTCACTTGTACGATCCATTCTAATTCATTCGTACAATGCGTTCTAATCCATTCGTAAGATCCATTCTAATCCATTCGTACGATCCATTCTAATTCATTCACACGAATGTAACCTTTCTAATTCAATTGTATGAACCATTCTAATTCATTCGTACGATCCATTCTAATCCATTCGTACGATCCATTCGTACGATCCATTCTAATTCATTCGTACAATCCATTCTAATTCATTCGTATGATCCATTCTAATTCATTCGCACGAATGTGTCTATTCTAGTTCATTCGTACGATCCATTCTAATTCATTCGCACTATCCATTCTAATTCATTCGCACGATCCATTCTAATTCATTCGTACGATCCATTCTAATTCATTCGCATGAATGTATCCATTCAAATTCATTTGTACGATCCATTCTAATTCATTCGTACAATACGTTCTAATCCATTCGTACGATCCATTCTAATTCACTCCTATGATCCATTCTAATTCATTCGTACGATCCATTCTAATTCATTCGCTCGAATGTATCTATTCTAATTCATTCGTACGATCCGTTCTAGTTCGTTCGTACGATCCATTCTAATTCGTTCGTACGATCCATTCTAATTCATTCGCATGATCCATCTAATCCATTCGTACGATCCATTCTAATTCATTCGTACAAATGAATTAGAATGGATCGTACGAATGAATAAGAATGGATTGTACGAATGAATTAGAATGGATCATGCGAATGAATTAGAATGAATCGTACGAATGCATTAGAATGGATACATTCGTGTGAATGAATTAGAATGGATCGTACGAATGAATTAGAATGGATCGTACGAACGAATTAGAATGGATCGTACGAACGAATTAGAATGGATCGTACGAATGAATTAGAATGCATACATTCGAGCGAATGAATCAGAATGGATCGTATAAATGAATTAGAATGGATCATAGGAATGAATTAGAATGGATCATGCAAATGAATTAGAATGGATACATTCGTGCGAATGAATTAGAATGGATCGTAAAAATGATTTAGAATGGATCGTACGAATGAATTAGAATGGTTACATTCGTGCGAATGAATTAGAATGGATCGTACGAATGGATTAGAATGGATCGTACGAATGAATTAGAATGGATCGTACAAATGAATTAGAAAGGTTACATTTGTGAGAATGAATTAGAATGGATCGTACGAATGAATTAGAATGGATCGTACGAATGGATTAGAATGGATCGTACGAATGAATTAGAATGGATCGTACGAATGAATTAGAATAGCTCATACGAATGAATTAGAATGAATCGTACGAATGAATTACAATGGTTACATTCGTGCGAATGAATTAGAATAGATCATACGAATGAATTAGAATGGATCGTATGAATGAATTAGAATGGATACATTTGTGCGAATGAATTAAAATGGATCGTGCAAATGAATTAGAATGGATACATTCGTGCAAATGAATTAGAATGTATCATACGAATGAATTAGAATAGATCGTACGAATGAATTAGAATGGATACATTCATGCAAATGAATTATAATGGATCGTACGAATGAATTAGAATGGATCATACGAATGAAGTAGAATGGATCGTACGAATGAATTAGAATGGTATATGAATGAATTAGAATGGTTACATTCGTGCGAATGAATTAGAACGGATCGCACGAATGGATTAGAATGGATCGTACGAATGGATTAGAACGCATTGTACGAATGAATTAGAATAGATACATTTGTGCGAATGAATTAGATTGCATCGTACGAATGAAATTGAATGGATTGTACGAATGAATTAGAATGGATCGTACGAATGAATTAGAATGGAATTAGAATTCATTCATACGATCCATTCTAATCCATTCGTACGATCCATTCTAATGCATTCGTACGATTCATTCTAATTCATTCGCACGATCCATTCTAATTCATTCGTATGATCCATTCTAATTTATTTGCACGAATATACGATCCATTCTAATTTATTCGCAAGAATGTATCCATTCTAATTCATTCACACGATCCATTCTAATTCAGTCGTATGAATGTATCCATTTTAATTCATTCGTACGATCCATTCTAATTCATTCGTACGATCTAATTCATTCGTACGATCCATTCTAATTCATTCGTACGATCCATTCCAATTCATTTGTACGATCCATTTTAATTCATTTGTATAATCCATTCTAAAGCATTCGTACGATTCATTCTAATTCTTTCGCACGATCCATTCTAATTCATTCGTACGATCCAATCTAATACATTCGTCTGATCCATTCTAATTCATTCGCACGATCCATTCTAATTCATCGTACAATCCATTCTAATCCATTCGTACGATCCATTCTAATCCATTCGTACAATCCATTCTAATTCATTCGCACTATCCATTCTAATTCATTCGTACGATCCATTCTAATTGATTCCTACGATCCATTCTAATTCATTCGCACGAATGTATCCAATCTAATTCATTCGTACGATCCATTCTAATTCATTCGTACGATCTATTCTGATTCATTCGTACGATCCATTCTAATTCATTCGCACAAATGTATCCATTCTAATTCATTCGTATGATCCATTCTAATTCATTCGCACGATCTATTCTAATTCATTCATATGATCCATTCTAATTCATTCCTACGATCTATTCTAATTCATTCGTACGATTCATTCGAATGGATTAGAATGGATCGTACGAATGGATTAAAATGGATCATAGGAATGAATTAGAATGGATCGTGCAAATGAATTAGAATGGATACATTCGTGCGAATGAATTAGAATGGATCGTACGAATGGATTAGAATGGATCGTACAAATGAATTAGAATGGATCGTACAAATGAATTAGAAAGGTTACATTTGTGAGAATGAATTAGAGTGGAACGTACAAATGTATCCATTCTAATTCATTCGTACGATCCATTCTATTCATTCGTACGAATGAATTAGAATGGATCGTACGAATGAATTAGAATGGATCGTACGATTGATTTAGAATGGATTAGAATGGATCGTATGAATGAATTAGAATGGATCATTCAAATATATCCATTCTAATTCATTCGCACAAATGTATCCATTCTAATTCATTCGTACGATCTATTCTAATTCATTCGTATGATCCATTCTAATTTATTCGCACGATCTATTCTAATTCATTCGTACGATTCATTCTAATTCATTCGCACGATCCGTTCTAATTCATTCGTACGATCCATTCTAATTCATTCGCACGATCGATTCTAATTCATTCGTATGATCCATTCTAATTCATTCGTACGATCCATTCTAATTCTTTCGTATGATCCATTATAATTCATTCGCACGATCTATTCTAATTCATTCGTACAATCCATTCTAATTTATTCGTACGATCCATTCTAATTCATTCGCACTTTCCATTCAAATTCATTCGTACGATCCATTCTAATTCATTCGTACGATCCATTCTAATTAGATCGTATGATCCATTCTAATTCATTCGCACAAATGTATCCATTTTAATTCATTCGTACGATCCATTCTAATTCATTAGCACGATCCATTCTAATTCATTCGTACGATCCATTCTAATTCATTCGTATGATCAATTCTAATTCATTCGTACGATCCATTCCAATTCATTTGTATGATCCATTCTAATTCATTCGTCCGATCCATTCTAATTCATTCGTACGATCCATTCTAATTCATTCGTACGATCCATTCTAATTCATTTGTATGATCCATTCTAATTCATTCTAATGCATTCGTACGATTCATTCTAATTCATTCGCACGATCCATTCTAATTTATTCGTACGATTCATTCTAATTCATTAGCACGAATGTAACCTTTCTAATTCATTTGTATGTATCCATTCTAATTCATTCGTACGATCCATTCTAATCCATTCGTACGATCCATTCTAATCCATTTGTACGATCCATTCTAATTCATTCGCTCAAATGTATCCATTCTAATTCATTCGCACGATCCATTCTAATTCATTTGTACGATCCATTCAAACTCCTTCATACGATCCATTCTAATTCATTCGTACGATCCATTCTAATTCATTCGCATGATCCATTCTAATTCATTCGCACGATCCATTCTAATTCATGCGTATGATCCATTCTAATTCATTCCTACGATCTATTCTAATTCATTCATACGATCCATTCTAATTCATTCGTACGATCCTTTCTAATTCCTTCATTCGCACGAATGTATCCATTCTAATTCATTCGTACGATCCATTCTAATTCATTCGTATGAATGTATCCATTCTAATTCATTCGTACAATCCATTCTAATTCATTTGCACGATACATTCTAATTCATTCCTATGATCCATTCTAATTCATTCGTACGATCCATTCTAATTCATTCGCTCGAATGTATCCATTCTAATTCTTTCATATGATCCATTCTAATTCATTCGCACGAATGTATCCATTGTAGTTTATTCGTACGCTCCATTCTAATTCATTCGTACGCTCCATTCTTATTCAACGCACAAATGTATCCATTCTAATTTATTCGTACGACCCATTCAAATTCAATCGTATGATCCATTCTAATTCATTCGCACGATCAATTCTAATCCATTCGTACGATCCATTCTAATTCATTCGCACGATCCATTCTAATTCATTCGCACGAATGTATCAATTCTAATTCATTTGCACGATCCATTCTAGTTCATTCGTTCGATCCATTCTAATTCATTCGTATGATCCATTCTAATTCATTCTCACGAATGAAACATTTCTAATTCATTTGTACGATCCATTCTAATCCATTCGTACGGTCCATTCGCTCGAATAAATTAGAATGAATCGTACGAATGAATTAGAATGGATACATTCGAGCAAATGAATTAGAATGGATCGTACGAATGAATTAGAATGGATCATAGGAATTAATTAGAATGGATCGTGCAAATGAATTAAAATGGATACATTCATCCGAATGAATTAGAATGGATCGTGCGAATGAATTAGAATATGATTCATTCTAATTCATTTGTACGATCCATTCTAATTCATTCGTACGATCTAATTCTAATCCATTCGTACGATTCATTCTAACTCATTCGTACGATCTATTCTAATTCATTTGCATGAATGTATCCATTCTAATTTATTCATACGAATGAATTAGAATGGATCGTACGAACGAATTAGAATGGATCGTACGAATGAATTAGAATGGATACATTCGTGCGAATGAATTAGAATAGATTGTACGAATGAATTAGAATGGATTGTACGAATGAATTAGATTGTACGAATGAATTAGAATGGATCGTACGAATGAATTAAAATGGATACATTCGAGCGAATGAGTTAGAATGGATACATTTGTGCGAATGAATTAGAATGGAACGTACGATGCAATCTAATTCATTCGTACAATGCGTTCTAATCCATTCGTACGATCCATTATAATTCATTCGTACGATCTATTCTAATTCATTCGCATGAATGTATCCATTCTAATTCATTCGTACGATCCATTCTAATTCATTCGTACGATCCATTCTAATTCATTCGTTCGATCCATTCTAATTCATTTATACGATCCATTCTAATTCATTCGCACAAATATATCCGTTTTAATTCATTTGTACGATCCATTCTAATTTATTCATACGATCCATTCTAATTCATTCGCACGATGCATTCTAATTCATTCGTACGATCCATTCTAATTCATACGCACACAAATGTAACCTTTCTAATTCATTTGTACGATCCATTCTAATTCATTCGTACGATCCATTCTAATCCATTTGTACGATCCATTCTAATCCATTCGTACGATCCATTCTAATTCATTCGTAGGAATGAATTAGAATAGATACATTTGTGCGAATGAATTAGAACGGATACATACGAATGAATTAGAATGGATCGTACGAACGGATTAGAATGGATCGTACGAATGAATTAGAATGGATATATTCGAGCGAATGAATTAGAATGGATCATACGAATGAATTAGAATGGATCATAGGAATGAATTAGAAAGGATCGTGCAAATGAATTAGAATGGATACATTCGTGCGAATGAATTAGAATGGATCGTAGGAATGAATTAGAATGGATTGTTCGAATGCATTAGAATGGATCGTACGAATGAATTTGAATGGATCGTACAAATGAATTAGAAAGGTTACATTTGTGAGAATGAATTAGAATGGATCGTACGAATGAATTAGAATGGATCGTACGAATGGATTAGAATGGATCGTACGAATGAATTAGAATGGATAAATTCGAGCGAATAAATTAGAATGGATCGTACGAATGAATTAGAATGGATCATAGGAATGAATTAGAATGGATCGTGCAAATGAATCAGAATAGATACATTCGTGCGAATGAATTAGAATGGATCATAGGAATGAATTAGAATGGATCGTACGAATAAATTAGAATGGATGTGCGAATGAATTAGAACGGATCGTACGAATGAATTAGAATGAATCGTACGAATGAATTAGAATAGATCGTGCGAATAAATTAGAATAGATCATACGAATGAATTAGAATGGATATATTCATGCGAATGAATTAGAATGGTTCGTACGAATGAATAAGAATGGATCGTATGAATAAATTAGAATGGATCGTACGAATGAATTAAAATGGATACATTTGTGCGAATTAGAATGGATCGTACGAATAGATTAGAATTAGATCGTACGAATGAATTAGAATGGATCGTACGAATGAATTAGAATGAATCATACGAATGCATTAGAATGTATCATACGAATGAATTAGAATGAATTAGAAAGGATACATTCGAGCGAATGAATTAGAATGGATCGTACGAATGAATTAGAATGGATCGTGCGAATGAATTAGAATGGATCGTACGAATGAATTAGAATGGATCGTACGAATGGATTAGAATGGATCGTACGAATGAATTAGAATGGATCATGCGAATGAATTTGAATGGATCGTGCGAATGAATTAGAATGGATCGAACGAATGAATTAGAATGGATCGAACGAATGAATTAGAATGGATACATTCGAGCGAATGAATTAGAATAGATCGTAGGAATGAATTAGAATGGATCGTGCGAATGAATTAGAATAAATCGTACGAATGAATTAGAATGGATCGTACGAATGAATTAAAATTGATACATTTGTGCGAATGAATTAGAATGGATCGTATATTCGTGCAAATGAATTAGAATGGATACATCCATTCTAATTCATTTGCATGAATGTATCCATTCTAATTCATTCGTACGATCCATTCTAATTCATTCGCACGATCCATCCTAATTCATTCGTACGATCCATTCTAATTCATTCGTACAATCCATTCTAATTCAGTCGTATGAATGTATCATACGAATGAGTTAGAATGGATCATGCGAATGAATTAAAATGGATCGTACAAATGAATTGGAATGGTCATACGATCCATTCTAATTCATTCGCACGATCCATTCTAATCCATTCGTACGATCCATTCTAATCATTTCGTACGATCCATTCTAATTCATTCGTACGATCCATTCAAATTCATTCTCACAAATGTAACCTTTCTAACTCATTTGTACGATCCATTCTAATTCATTCGTACGATCCATTCTAATCCATTCGTACGATCCATTCTAATTCATTCGCACGAATGTAACCATTCTAATTCATTCGTACGATCCATTCTAATTCATTCGCACGAATGTAACCATTCTAATTCATTCGTACGATCCATTCTAATTCATTCGCACGAATGTATCCATTCTAATTTATTTGCACGATCCATTCTAATTCATTCGCACGAATGTATCCATTCTAATTCATTCGTGCAATCCATTCTAATTCATTCGTATGAATGTATCCATTCTAGTTCATTCATACGCTCCATTCTAATTCATTCGTACGCTCCATTCTTATTCATCGCACAAATGTATCCATTCTAATTCATTTGTACGATCCATTCTAATTCATTCGTACGATCCATTCTAATTCATTCGTACGATCCATTCTAATTAATCCGCACGATCCATTCTAATTCATTCTCACAAATATAACCTTTCTAATTCATTTGTATGATCCATTCTAATCCATTCGTACGATCCATTCTAATCCATTCGTACGATCCATTCTAATTCATTCGTATGATCCATTCTAATTCATTCGCACGAATGTATCCATTCTAGTTCATTCGTACGATCTATTCTAATTCATTCGTACGATCCATTCTAATTCATTCTCACAAATGTAACCTTTCTAATTCATTTGTACGATCGATTCTAATTCATTAGTACAATCCATTCTAATTCATTCGCATGATCCATTCTAATTCATTCGTACGATCCATTCTAATCCATTCGTACGATCTATTCTAATTCATTCGCACGAATGTAACCATTCTAATTCATTCGTACGATCCATTCTAATTCATTCCTACGATCCATTCTAATTCATTCGTACAATCTAATTCATTCGTACGATCCATTCTAATTCATTTGTACGATCGATTCTAATTCATTCGCACGATCCATTCTAATTCATTCGTACGATCCATTCTAATTCATTCGTATGATCCATTCTAATTTATTCGTTCAAATATATCCATTCTAATTCATTCGTACGATCTATTCTAATTAATTCACACGATCCATTCTAATTCATTCGCACGAATGTATCCATTCTAATTCATTTGCACGATCCATTCTAATTCATTTGTACGATCCATTCTTATTCATTCATACGATCCATTCTAATTAATTCGCACAATCCATTCTAATTCATTCGTACGATCCATTCTAATTCATTCGTATGATCTATTCTAACTCATTCAGATCCATTCGTATGATCCATTCTAATCCATTCGTATGATCCATTCTAATTCATTCGTACGATCCAGTCTAATTCATTCTCACAAATGTAACCTTTCTAATTTATTTGTACGATCCATTCTAATTCATTCGTACGATCCATTCTAATCCATTCGTACGATCCATTCTAATCCATTCGAACGATCCATTCTAATTCATTCGCACGAATGTAACCATTCTAATTCATTCGTACGATCCATTCTAATTTATTCATACAATCCATTCTAATTCATTCGCACGAATGTATCCATTCTAATTAATTCGTACGATCCATTCTAATTCATTCGTATGATCCATTCTTATTCATTTACACGATCCAGTCTAATTGATTCGCACGATCCATTCTAATTCATTCGCACGAATGTATCCATTCTAATTCATTCGTACGATCCATTCTAATTCTTTAATATGATCCATTCTAATTCATTCGTACGATCCATTCTAATTCATATGCACAAAGGTATCCATTATAATTCATTCGTTAGATCCATTCTAATCCATTCGTACGATCCATTCTAATCCATTCATACGATCCATTCTAATCCATTTGCACGATCCATTCTAATTCATTCGTACGATCCATTCTAATTCATTCGTATGATCCATTCTAATTTATTCGTTCAAATATATCCATTCTAATTCATTCGTACGATCCATTCTAAATCATTCGCACGATCCATTCTAATTCATTCGTATGATCCATTCTAATTCATTCGTTTGATCAATTCTAATTCATTCAAACGATCCATTCTAATTCATTTGTACGATCTATTCTAATTCATTCGTACGATCCATTCTAATTCATTCGCACGAATGTATCCATTCTAATTCATTCGTACGATCCATTCTAATTCATTCGCACTATCCATTCTAATTCATTCGTACGATCCATTCTAATTCATTCATACGATCCATGCTAATTAATTCGTACAAATGTATCCATTCTAATTCATTCGTACGATCTATTCTAATTCATTCGCACGAATGTAACCATTCTAATTCATTCGTACGATCCATTCTAATTCATTCGCACGAATGTAACCATTCTAATTCATTTGTACGATCCATTCTAATCCATTCTAATTCATTCGCATGAATGTAACCATTCTAATTCATTCGTACGATCCATTCTAATTCATTCGTACGATCCATTCTAATTCATTCCTACGGTACGAATGAATTTGAATGGATCGTACGAATGAATTAGAATGGATCGTGCGAATGAATTAGAATGGATCGTACGAGTGAATTAGAATAGATCGTGCGAATGAATTAGAATGGATCGTACGAATGAATTAGAATAGATACATTTGTGCGAATGAGTTAGAATGGATCATACGAATGAATTAGAATGGATCATACGAATGAATTAGAATGGATTGTGCGAATGAATTAGAATGGATTGTACGAATGAATTAGAATGGATAAATTCGAGCAAATGAATTAGAATAGATTGTAGGAATGAATTAGAATGGATCATACGAAAGAATTACAATGGATCGTGCGAATGAATTAGAATGGATTGTACGAATGAATTAGAATGGATACATTCGTGTGAATGAATGAATTAGAATGGATCGTATGATTCATTCTAATTCGTTCGTACGATCCATTCTAATGCATTCGTACGATTCATTCTAATTCATTCGCACGATCCATTCTAATTCATTCGTACGATCCATTCTTATTCTATCATACGATCCATTCTAATTCATTCGTACCATCCATTCTAATTCATTCGTATGATCCATTCTAATTCATTCGTATGATCCATTCTAACTCATTCGGTGGATCCATTCTAATTCATATGTACGATCCATTCTAATTCATTCGCACGATCCATTCTAATTTATTCATACGATCCATTCTAATTCATTCCTATGATCCATTCTAATTCATTCGCACGAATGTATCCATTCTAATTCATTTGCACGATCCATTCTAATTCATTCCTATGATCCATTCTAATTCATTCGTACGATCCATTCTAATTCATTCGCTCGAATGTTTCCATTCTAATTCATTCGTACGATCTATTCAAATTCATTCATACGATCCATTCTAATTCGTTCGTACGATCCATTCTAATTTGTTCGTACGATTCATTCTAATTCATTCGTACGATCCATTCTAATGCATTCGTACGATTCATTCTAATTCTTTCGCACGATCCATTCTAATTCATTCGTACGATCCATTCTTATTCATTCATACGATCCATTCTAATTCATTCGCACGATCCATTCTAATTCATTCGTATGATCCTTTCGAATTCATTCGTATGATCCATTCTAATTCATTAGTATGATCCATTCTAACTCATTCGCACAAGTGTATCCATTCTAATTCATTTGTATGATCCATTCAAATTCATTCGCATGATCCATTCTAATTCATTCGTACGATCCATTCTAATTCATTCGCACGAATCTAACCATTCTAATTCATTCGTACGATTCATTCTAATTCATTCGTATGAGCTATTCTAATTCATTCGTGCGATCCATTCTAATGCATTCGTACGATTCATTCTAATTCATTCGCACGATCCATTCTAATTCATTCGCACGATCCATTCTAATTCATTCGTATGATCCATTCTAATTCATTCCTATGTATCCATTCTAATTCATTCGTACGATCCGTTCTAATTCTTTCATACAATCCATTCTAATTCATTCACACGATCCATTCTATTTCATTCGTATGATCCATTATAATTCATTCCTACGATCTATTCTAATTCATTCGCTCGAATGTATCCTTTCTAATTCATTCGTACGATCCATTCTAATCCATTCGTACGATCCATTCTAATTCATTCGCACGAATGTAACCATTCTAATTCATTCGTACGATCCATTCTAATTCATTCCTACGATCCATTCTAATTCATTCGCACGAATGTATCCATTCTCATTCATTTGCACGATCCATTCTAATTCATTCCTATGATCCATTCTAATTCATTCCTATGATACATTCATAAGACTGAATTAGAATGGATTGTACGAATGAATTAGAATTGATCATACGAATGAATTAGAATGGATCGTACGAATGATCATACGAATGAATTAGAATGGATCGTACGAATGAATAAGAATGGATCCACCGAATGAGTTAGAATGGATCATACGAATGAATTAGAATGGATTGTACGAATGAATTAGAATGGATTGTGCGAATAAATTAGAATGGATCGTATGAATGAATAAGAATGGATCGTACGAATGAATTAGAATGGATTGTGCGAATAAATTAGAATGAATCGTACGAATGCATTAGAATGGATCGTACGAATGAATTAGAATGAATCGTACGAACGAATTAGAATGGATCGTACGAATAAATTAGAATGGATCGTATGAACGAATTAGAATGGATCGTACGAATGAATTAGAATGGATACATTCGAGCGAATGAATTAGAATGGATCGTACGAATGAATTAGAAAGGATCGGGCAAATGAATTAGAATGGATACATTCGTGCGAATGAATTAGAATGGATCATAGGAGTGAATTAGAATGGATCGTACGAATAAATTAGAATGGATCGTGCGATTGAATTAGAATGGATCATACGAATGATTTAGAATGGATCCACCGAATGAGTTAGAATGGATCGTACGAATTAATTAGAATGGATCGTACGAATGAATTAGAATGGATCGTACGAATGAATTAGAATGGATCGTGCGAATGAATTAGAATGAATCGTACGAATGCATTAGAATGGATCGTACGAATGAATTAGAATGAATCGTACGATCCATTCTAATTCATTCGTTCGATCCATTCTAATTCATTCGCACGAGTGTATCCATTCTAATTCATTCGTACAATCCATTCTAATTCATTCGCACGATCCATTCTAATTCATTCGTATGATCCATTCTAATTCATTCCTTCGATCCATTCTAATTCATTCGCTCGAATGTATCCATTCTAATTCATTCCTACAGTCCATTCTAATTCATTCGCACGATCCATTCTAATTCATTCACACGATCCATTCTAATTCATTCGTACGATCCACTATAATTCATTCGTACGATCCATTCTAATTCATTCGCACGATCCATTCTAATTCATTCGTACGATCCATTCTAATTCATTCGTACGATCCATTCTAATTCATTCACACAAATATATCAATTCTAATTCATTCGTACGATCCATTCTAATTCATTCGCACGATCCATTCTAATTCATTCGTACGATCCATTCTAATTCATTCGCACGATCTATTCTAATTCATTCGTACGATCCATTCTAATTCATTCGTACGGAATTAGAATGGATCGTACGAATGAATTAGAATGGATCGTACGAATGAATTAGAATGGATACATTTGTGCGATTGAATTAGAATGGATCATGCGAATGAATTAGAATGGATCGTATGAATGAATTAGAATGGATCGTACAAACGAATTAGAATGGATCGTATGAACGAATTAGAATGGATCGTACGAATGAATTAGAATGGATACATTCGAGCGAATGAATTAGAATGGATCCTACGAATGAATTAGAATGGATCATAGGAATGAATTAGAATGGATCGTGCAAATGAATTAGAATGGATACATTCGTGCGAATGAATTAGAATAGATCGTAGGAATGAATTAGAATGGATCATACGAATGAATTAGAATGGATCGTGCGAACGAATTAGAATGGATTGTACGAATGAATTAGAATGGATACATTCATGCGAATGAATTACAATGGATCGGACAAATGAATTAGAATGGATCGTACGAATGAATTAGAATGGATCGTGCGAATGAATTAGAATGAATCGTATGAATGCATTATAATGGATACATTCGTGCGAATGAATTAGAATGGATCGTACGAATGAATTAGAATGGATCGTGCGAATGAATTAGAATGGATCGTACGAATGAATTACAATGATTACATATAAATGAATTAGAAAGGTTACATTCGTGAGAATGAATTAGAATGGATCGTACGAATGAATTAGAATGGATACATTCGAGCGAATGAATTAGAATGTGCGAATGAATTACAATGGATTGTACGAATGAATTAGAATGGATCGTACGAATGAATTTGAGTGGATCGTACGAATGAATTAGAATGGATCGAACGAATGAATTAGAATGGATATATTCGAGCGAATGAATTAGAATTGATCATAGGAATGAATTAGAATAGATCATACGAATGAATTAGAATGGATCGTGCGAATGAATTAGAATGGATCGTACGAATGAATTAGAATGGATCGTACGAACGAATTAAAATGGATCGTATGGATTGTATGAATGAATTACAAAGGATCGTACGAATGAATTAGAATGGATCGTACGAATGAATTAGAATAGCTCATACGAATGAATTAGAATGAATCGTACGAATGAATTAGAATGGTTATATTCGTGTGAATGAAATAGAATAGATCGTACGAATGAATTAGAATGGATCGTACAAATAAATTAGAATGGATCGTGCGAATGAATTAGAATGGATCGTACGAATGAATTAGAATGGATCCTCCGAATGAGTTAGAATG
Organism: Chamaelirium japonicum; assembly: GCA_947650365.1. Taxonomy (NCBI): domain Eukaryota; kingdom Viridiplantae; phylum Streptophyta; class Magnoliopsida; order Liliales; family Melanthiaceae; genus Chamaelirium; species Chamaelirium japonicum. The sequence goes on along the minus strand of CANTAL010000015.1, from coordinate 2,187,640 downwards.
AATCATACGAATGAATTAGAATGGATCGTACGAATGAATAAGAATGGATTGTGCGAATGAATTAGAATGGACCGTATGAATGAATAAGATTGGATCGTACGAATGAATTAGAATGGATCGTGCGAATGAATTAGAATAAATCGTACGAATGCATTAGAATGGATCGTACGAATGAATTAGAATGAATCGTACGATCCATTCTAATTCATTCGTCCGATCTATTCAAATTCACTCCCACGAATGTATCCGTTCTAATTCATTCGTACAATCCATTCTAATTCATTCACATGATCCATTCTAATTCATTCGTATGATCCATTCTAATTCATTCCTTTGATCTATTTTAATTCATTTGCTCGAATGTATCCATTCTAATTCATTCGTTCGATCCACTCTAATTCATTTGTACGATCCATTCAAATTCATTCGCATGATCCATTCTAATTCATTCGTACGATCCATTCTAATCCATTCGTACGATCCATTCTAATTCATTCTCACAAATGTAACCTTTCTAATTCATTTGTACGATCCATTCTAATTCATTCGTACGATCCATTCTAATTCATTCGCACAAATGTATCCATTCTAATTCATTCGTACGATCCATTCTAATTCATTCGCACGATCCATTCTAATTCATTCGTACGATCCATTCTAATTTATTCGCACGATCCATTCTAATTCTTTCGTACGATCCATTCTAATTCATTCGCACAAATGTATCCATTCTAATGCATTCGTACAATCCATTCTAATTCATTCATACGATCCATTCTAATCCATTCGTATGATCCATTCTAATTCATTCGTACGATCCATTCTAATCATTCTCACAAATGTAACCTTTCTAATTCATTTGTACGATCCATTCTAATTCATTCATACGATCCATTCTAATCCATTCGTACGATCCATTCTAATCCATTCGTACGATCCATTCTAATTCATTCGCACGAATATAACCATTCTAATTCATTCGTACGATCCATTCTAATTCATTCCTACGATCCATTATAATTCATTCGCACGAATGTATCCATTCTAATTCATTTGCACGATCCATTCTAATTCATTCCTATGATCCATTCTAATTCATTTCTACGATCCATTCTAATTCATTCGCTCGAAGCTATCCATACTAATTCATTCGTACGATCCATTCTAATCCATTCGTACGATCCATTCTAATTCATTCGTACAATGCGTTCTAATACATTCGTACGATCCAGTCTAATTCATTCGTACGATCCATTCTAATTCATTCTTACATTCCATTCTAATTCATTCGCACGAATGTATCCATTCTAATTCATTCGCACAATCCATTCTAACTCATTCGTACGATCCATTCTAATTCATTCGTATGATCCATTCTAACTCATTTGCACGAATGTATCATACGAATGAATTAGAATGGATCATGCGAATGAATTAAAATTGATCGTTCAAATGAATTAGAATGGATCATGCGAATGAATTAGAATGGATCGTACGAACGAATTAGAATGGATCGTACGAACGAATTAGAATGAATCTTATGAACGAATTAGAATGGATCGTACGAATGAATTAGAATGGATACATTCGAGCGAATGAATTAGAATGGATCGTACGAATGAATTAGAATGGATCATAGGAATGAATTAGAATGGATCGTGCAAATGAATTAGAATGGATATATTCGTGCGAATGAATTAGAATGGATCGTAGGAATGAATTAGAATTGATCGTACGAATGAATTAGAATGGTTACATTCGTGCGAATGAATTAGAATGGATCGTACGAATGGATTAGAATGGATCGTACGAATGAATTAGAATGGATCGTACAAATGAATTAGAAAAGTTACATTTGTGAGATTGAATTAGAATGGATCGTACGAATGAATTAGAATAGATCGTAAGAATGGATTAGAATGGACCGCACGAATGGATTAGAATTGATCGTACGAATGAATTAGAATGGATCATACAAATGAATTAGAAAGGTTACATTCGTGAGAATGAATTAGAATGGATCGTACGAATGAATTAGAATGGATCATGCGAATGAATTTGAATGGATCGTACGAATGAATTAGAATGGATCGAACGAATGAATTAGAATGGATACATTCGAGCGAATGAATTGGAATAGATCGTAGGAATGAATTAGAATGGATCATACGAATGAATTAGAATGGATCGTGCGAATGAATTAGAATGGATCGTACGAATGAATTAGAATGGATACATTCGTGCGAATGAATTAGAATAGATCTTACGAATGAATTAGAATGAATCGTACGAATGAATTAGAATGGTTACATTCGTGCGAATGAGTTAGAATGAATTAGAATGGATCATACAAATGAATTAGAATGGATCGTACGAATGAACTAGAATGGATACATTCGTGCGAATGAATTAGAATGGATCATATGAAAGAATTAGAATGGATCGTGCGAATAAATTAGAAGGATATATTCATGCGAATGAATTAGAATGGATCGTACGAATGGATTAGAATGGATTGGACGAATGAATTAGAATGGATACATTCGAGCGAATGAATTAGAATAGATCGTAGGAATGAATTAGAATAGATCATACGAATGAATTAGAATGGATCGTGCGAATGAATTAGAATGGATTGCACGAATGAATTAGAATGGATACATTCGTGCGAATGAATTAGAATGGATCGGATGAATGAATTAGAATGGATCGTACGATTCATTCTAATTCATTCGTACGATCCATTCTAATGCATTCGTACGATTCATTCTAATTCATTCGCACGATCCATTTTAATTCATTCGTACGATTCATTCTAATTCATTCGCACGATCCATTCTAATCCATTCGTACGATCCATTCTAATCCATTCGTACGATCCATTCTAATCCATTCGTACGATCCATTCTAATTCATTCCTATGTATCCATTCTAATTCATTCGTACGATCCTTTCTAATTCTTTCATACAATCCATTCTAATTCATTTGCACGATTCATTCTAATTCATTCATATGATCCATTCTAATTCATTCCTATGATCTATTCTAATTCATTCGCTCGAATGTATCCATTCTAATTCATTCGTACGATCCATTCTAATTCATTCGTACGATCCATTCTAATTCATTCTCACGAATGTAACCTTTATAATTCATTTGTATGATCCATTCTAATTCATTCGTATAATTCGTTCTAATTCATTTCTACGATCCATTCTAATTCATTCGTACGATCTAGTTCTAATCCATTCGTACGATCCATTCTAATTCGCACAATTGTATCCATTTTAATTCATTCGTACGATCCATTCTAATCCATTCGTACGATCCATTCTAATCCATTCGTACGATCTATTCTAATTCATTCGTACAAATGTATCCTTTCTAATTCATTTGTATGATCCATTCGTACGATCCATTCTAATTCATTCGTACGATCTATTCTAATTCATTCGTATGATCCATTCTAATTCATTCGTACGATCCATTCTAATTCATTCGTACAATCCATTCAAATTCATTCATACGATGCAATCTAATTCATTCGCACGAATATATCCATTCTAATTCATTCGTACGATCGTTTCTAATTCATTCACACTATCAATTCTAATCCATTCGTACGATCCATTCTAATTCATTCGCACGAATGTAACCATTCTAATTCATTCGTACGATCCTTTCTAATTCATTCCTACGATCCATTCTAATTCATTCGCACGAATGTATCCATTCTAATTCATTTGGACGATCCATTCTAATTCATTCCTATGATCCATTCTAATTCATTCGTACGATGCAATCTAATTCATTCGCACAAATGTATCCATTCCAATTCATTCGCACGATCCATTCTAATTCATTCGTGCGATCCATTCTAATTCATTCGCTCGAATGTATCCATTCTAATTCATTCGTACGATCCATTCTAATTCATTCGTATGATCCATTCTAATTCATTCATACGATCCATTCTAATTTATTCGTATGATCCATTCTAATTCATTCCTACGATCTATTCTAATTCAATCTCACGAATGTAACCTTTCTAATTCATTTGTATGATCCATTCCAATTCATTCGTACGATCCATTCTAATCCATTCGTACGATCCATTCTAATCCATTCTTACGATCCATTCTAATTCATTCTCATAAATGTAACCTTTCTAATTCATTTGTACGATCCATTCTAATTCATTCGTACGATCCATTCTAATTCATTCGTATGATCCATTCTAACTCATTCGCACAAATGTATCCATTCTAATTCATTCATACAATCCATTCTAATTCATTCGCACGATCCATTATAATTCATTCGTACGATCCATTCTAATTCATTCGTACGATGCATTCTAATTCATTCGTACGATCCATTCTAATTCATTCGCACAAATGTATCCATTCTTATTCATTCTTACGATCCATTCTAATTCATTCGTACGATCCATTCTAATTCATTCGTACGATCCATTCTAATTCATTCGCACGATCCATTCTAATTCATTCGTACGAGCCATTCTAATTCATTCGCACGAATGTATCCATTCTAATGCATTCGTACGATCCATTCTAATCCATTCGTACGATCCATTCTAATCCATTCGTACGATCCATTCTAATTCATTTGTACGATCCATTCTAATTCATTCGTACTATCCATTCTAATCCATTCGTACGATCCATTCTAATCCATTCGTACGATCCATTCTAATTCATTCGCCCGAATGTAACCATTCTAATTCATTCGTACGATCCATTCTAATTCATTCCTATGATCCATTCTAATTCATTCACACGAATGTATCCATTCTAATTCATTTGCACGATCCATTCTAATTCATTCCTATGATCCATTCTAATTCATTCGTACGATCCATTCTAATTTATTCGCTCGAATTTATCCATTCTAATTCATTCGTACGATCCATTCTAATCCATTCGTACGATCCATTCTAATCCATTCGTACGATCCATTCTAATTCATTCGTATGATCCTTTCAAATTTATTTGCACGAATATACGAATGAATCGTACAAATGAATTAGAAAGGTTATATTTGTGAGAATGAATTTGAATGGATCGTACGAATGAATTAGAATGGTTACATTCGTGCGAATGAATTAGAATGAATCGTACGAATGGATTAAAATGGATCGTACGAGTGAATTAGAATGGATCGTACGAATAAATTAGAATGGATACATTCGAGCGAATGAATTAGAATGGATCGTACGAATGAATTAGAATGGATCCATTCATGCGAATGAATTAGAATAGATCGTAGGAATGAATTAGAATGGATTGTACGAATAAATTAGAATGGTTACATTCGTGCGAATGAATTAGAATGGATCGTACGAATGGATTAGAATGGATCGTACGAATGGATTAAAATGGATCGTACGAATGAATTAGAATGGATCGTACAAATGAATTAGAAAGGTTACATTTGTGCGAATGAATTAGAATGGATTGTACGAATGAATTAGAATGGATAGTACGAATGGACTAGAATGGATCGTACGAATGGATTTGAATGGATCGTACGAATGGATTAAAATGGATCATACAAATGAATTAGAAAGGTTACATTTGTGAGAATGAATTAGAATGGATCATACGAATGAATTAGAATGGATCATGCGAATTAATTTGAATGGATCGTACGAATAAATTAGAATGGATCGTAGGAATGAATTAGAATAGATCGTACGAATGAATTAGAATGGTTACATTTGTGAGAATGAATTAGAATGGATCGTACGAATGAATTAGAATGGATCATACGAATGGATTAGAATAGATCGTATGAATGAATTAGAATGGATTGTGCGAATGAATTAGAATGGATAGTGCGAATGAATTAGAATGGATTGTACGAGTGAATTAGAATGGATCCACCGAATGAGTTAGAATGGATCATACGAATGAATTAGAATGGATCGTGCGAAGGAATTAAAATAGATTGTACGAATGAATTAGAATGGATACATTCGTGTGAATGAATCAGAATGGATACATTCGTGCGAATGAATTAGAATGGATCGGACAAATGAATTAGAATGGATCGTACGATTCATTCTTATTCATTCGTACGATCCATTCTAATGCATTCGTACGATTCATTCTAATTCATTCACACGATCCATTCTAATTCATTCGTACGATCCATTCTTATTCATTTATACGATCCATTCAAATTCATTCGCATAATCCATTCTAATTCATTTGTACGATCCATTCTTATTCATTCATACGACCCATTCTAATGCATTCATACGATCCATTCTAATTCATTCGTACGATCCATTCTAATTCAATCCTATGATCCATTCTAATACATTCGTACGATCCATTCTAATTCATTCGCTCGAATGTATCTATTCTAATTCATTCGTACGATCCATTCTAATTCGTTCATACGATCCATTCTAATTCGTTCGTACGATCCATTCTAATTCATTCACACGATCCATTCTAATTCATTCGTACGATCCATTCTAATTCATTCGTACAAATGTATCCATTTTAATTCATTCGCGTGATCCATTCTAATTCATTCGTACGATCCATTCTAATTCATTCTAATTCATTCGTACGATCCATTCTAATTCATTCCTACGATCCATTCTAATTCATTCGCATGATCCATTCGTATGATCCATTCTAATCCATTCATACGATCCATTCTAATCCATTCATATGATCCATTCTAATTCGTTCGTACGATCCATTCTAATTCGTTCGTACGATCCATTCTAATTCATTCGCACGATCCATTCTAATTCATTTGTACGATCCATTTTAATTCATTTGCATGATCCATTCTAATTCATTCGTACAATGCGTTCTAATTCATTCGCTCGAATGTATCCATTCTAATTCATTCGCACGAATGAATTAGAATGGATCGGACGAATGAATTAGAATGGATCGTACGATTCATTCCAATTCATTCGTACGATCCATTCTAATGCATTCGTACGATTCATTCTAATTCATTCGCACGATCCATTCTAATTCATTCGTACGATCCATTCTTATTCATTCATACGATCCATTCTAATTCATTCGCACAATCCATTCTAATTCATTCGTATGATCCATTCTAGTTCATTCGTATGATCCATTCTAATTCATTCGTATGATCCATTCTAACTCATTTTAGAATGGATCGTACGAACGAATTAGAATGGATTGTATGAATGAATTAGAATGGATACATTCGAGCGAATGAATTAGAATGGATAGTACGAATGAATTAGAATGTATCGTGCGAATGAATTAGAATCGTTCGTACAAATGAATTAGAATGGATCGTACGAATGAAGTAGATCGTACGAATGAATTAGAATGGATCGTACGAATGAATTAAAATGGATATATTCATACGACTGAATTAGAATGGATCGTGCAAATTAATTAGAATGGATCATACAAATGAATTTGAATGGATACATTTGTGCGAATGAATCTGAATGGATTGTATGAATGAATTACAATGGATCATACGAATGAAATTATTCGTACAAATGTATCCATTCTAATTCATTCGTACGATCCATTCTAATTCATTCGTACAATCCATTCTAATTTATTCGTAGAAATGTATCCATTCTAATTCATTCGTACGATCCATTCTAATTCATTCGTATGATTCATTCTGTTTCATTCGCACGATCCATTCTAATTCATTCATACGATCCATTCTAATTCATTCGCACGAATGTATCCATTCTAATGCATTCGTACGATTCATTCTAATTCATTCGCACGATCCATTCTAATTCATTCGTATGATCCATTCTTATCCGTTCATACGATCCATTCTAATTCATTCGCACAATCCATTCTAATTCATTAGTACGATCCATTCTAATTCATTCGTATGATCCATTCTAACTCATTCGGTGGATCCATTCTAATTCATTCGTATGATCCATTCTAATTCATTCGCATGATCCATTGTAACTCATTCGTACGATCCACTCTAATTCATTTATACGATCCATTCTAATTTATTTGCTCGAATGTATCCTTTCTAATTCATTCGTACGATCCATTCTAATCCATTCGTACGATCCATTCTAATTCATTCGCACGAATGTAACCATTCTAATTCATTCGTACGATCCATTCTAATTCATTCCTACGATCCATTCTAATTCATTCGCACGAATGTATCCATTCTCATTCATTTGCACGATCCATTCTATTTCATTCCTATGATCCATTCTAATTCATTCCTATGATACATTCATAAGACTGAATTAGAATGGATTGTACGAATGAATTAGAATTGATCATACGAATGAATTAGAATGGATCGTACGAATGATCATACGAATGAATTAGAATGGATCGTACGAATGAATAAGAATGGATCCACCGAATGAGTTAGAATGGATCATACGAATGAATTAGAATGGATTGTACGAATGAATTAGAATGGATTGTGCGAATAAATTAGAATGGATCGTATGAATGAATAAGAATGGATCGTACGAATGAATTAGAATGGATTGTGCGAATAAATTAGAATGAATCGTACGAATGCATTAGAATGGATCGTACGAATGAATTAGAATGAATCGTACGAACGAATTAGAATGGATCGTACGAATAAATTAGAATGGATCGTATGAACGAATTAGAATGGATCGTACGAATGAATTAGAATGGATACATTCGAGCGAATGAATTAGAATGGATCGTACGAATGAATTAGAAAGGATCGGGCAAATGAATTAGAATGGATACATTCGTGCGAATGAATTAGAATGGATCATAGGAGTGAATTAGAATGGATCGTACGAATAAATTAGAATGGATCGTGCGATTGAATTAGAATGGATCATACGAATGATTTAGAATGGATCCACCGAATGAGTTAGAATGGATCGTACGAATTAATTAGAATGGATCGTACGAATGAATTAGAATGGATCGTACGAATGAATTAGAATGGATCGTGCGAATGAATTAGAATGAATCGTACGAATGCATTAGAATGGATCGTACGAATGAATTAGAATGAATCGTACGATCCATTCTAATTCATTCGTTCGATCCATTCTAATTCATTCGCACGAGTGTATCCATTCTAATTCATTCGTACAATCCATTCTAATTCATTCGCACGATCCATTCTAATTCATTCGTATGATCCATTCTAATTCATTCCTTCGATCCATTCTAATTCATTCGCTCGAATGTATCCATTCTAATTCATTCCTACAGTCCATTCTAATTCATTCGCACGATCCATTCTAATTCATTCACACGATCCATTCTAATTCATTCGTACGATCCACTATAATTCATTCGTACGATCCATTCTAATTCATTCGCACGATCCATTCTAATTCATTCGTACGATCCATTCTAATTCATTCGTACGATCCATTCTAATTCATTCACACAAATATATCAATTCTAATTCATTCGTATGATCCATTCTAATTCATTCGCACGATCCATTCTAATTCATTCGTACGATCCATTCTAATTCATTCGCACGATCTATTCTAATTCATTCGTACGATCCATTCTAATTCATTCGTACGGAATTAGAATGGATCGTACGAATGAATTAGAATGGATCGTACGAATGAATTAGAATGGATACATTTGTGCGATTGAATTAGAATGGATCATGCGAATGAATTAGAATGGATCGTATGAATGAATTAGAATGGATCGTACAAACGAATTAGAATGGATCGTATGAACGAATTAGAATGGATCGTACGAATGAATTAGAATGGATACATTCGAGCGAATGAATTAGAATGGATCCTACGAATGAATTAGAATGGATCATAGGAATGAATTAGAATGGATCGTGCAAATGAATTAGAATGGATACATTCGTGCGAATGAATTAGAATAGATCGTAGGAATGAATTAGAATGGATCATACGAATGAATTAGAATGGATCGTGCGAACGAATTAGAATGGATTGTACGAATGAATTAGAATGGATACATTCATGCGAATGAATTACAATGGATCGGACAAATGAATTAGAATGGATCGTACGAATGAATTAGAATGGATCGTGCGAATGAATTAGAATGAATCGTATGAATGCATTATAATGGATACATTCGTGCGAATGAATTAGAATGGATCGTACGAATGAATTAGAATGGATCGTGCGAATGAATTAGAATGGATCGTACGAATGAATTACAATGGATACATATAAATGAATTAGAAAGGTTACATTCGTGAGAATGAATTAGAATGGATCGTACGAATGAATTAGAATGGATACATTCGAGCGAATGAATTAGAATGTGCGAATGAATTACAATGGATTGTACGAATGAATTAGAATGGATCGTACGAATGAATTTGAGTGGATCGTACGAATGAATTAGAATGGATCGAACGAATGAATTAGAATGGATATATTCGAGCGAATGAATTAGAATTGATCATAGGAATGAATTAGAATAGATCATACGAATGAATTAGAATGGATCGTGCGAATGAATTAGAATGGATCGTACGAATGAATTAGAATGGATCGTACGAACGAATTAAAATGGATCGTATGGATTGTATGAATGAATTACAAAGGATCGTACGAATGAATTAGAATGGATCGTACGAATGAATTAGAATAGCTCATACGAATGAATTAGAATGAATCGTACGAATGAATTAGAATGGTTATATTCGTGTGAATGAAATAGAATAGATCGTACGAATGAATTAGAATGGATCGTACAAATAAATTAGAATGGATCGTGCGAATGAATTAGAATGGATCGTACGAATGAATTAGAATGGATCCTCCGAATGAGTTAGAATGAATCATACGAATGAATTAGAATGGATCGTACGAATGAATAAGAATGGATTGTGCGAATGAATTAGAATGGACCGTATGAATGAATAAGATTGGATCGTACGAATGAATTAGAATGGATCGTGCGAATGAATTAGAATAAATCGTACGAATGCATTAGAATGGATCGTACGAATGAATTAGAATGAATCGTACGATCCATTCTAATTCATTCGTCCGATCTATTCAAATTCACTCCCACGAATGTATCCGTTCTAATTCATTCGTACAATCCATTCTAATTCATTCACATGATCCATTCTAATTCATTCGTATGATCCATTCTAATTCATTCCTTTGATCTATTTTAATTCATTTGCTCGAATGTATCCATTCTAATTCATTCGTTCGATCCACTCTAATTCATTTGTACGATCCATTCAAATTCATTCGCATGATCCATTCTAATTCATTCGTACGATCCATTCTAATCCATTCGTACGATCCATTCTAATTCATTCTCACAAATGTAACCTTTCTAATTCATTTGTACGATCCATTCTAATTCATTCGTACGATCCATTCTAATTCATTCGCACAAATGTATCCATTCTAATTCATTCGTACGATCCATTCTAATTCATTCGCACGATCCATTCTAATTCATTCGTACGATCCATTCTAATTTATTCGCACGATCCATTCTAATTCTTTCGTACGATCCATTCTAATTCATTCGCACAAATGTATCCATTCTAATGCATTCGTACAATCCATTCTAATTCATTCATACGATCCATTCTAATCCATTCGTATGATCCATTCTAATTCATTCGTACGATCCATTCTAATCATTCTCACAAATGTAACCTTTCTAATTCATTTGTACGATCCATTCTAATTCATTCATACGATCCATTCTAATCCATTCGTACGATCCATTCTAATCCATTCGTACGATCCATTCTAATTCATTCGCACGAATATAACCATTCTAATTCATTCGTACGATCCATTCTAATTCATTCCTACGATCCATTATAATTCATTCGCACGAATGTATCCATTCTAATTCATTTGCACGATCCATTCTAATTCATTCCTATGATCCATTCTAATTCATTTCTACGATCCATTCTAATTCATTCGCTCGAAGCTATCCATACTAATTCATTCGTACGATCCATTCTAATCCATTCGTACGATCCATTCTAATTCATTCGTACAATGCGTTCTAATACATTCGTACGATCCAGTCTAATTCATTCGTACGATCCATTCTAATTCATTCTTACATTCCATTCTAATTCATTCGCACGAATGTATCCATTCTAATTCATTCGCACAATCCATTCTAACTCATTCGTACGATCCATTCTAATTCATTCGTATGATCCATTCTAACTCATTTGCACGAATGTATCATACGAATGAATTAGAATGGATCATGCGAATGAATTAAAATTGATCGTTCAAATGAATTAGAATGGATCATGCGAATGAATTAGAATGGATCGTACGAACGAATTAGAATGGATCGTACGAACGAATTAGAATGAATCTTATGAACGAATTAGAATGGATCGTACGAATGAATTAGAATGGATACATTCGAGCGAATGAATTAGAATGGATCGTACGAATGAATTAGAATGGATCATAGGAATGAATTAGAATGGATCGTGCAAATGAATTAGAATGGATATATTCGTGCGAATGAATTAGAATGGATCGTAGGAATGAATTAGAATTGATCGTACGAATGAATTAGAATGGTTACATTCGTGCGAATGAATTAGAATGGATCGTACGAATGGATTAGAATGGATCGTACGAATGAATTAGAATGGATCGTACAAATGAATTAGAAAAGTTACATTTGTGAGATTGAATTAGAATGGATCGTACGAATGAATTAGAATAGATCGTAAGAATGGATTAGAATGGACCGCACGAATGGATTAGAATTGATCGTACGAATGAATTAGAATGGATCATACAAATGAATTAGAAAGGTTACATTCGTGAGAATGAATTAGAATGGATCGTACGAATGAATTAGAATGGATCATGCGAATGAATTTGAATGGATCGTACGAATGAATTAGAATGGATCGAACGAATGAATTAGAATGGATACATTCGAGCGAATGAATTGGAATAGATCGTAGGAATGAATTAGAATGGATCATACGAATGAATTAGAATGGATCGTGCGAATGAATTAGAATGGATCGTACGAATGAATTAGAATGGATACATTCGTGCGAATGAATTAGAATAGATCTTACGAATGAATTAGAATGAATCGTACGAATGAATTAGAATGGTTACATTCGTGCGAATGAGTTAGAATGAATTAGAATGGATCATACAAATGAATTAGAATGGATCGTACGAATGAACTAGAATGGATACATTCGTGCGAATGAATTAGAATGGATCATATGAAAGAATTAGAATGGATCGTGCGAATGAATTAGAAGGATATATTCATGCGAATGAATTAGAATGGATCGTACGAATGGATTAGAATGGATTGGACGAATGAATTAGAATGGATACATTCGAGCGAATGAATTAGAATAGATCGTAGGAATGAATTAGAATAGATCATACGAATGAATTAGAATGGATCGTGCGAATGAATTAGAATGGATTGCACGAATGAATTAGAATGGATACATTCGTGCGAATGAATTAGAATGGATCGGATGAATGAATTAGAATGGATCGTACGATTCATTCTAATTCATTCGTACGATCCATTCTAATGCATTCGTACGATTCATTCTAATTCATTCGCACGATCCATTTTAATTCATTCGTACGATTCATTCTAATTCATTCGCACGATCCATTCTAATCCATTCGTACGATCCATTCTAATCCATTCGTACGATCCATTCTAATCCATTCGTACGATCCATTCTAATTCATTCCTATGTATCCATTCTAATTCATTCGTACGATCCTTTCTAATTCTTTCATACAATCCATTCTAATTCATTTGCACGATTCATTCTAATTCATTCATATGATCCATTCTAATTCATTCCTATGATCTATTCTAATTCATTCGCTCGAATGTATCCATTCTAATTCATTCGTACGATCCATTCTAATTCATTCGTACGATCCATTCTAATTCATTCTCACGAATGTAACCTTTATAATTCATTTGTATGATCCATTCTAATTCATTCGTATAATTCGTTCTAATTCATTTCTACGATCCATTCTAATTCATTCGTACGATGTAGTTCTAATCCATTCGTACGATCCATTCTAATTCGCACAATTGTATCCATTTTAATTCATTCGTACGATCCATTCTAATCCATTCGTACGATCCATTCTAATCCATTCGTACGATCTATTCTAATTCATTCGTACAAATGTATCCTTTCTAATTCATTTGTATGATCCATTCGTACGATCCATTCTAATTCATTCGTACGATCTATTCTAATTCATTCGTATGATCCATTCTAATTCATTCGTACGATCCATTCTAATTCATTCGTACAATCCATTCAAATTCATTCATACGATGCAATCTAATTCATTCGCACGAATATATCCATTCTAATTCATTCGTACGATCGTTTCTAATTCATTCACACTATCAATTCTAATCCATTCGTACGATCCATTCTAATTCATTCGCACGAATGTAACCATTCTAATTCATTCGTACGATCCTTTCTAATTCATTCCTACGATCCATTCTAATTCATTCGCACGAATGTATCCATTCTAATTCATTTGGACGATCCATTCTAATTCATTCCTATGATCCATTCTAATTCATTCGTACGATGCAATCTAATTCATTCGCACAAATGTATCCATTCCAATTCATTCGCACGATCCATTCTAATTCATTCGTGCGATCCATTCTAATTCATTCGCTCGAATGTATCCATTCTAATTCATTCGTACGATCCATTCTAATTCATTCGTATGATCCATTCTAATTCATTCATACGATCCATTCTAATTTATTCGTATGATCCATTCTAATTCATTCCTACGATCTATTCTAATTCAATCTCACGAATGTAACCTTTCTAATTCATTTGTATGATCCATTCCAATTCATTCGTACGATCCATTCTAATCCATTCGTACGATCCATTCTAATCCATTCTTACGATCCATTCTAATTCATTCTCATAAATGTAACCTTTCTAATTCATTTGTACGATCCATTCTAATTCATTCGTATGATCCATTCTAATTCATTCGTACGATCCATTCTAATTCATTCGTATGATCCATTCTAACTCATTCGCACAAATGTATCCATTCTAATTCATTCATACAATCCATTCTAATTCATTCGCACGATCCATTATAATTCATTCGTACGATCCATTCTAATTCATTCGTACGATGCATTCTAATTCATTCGTACGATCCATTCTAATTCATTCGCACAAATGTATCCATTCTTATTCATTCTTACGATCCATTCTAATTCATTCGTACGATCCATTCTAATTCATTCGTACGATCCATTCTAATTCATTCGCACGATCCATTCTAATTCATTCGTACGAGCCATTCTAATTCATTCGCACGAATGTATCCATTCTAATGCATTCGTACGATCCATTCTAATCCATTCGTACGATCCATTCTAATCCATTCGTACGATCCATTCTAATTCATTTGTACGATCCATTCTAATTCATTCGTACTATCCATTCTAATCCATTCGTACGATCCATTCTAATCCATTCGT
The DNA here is from genome assembly GCA_947650365.1 of Chamaelirium japonicum. Classification (NCBI taxonomy): domain Eukaryota; kingdom Viridiplantae; phylum Streptophyta; class Magnoliopsida; order Liliales; family Melanthiaceae; genus Chamaelirium; species Chamaelirium japonicum. Next base: position 2,172,085 of record CANTAL010000015.1, on the reverse strand, counting down.
ACGATCCATTCTAATTCATTCGCCCGAATGTAACCATTCTAATTCATTCGTACGATCCATTCTAATTCATTCCTATGATCCATTCTAATTCATTCACACGAATGTATCCATTCTAATTCATTTGCACGATCCATTCTAATTCATTCCTATGATCCATTCTAATTCATTCGTACGATCCATTCTAATTTATTCGCTCGAATTTATCCATTCTAATTCATTCGTACGATCCATTCTAATCCATTCGTACGATCCATTCTAATCCATTCGTACGATCCATTCTAATTCATTCGTATGATCCTTTCAAATTTATTTGCACGAATATACGAATGAATCGTACAAATGAATTAGAAAGGTTATATTTGTGAGAATGAATTTGAATGGATCGTACGAATGAATTAGAATGGTTACATTCGTGCGAATGAATTAGAATGAATCGTACGAATGGATTAAAATGGATCGTACGAGTGAATTAGAATGGATCGTACGAATAAATTAGAATGGATACATTCGAGCGAATGAATTAGAATGGATCGTACGAATGAATTAGAATGGATCCATTCATGCGAATGAATTAGAATAGATCGTAGGAATGAATTAGAATGGATTGTACGAATAAATTAGAATGGTTACATTCGTGCGAATGAATTAGAATGGATCGTACGAATGGATTAGAATGGATCGTACGAATGGATTAAAATGGATCGTACGAATGAATTAGAATGGATCGTACAAATGAATTAGAAAGGTTACATTTGTGCGAATGAATTAGAATGGATTGTACGAATGAATTAGAATGGATAGTACGAATGGACTAGAATGGATCGTACGAATGGATTTGAATGGATCGTACGAATGGATTAAAATGGATCATACAAATGAATTAGAAAGGTTACATTTGTGAGAATGAATTAGAATGGATCATACGAATGAATTAGAATGGATCATGCGAATTAATTTGAATGGATCGTACGAATAAATTAGAATGGATCGTAGGAATGAATTAGAATAGATCGTACGAATGAATTAGAATGGTTACATTTGTGAGAATGAATTAGAATGGATCGTACGAATGAATTAGAATGGATCATACGAATGGATTAGAATAGATCGTATGAATGAATTAGAATGGATTGTGCGAATGAATTAGAATGGATAGTGCGAATGAATTAGAATGGATTGTACGAATGAATTAGAATGGATCCACCAAATGAGTTAGAATGGATCATACGAATGAATTAGAATGGATCGTGCGAAGGAATTAAAATAGATTGTACGAATGAATTAGAATGGATACATTCGTGTGAATGAATCAGAATGGATACATTCGTGCGAATGAATTAGAATGGATCGGACAAATGAATTAGAATGGATCGTACGATTCATTCTTATTCATTCGTACGATCCATTCTAATGCATTCGTACGATTCATTCTAATTCATTCACACGATCCATTCTAATTCATTCGTACGATCCATTCTTATTCATTTATACGATCCATTCAAATTCATTCGCATAATCCATTCTAATTCATTTGTACGATCCATTCTTATTCATTCATACGACCCATTCTAATGCATTCATACGATCCATTCTAATTCATTCGTACGATCCATTCTAATTCAATCCTATGATCCATTCTAATACATTCGTACGATCCATTCTAATTCATTCGCTCGAATGTATCTATTCTAATTCATTCGTACGATCCATTCTAATTCGTTCATACGATCCATTCTAATTCGTTCGTACGATCCATTCTAATTCATTCACACGATCCATTCTAATTCATTCGTACGATCCATTCTAATTCATTCGTACAAATGTATCCATTTTAATTCATTCGCGTGATCCATTCTAATTCATTCGTACGATCCATTCTAATTCATTCTAATTCATTCGTACGATCCATTCTAATTCATTCCTACGATCCATTCTAATTCATTCGCATGATCCATTCGTATGATCCATTCTAATCCATTCATACGATCCATTCTAATCCATTCATATGATCCATTCTAATTCGTTCGTACGATCCATTCTAATTCGTTCGTACGATCCATTCTAATTCATTCGCACGATCCATTCTAATTCATTTGTACGATCCATTTTAATTCATTTGCATGATCCATTCTAATTCATTCGTACAATGCGTTCTAATTCATTCGCTCGAATGTATCCATTCTAATTCATTCGCACGAATGAATTAGAATGGATCGGACGAATGAATTAGAATGGATCGTACGATTCATTCCAATTCATTCGTACGATCCATTCTAATGCATTCGTACGATTCATTCTAATTCATTCGCACGATCCATTCTAATTCATTCGTACGATCCATTCTTATTCATTCATACGATCCATTCTAATTCATTCGCACAATCCATTCTAATTCATTCGTATGATCCATTCTAGTTCATTCGTATGATCCATTCTAATTCATTCGTATGATCCATTCTAACTCATTTTAGAATGGATCGTACGAACGAATTAGAATGGATTGTATGAATGAATTAGAATGGATACATTCGAGCGAATGAATTAGAATGGATAGTACGAATGAATTAGAATGTATCGTGCGAATGAATTAGAATCGTTCGTACAAATGAATTAGAATGGATCGTACGAATGAAGTAGATCGTACGAATGAATTAGAATGGATCGTACGAATGAATTAAAATGGATATATTCATACGACTGAATTAGAATGGATCGTGCAAATTAATTAGAATGGATCATACAAATGAATTTGAATGGATACATTTGTGCGAATGAATCTGAATGGATTGTATGAATGAATTACAATGGATCATACGAATGAAATTATTCGTACAAATGTATCCATTCTAATTCATTCGTACGATCCATTCTAATTCATTCGTACAATCCATTCTAATTTATTCGTAGAAATGTATCCATTCTAATTCATTCGTACGATCCATTCTAATTCATTCGTATGATTCATTCTGTTTCATTCGCACGATCCATTCTAATTCATTCATACGATCCATTCTAATTCATTCGCACGAATGTATCCATTCTAATGCATTCGTACGATTCATTCTAATTCATTCGCACGATCCATTCTAATTCATTCGTATGATCCATTCTTATCCGTTCATACGATCCATTCTAATTCATTCGCACAATCCATTCTAATTCATTAGTACGATCCATTCTAATTCATTCGTATGATCCATTCTAACTCATTCGGTGGATCCATTCTAATTCATTCGTATGATCCATTCTAATTCATTCGCATGATCCATTGTAACTCATTCGTACGATCCACTCTAATTCATTTATACGATCCATTCTAATTTATTTGCTCGAATATACGATCTATTGTAATTCATTCGTACGATCCATTCGTACGATCCATTCAAATTCATTCGCAAGAATGTATCCATTATAATTCATTCGCACGATCGATTCTAATTCATTCGTACGATCTGTTCTAATTTATTCATACAATCCATTCTAATTCATTTGTACAATCCATTCTAATTTATTCGTACAAATGTATCCATTCTAATTCATTCGTACGATCCATTCTAATTCATTCGTATGATTAATTCTAATTTATTCGTACGATCAATTCTAATTCATTCGTACGATCTATTCTAATTCATTCGCATGATCCATTCTAATTCATTCGTACGATCCATTCTAATTCATTCGTACAATCCATTCAAATTCATTCGTACGATGCAATCTAATTCATTCGCACGATCCATTCTAACTCATTCGGTGGATCCATTCTAATTCATTCGGTGGATCCATTCTAATTCATTCGTACGATCCATTCTAATTCATTCGCATGATCCATTCTAATTTATTCGTACGATCCATTCTAATTCATTCTTACGATCTATTCAAATTCATTCGCATGATCCATTCTAATTCATTCGTACGATCCATTCTAATTCATTCGTACAATCCATTCAAATTCATTCGTACGATGCAATCTAATTCATTCGCACAAACGTATCTATTCTAATTCATTCGTACAATGCGTTCTAATCCATTCGTGTGATCCATTCTAATCCATTCGTACGATCCATTCTAATTCATTCGCACGAATGTAACCATTCTAATTCATTCATATGATCCATTCTAATTCATTCGTACGATCCATTCTAATTCATTCGTACGATCCATTCTTATTCATTCATACGATCCATTCTAATTCATTCGCACAATCCATTCTAATTCATTCGTACGATCCATTCTAATTCATTCGTATGATCCATTATAACTCATTCGGTGGATCCATTCTAATTCATTCGTACGATCCATTCTAATTCATTCGCACGATCCATTCTAATTTATTCGTACGATCCATTCTAATTCATTCGTACGATCTATTCTAATTCATTCGCATGAACCATTCTAATTCATTCGTACGATCCATTCTAATTCATTCGTACAATCCATTCTAATTCATTCGTCCAATCCATTATAATTCATTCGCACGAATGTATCCATTCTAATTTATTCGTACGATCCATTCTAATTCATTCGCACGATCCATTCTAATTCATTCGTATGATCCATTCTAATTCATTCCTACGATCTATTCCAATTCATTCGCTCGAATGTATCCATTCTAATTCATTCGTTCGATCCATTCTAATTCATTCGTACGATCCATTCAAATTCATTCGCATGATCCATTCTAATTCATTCGTACGATCCATTCTAATTCATTCTCACGAATGTAACCTTTCTAATTCATTTGTATGATCCATTCTAATTCATTCGTACGATCAATTCTAATCCATTCGTACGATCCATTCTAATCCATTCTTACGATCTATTCTAATTCATTCGTACGATCCATTCTAATTCAATCTCACAAATGTAACTTTTCTAATTCATTTGTACGATCCATTCTAATTCATTCGTACGATCCATTCTAATCCATTCGTACGATCCATTCTAATTCATTCGCACGAATGTAACCATTCTAATTCATTCGTACGATCCATTCTAATTCATTCCTACGATCCATTCTAATTCATTCGCACGAATATATCCATTCTAATTCATTTGCACGATCCATTCTAATTCATTCCTATGATCCATTCTAATTCATTCGTACGATCCATTCTAATTCATTCGCTCGAATGTATCCATTCTAATTCATTCGTACGATCCATTCTAATTCGTTCATAAGATTCATTCTAATTCGTTCGTACGATCTATTCTAATTCGTTCGTACGATCCATTCTAATTCATTCGCATGATCCATTCTAATTCATTTGAACGATCAATTTTAATTCATTCGCATGATCCATTCTAATTCATTCGTATGATACATTCGTGCAAATGAGTTAGAATGGATCATACGAATGAATTAGAATGGATCGTACGAATGAGTTAGAATGGATTGTGCGAATGAATTAGAATGGATACATTCGTCTGAATGAATTAGAATGGAATGTATGAATGAATTAGAATGGATCGTACGAATGAATTAGAATGGATCATACGAATGGATTAGAACACATTGTACGAATGAATTAGAATGGATCGTACGAATGGATTAGAATGGATCGTACGAATGAATTAGTATGGATAGCTTCGAGTGAATGAATTAGAATGGATCGTAGAAATGAATTAGAATGGATCATAGGAATGAATTAGAATGGATCGTGCAAATGAATTAGAATGGATACATTCGTGCGAATGAATTATAATGGATCGTAGGAATGAATTAGAATGGATCGTACGAATGAATTAGAATGGTTATATTCGTGCGAATGAATCAGAATGGATCGTACGAATGGATTAGAATGGATCGTACGAATGGATTAGAATGGATCGTATGAATGAATTAGAATAGATCGTACAAATGAATTAGAAAGTTTACATTTGTGAGAATGAATTAGAATGGATCGTACGAATGAATTAGAATGGATCATACGAATGGATTAGAATGGATCGTACGAATGGATTAGAATGGATTGTACGAATGCATTAGAATGGATACATTTGTGCGAATGAATTAGAATGGATCGTACGAATGAATTAGAATGGATCGTGCGAATAAATTAGAATGGATCGTACGAATGAATTAGAATGGATCGTGCGAATGAATTAGAATGGATCGTACGAATGAATTAGAATGGATACATTTGTGCGAATGAATTAGAATGAATCGTACGAATGAATTAGAATGGATCGTACAAATAAATTAGAAAGGTTACATTTGTGAGAATGAATTAGAATGGATCGTACGAATGGATTAGAATGGATCGTACGAATGAATTAGAATGGATCATGCGAATGAATTTGAATGGATCGTACGAATGAATTAGAATGGATCGAACGAATGAATTAGAATGGATACATTCGAGCGAATGAATTAAAATAGATCAAAGGAATGAATTAGAATGGATCATATGAATGAATTAGAATGGATCGTGTGAATGAATTAGAATGGATTGTACGAATGAATTAGAACGGATACATTCGTGCGAGTGAATTTGAATAGATCGGACGAATGAATTAGAATGGATCGTACGATTCATTATAATTCATTCGTACGATCCATTCTAATGCATTCGTACGATTCATTCTAATTCATTCGCACGATCCATTCTAATTCATTCGTACGATCCAATCTTATTCATTCATATGGTCCATTCTAATTCATTCGCACAATCCATTCTTATTCATTCGTACGATCCATTCTAATTCATTCGTATGATCCATTCTAATTCATTCGTACGATCCATTCTAATTCATTCGCACGATCCATTCTAATTTATTTGTACGATCCATTCTAATTCATTCGTACGATCTATTCTATTTCATTCACACGAATATAACCATTCTAATTCATTCGTACGATTCATTCTAATTCATTCGTATGAGCTATTCTAATTCATTCGTACGATCCATTCTAATTCATTCGTACGATCCTTTGTAATTCATTCATACAATCCATACGATCCATTTTAATTCGTTCGTACGATCCATTCTAATTCATTCGTACGATCCATTCTAATTCATTCGCACGATCCATTCTAATTCATTCGTATGATCTATTCTAATTCATTCCTATGATCTATTCTAATTCATTCGCTCGAATGTATCCATTCTAATTCATTCGTTCGATCCATTCTAATTCATTCGTACGATCCACTCAAATTCATTCGTACGATCCATTCTAATTCATTCGTACGATCCATTGTAATTCATTCGCACATTCTAATTCATTCGCTCGAATGTATCCATTCTACTTCATTCGTACGATCCATTCTAATTCATTCTCACGAATGTAACCTTTCTAATTCATTTGTATGTATCCATTGTAATTCGTTCATACGATCTATTCTAATTCATTCGCATGATCCATTCTAATTCATTTGTACGATCCATTCTAATTCATTCGCACGAATGTATCCATTATAATGCATTCATACGATTCATTCTAATTCATTCGCACGATCCATTCTAATTCATTCGTACGATCCATTCTAATTCATTTGTCCGATCCATTGTAATTCATTCGCACGAATGTATCCATTCTAATTCATTCGTACAATCCATTCTAATTCATTCGCACGATCCATTCTAATTCATTCGTATGATCCATTCTAATTCATTCCTACGATCTATTCTAATTCATTCGCACGAATGTATCCATTCTAATTCATTTGCACGATCCATTCTAATTCATTCGTATGATCCATTCTAATTCATTCGTAGGATCCATTCTAATTCATTCGCTCGAATGTATCCATTCTAATTCATCCGTACGATCCATTCTAATTCGTTCATACGATCCATTCTAATTCGTTTGTACGATCCATTCTAATTCATTCATACGATCCATTCTAATTCATTCGCATGATCCATTCTAATTCAATCGCACAAATGTATCCATTCTAATTCATTCGTACGATCTATTCTAATTCATTCGTACGATCCATTCTAGTTCCGTACGAATGAATTAGAATGGATCATACGAATGAATTAGAATAGATCATGCGAATGAATTAGAATGGATCGTACGAATGAATTAGAATGGATCGTGCGAATGAATTAGAATGGATCGTACGAATGAATTAGAATTGATATATTTGTGTGAATGAATTAGAATGGATCGTACGAATGAATTAGAATGGATCGTATGAATGAATTAGAATGGATCGTGCGAATGAATTAGAATGGATACATTCGAGCGAATGAATTAGAATGGATCGTACGAATGAATTAGAATGGATCCATTCATGCGAATGAATTAGAATAGATCGTAGGAATGAATTAGAATGGATTGTACGAATAAATTAGAATGGTTACATTCGTGCGAATGAATTAGAATGGATCGTACGAATGGATTAGAATGGATCGTACGAATGGATTAAAATGGATCGTACAAATGAATTAGAATGGATCGTACAAATGAATTAGAAAGGTTACATTTGTGAGAATGAATTAGAATGGATTGTACGAATGAATTAGAATGGATAGTACGAATGGACTAGAATGGATCGTACGAATGGATTAGAATGGATCGTACGAATGGATTAGAATGGATCATACAAATGAATTAGAAAGGTTACATTTGTGAGAATGAATTAGAATGGATCATACGAATGAATTAGAATGGATCATGCGAATTAATTTGAATGGATCGTACGAATGAATTAGAATGGATCGTAGGAATGAATTAGAACGGATCGTACGAATGAATTAGAATGGTTACATTTGTGAGAATGAATTAGAATGGATCGTACGAATGAATTAGAATGGATCATACGAATGGATTAGAATAGATCGTACGAATGAATTAGAATGGATTGTGCGAATGAATTAGAATGGATAGTGCGAATGAATTAGAATGGATCGTACGAATGAATTAGAATGGATCCACCGAATGAGTTAGAATGGATCATACGAATGAATTAGAATGGATCGTGCGAAGGAATTAAAATGGATTGTACGAATGAATTAGAATGGATACATTCGTGTGAATGAATCAGAATGGATACATTCGTGCGAATGAATTAGAATGGATCGGACAAATGAATTAGAATGGATCGTACGATTCATTCTTATTCATTCGTACGATCGATTCTAATGCATTCGTACGATTCATTCCAATTCATTCACACGATCCATTCTAATTCATTCGTACGATCCATTCTTATTCATTTATACGATCCATTCAAATTCATTCGCATAATCCATTCTAATTCATTCGTACGATCCATTCTTATTCATTCATACGACCCATTCTAATGCATTCATACGATCCATTCTAATTCATTCGTACGATCCATTCTAATTCAATCCTATGATCCATTCTAATTCATTCGTACGATCCATTTTAATTCATTCGCTCGAATGTATCTATTCTAATTCATTCGTACGATCCATTCTAATTCGTTCATACGATCCATTCTAATTCGTTCGTACGATCCATTCTAATTCATTTGCACGATCCATTCTAATTCATTCGTACGATCCATTCTAATTCATTCGTACAAATGTATCCATTTTAATTCATTCGCGTGATCCATTCTAATTCATTCGTACGATCCATTCTAATTCATTCTAATTCATTTGTACGATCCATTCTAATTCATTCCTACGAGCCATTCTAATTCATTCGCGTGATCCATTCGTATGATCCATTCTAATCCATTCATACGATCCATTCTAATCCATTCATACGATCCATTCTAATTCGTTCGTACGATCCATTCTAATTCATTCGCACGATCCATTCTAATTCATTTGTACGATCCATTTTAATTCATTCGCATGATCCATTCTAATTCATTCGTACAATGCGTTCTAATTCATTCGCTCGAATGTATCCATTCTAATTCATTCGCACGAATGAACTAGAATGGATCGGACGAATGAATTAGAATGGATCGTACGATTCATTCCAATTCATTCGTCCGATCCATTCTAATGCATTCGTACGATTCATTCTAATACATTCGCACGATCCATTCTAATTCATTCGTACGATCCATTCTTATTCATTCATACGATCCATTCTAATTCATTCGCACAATCCATTCTAATTCATTCGTATGATCCATTCTAATTCATTCGTATGATCCATTCTAATTCATTCGTATGATCCATTCTAACTCATTTTAGAATGGATCGTACGAACGAATTAGAATGGATCGTATGAACGAATTAGAATGGATCGTACGAATGAATTAGAATGGATACATTCGAGCGAATGAATTAGAATGGATCGTACGGATGAATTAGAATGGATCATACGAATGAATTAGAATGGATCATACGAATGAATTAGAATGGATTGTGCGAATGAATTAGAATGGATCGTATGAATGAATAAGAATGGATCGTACGAATGAATTAGAATGGATCGTGCGAATGTATTAGAATGGATACATTCGAGCGAATGAATTAGAATAGATCGTACAAATGGATCATGCGAATGAATTAGAATGGATCATACGAATGAATTAGAATGGATTGTGCGAATGAATTAGAATGGATCGTATGAATGAATAAGAATGGATCGTACGAACGAATTAGAATGGATCGTACGAATGAATTAGAATGGATACATTCGAGCGAATGAATTAGAATGGATCGTACGGATGAATTAGAATGGATCATACGAATGAATTAGAATGGATCATACGAATGAATTAGAATGGATTGTGCGAATGAATTAGAATGGATCGTATGAATGAATAAGAATGGATCGTACGAATGAATTAGAATGGATCGTACGAATGGATTAGAATGGATCGTACGAATGAATTAGAATGGATCATACAAATGAATTAGAAAGGTTACATTCGTGAGAATGAATTAGAATGGATCGTACGAATGAATTAGAATGGATCATGCGAATGAATTTGAATGGATCGTACGAATGAATTAGAATCGATCGAACGAATGAATTAGAATGGATACATTCGAGCGAATGAATTAGAATAGATCGTAGGAATGAATTAGAATGGATCATACGAATGAATTAGAATGGATCGTGCGAATGAATTAGAATGGATTGTACGAATGAATTAGAATGAATACATTCGTGCGAATGAATTAGAATGGATCGGACGAATGAATTAGAATGGATCGTACGAATGAATTAGAATGGATCGTGCAAATGAATTACAATGAATCGTACGAATGCATTAGAATGGATACATTCGTGCGAATGAATTAGAATGGATCGTACGAATGAATTAGAATGGATCATGTGAATGAATTAGAATGGATCGTACGAATGAATTAGAATGGATACATACAAATGAATTAGAAAGGTTACATTCGTGAGAATGAATTAGAATGGATCGTACGAATGAATTAGAATGGATCGTACGAATGAATTAGAATGGATACATTCGAGTGAATGAATTAGAATGGATCGTACGAATGAATTAGAATGGATCATAGGAATGAATTAGAATGGATCGTGCAAATGAATTAGAATGGATCGTGCAAATGAATTAGAATGGATACATTCATGCGAATGAATTAGAATGTATCGTAGGAATTAATTAGAATGGATCGTACGAATGAATTAGAATGGTTACATTCGTGCGAATGAATTAGAATGGATCGTACGAATGAATTAGAATGCATCGTACAAATGAATTAGAAAGGTTACATTTGTAAGAATAAATTAGAATGGATCGTACGAATGGATTAGAATGGATCGAACGAATGGATTAGAATGGATCGTACGAATGAATTAGAATGGATCATACAAATGAATTAGAAAGATTTCATTCGTGAGAATGAATTAGAATGGATCGCGTGAATGAATTAGAATGGATCATACGAATGAATTTGAATGGATCGTATGAATGAATTAGAATGGATCGAACGAATAAATTAGAATGGATACATTTGAGCGAATGAATTAGAATAGATCGTAGGAATGAATTAGAATGGATTATACGAATGAATTAGAATGGATCATGCGATTGAATTAGAATGGATTGTACGAATGAATTAGAATGGATACATTCGTGCGAATGAATTAGAATCGATTTGACGAATGAATTAGAATGGATCGTACGTATGAATTAGAATGGGTCGTGCAAATGAATTAGAATGAATCGTACGAATGCATTAGAATGGATACATTCATGCGAATGAATTAGAATGGATCGTACGAATGAATTAGAATCGATCGTACGAATGAATTAGAATGGATACATTCGAGCGAATGAATTAGAATGGATCGTACGAATGAATTAGAATGGATCATAGGAATGAATTAGAATGGATCGTGCAAATGAATTAGATTGGATACATTCATGCGATTGAATTAGAATGTATCGTAGGAATTAATTAGAATGGATCGTACGAATGAATTAGAATGGTTACATTCGTGCGAATGAATTAGAATGGATCGTACGAATGAATTAGGATGCATCGTACAAATGAATTAGAAAGGTTACATTTGTGAGAATGAATTAGAATGGATCGTACGAATGGATTAGAATGGATCGTACGAAAGGATTAGAATGGATCGTACGAATGAATCAGAATGGATCATACAAATGAATTAGAAAGATTACATTCGTGAGAATGAATTAGAATGGATCGTATGAATGAATTAGAATGGATCATGTGAATGAATTTGAATGGATCGTATGAATGAATTAGAATGGATCGAACGAATAAATTAGAATGGATACATTCGAGCGAATGAATTAGAATAGATCGTAGGAATGAATTAGAATGGATCATATGAATGAATTAGAATGGATCATGCGATTGAATTAGAATGGATTGTACGAATGAATTAGAATGGATACATTCGTGCGAATGAATTAGAATCGATTTGACGAATGAATTAGAATGGATTGTACGAATGAATTAGAATGGGTCGTGCAAATGAATTAGAATGAATCGTACAAATGTATTAGAATGGATACATTCGTGCGAATGAATTAGAATGGATCATACGAATGAATTAGAATGGATCGTGCGAATGAATTAGAATGGATCGTATGATTGATTTAGAATGGATCGTGCGAATGAATTAGAATGGATCGTACGAATTTATTAGAATGGTTACATTTGTGCGAATGAATTAGAATGGATTGTACGAATAAATTAGAATGGATCGTACGAATGAATTAGAATGGATACATTTGTACGAATGAATTAGAATGGATCGTGCGAACGAATTAGAATGGATCGTACGACTGAATTAGAATGGATCGTACGAATGAATTAGAATGGATCTTGCGATTGAATTAGAATAGATCGTACGAATGAATTAGAATGGATACATTCGTGCGAATGAACTAGAATGGATACATACATTCATGCGAATGAATTAGAATGGATCGTATGAATGAGTTAGAATGGATCGTATGAATGAATTAGAATGGATTGCATGAATGAATTAGAATGGATCATACGAATGAATTGGAATGGATCGTATGAATGAATTAGAATGGATACATTCATGCAAATGACATAGAATGGATCGTACGAATGAATTAAAATGGATCATACGAATGAATTAGAATGGATCGTGTGAATGAATTAGAATGGATCGTGCAAATGAATTAGAATAGATATATTCGTACAAATGAATTAGAATGGATCGTGCGAATGAATTAGAATGGATCGTACGAATGAATTAGAATGGATACATTTGTACAAATGAATTAGAATGGATCGTATGAATGAATTACAATGAATCATGCGAATGAATTAGAATGGATCATACGAATGAATTAGAATACATCATGTGAATGAATTAGAATGGATCGTACGTTTGAATTAGATTGGATTGTGCGAATGAATTAGAATAGATACATTCGTGCGAATGAATTAGAATAGATCGTATGAAAGAATAAGAATAGATGGTACGAATGAATTAGAATGGATAGATTTGTATGAATGAATTAGAATGGATTGTACGAATGAATTAGAATGGATCGTACGAATGAATTAGAATAGATAGTGCGAATGAATTAGAATGGATCGTACGAATGAATTATAATGGATTGTACGAATGAATTTGAATAGATCGTACGAATGAATTAGAATGGATTGTGCGAATGAATTAGAATTGATCGTATGAATGAATAAAAATGGATCGTACGAATGAATTAGAATCGATCATGCAAATGAATTAGAATGAATCGTACGAATGCATTAGAATGGATATATTCGTGCGAATGAATTAGAATGGATCGTACGAATGAATTAGAATGGATCATTGGAATGAATTAGAATGAATCGTACGAATGAATTAGAATGGATCGTACAAATGAATTAGAATGGATACATTTGTACGAATAAATTAGAATAGATTGTACGAATGAATTAGAATGGATTGTATGAATAAATTAGAACGGATCTTACGAATGAATTAGAATTGATCGTGCGAATAAATTAGAATGGATACATTATTGCGAATGAATTTGAATAGATCGTACGAATGGAACGTACGAATGAATTAGAATGGTTACATTCATGCAAATGAATTAGAATGGATCGTACGAATAAATTAGAATGGATATATTCGTGCGAATGAATTAGAATGGATCGTACAAATGAATTAGAATGGATCGTACGAATGAATTAGAATGGATCATGCGAATGAATTAGAATGGATATTATGAATGAATTAGAATGGATACATTTGTGCGAATGAATTAGAATGGATCATGCGAATGAATTAGAATGGACCGTATGAATGAATTAGAATGGATATATTTATGCGAATGAATTAGAATGGATCGAACGAATGAATTAGAATGGATACATTTGTGCAAATGAATTAGAATAGATCATACGAATGAATTAGAACGGATCGTACGAATGAATTAGAATGGATACATTTATGCAAAAGAAAATAGAATGGATCGTATATTCGTGCAAATAAATTAGAATGGATCGTACGAATGAATTAGAATGGATCCACCGAATGAGTTAGAATGGATCATACGAAAGAATTAGAATGGATCATACTAATGAATTAGAATGGATTGTGCGAATGAATTAGAATGGATCGTATGAATGAATAAGAATGGATCGTGCGAATGAATTAGAATGGATCATACGAATGAATTAGAATGGATCGTGCAAATGAATTAGAAACATTCGTGAGAATAAATTAGAATAAATTAGATAGCATCGTACGATCCATTCTAATCAATTCGTACGATCCTTTCTTATTTATTCATACGATCTACTCTACTTCATTCGCACAATCCATTCTAATTCATTCGTACGATCCATTCTAATTCATTCGTATGATCCATTCTAACTCATTCGGTGGATCCATTCTAATTCATTTGTACGATCCATTCTAATTTATTTGCACGAATATACGATCCATTCTAATTCTTTCGCACAAATGTATCCATTCTAATTCATTCGCATGATCCATTCTAATTCATTCTCACGAATGTAACCTTTCTAATTCATTTGTATGATCCATTCTACTTCATTCGTACGATCCATTCTAATCCATTCGTACGATCCATTCTAATCCATTCGTACGATCCATTCTAATGCATTCGTACGATCCATTCTAATTCATTGTCACAAATGTAACCTTTTTAATTCATTGGTACGATCCATTCTAATTCATTCGTACGATCCATTCTAATCCAATCGTACCATCCATTCTAATCCATTTGTACGATCCATTCTAATTCATTCGCACGAATGTAACCATTCTAATTCTAATTCATTCGTACGATCCATTCTAATTCATTCGCACTATCCATTCTAATTCATTCGTACGATCCATTCTAATTCATTCGTACAAATGTATCGAACGAATGATCGTACAAATGAATTTGAATGGATCGTACGAATGGATTAGAATTGATGGTGCGAATGAATTAGAATGGATCGTACGAATGAATTAGAATTAGAATGGTTACATTCGCACGAATGAATTAGAATGGATCGTACGAATGGATTAGAATGGATCGTATGAATGGATTAGAATGGATCATACGAATGGATTAGAATGGATCGTACGAATGAATTAGAATGGATCGTACAAATGAATTAGAAAGGTTACATTTGTGAGAATGAATTAGAATGGATCGTACGAATGAATTAGAATGGATCGTACGAATGGATTAGAATGGATCGTACGAATGAATTAGAATGGATCATACAAATGAATTAGAAAGGTTACATTCGTGAGAATGAATTCGAATGGATCGTACGAATTAATTAGAATGGATCATGAGAATGAATTTGAATGGATCGTACGAATGAATTAGAATGGATCGTTCGAATGAATTAGAATGGATCGTACAAATGAATTAGAAAGGTTACATTTATGAGAATGAATTAGAATGGATCGTACGAATGAATTAGAATAGATCGTACGAATGGATTAGAATGGATCGTACGAATGGATTAGAATGGATCGTACGAATGGATTAGTATGGATCGTACGAATGAATTAGAATGGATCATACAAATGAATTAGAAATGTTACATTCGTGAGAATGAATTAGAATGGATCGTACGAATGAATTAGAATGGATCATACGAATGAATTTGAATGGATCATACGAATGAATAAGAATGGATCGTACGAATGAATTAGAATGGATACATTCGAGCGAATGAATTAGAATAGATCGTAGGAATGAATTAGAATGGATCATACGAATGAATTAGAATGGATCGTGTGAATGAATTAGAATGGATTGTATGAATAAATTAGAATGCATACATTCGTGCGAATGAATTAGAATGGATCGGACGATCCATTCTAATTCATTCGTACGATCCATTCTAATGCATTCGTATGATTCATTCTAATTCATTCGCACGATCCATTCTAATTCATTCGTACGATCCATTCTTATTCATTTATACGATCCATTCTAATTCATTCGCACAATCCATTCTAATTCATTCGTATGATCCATTCTAATTCATTCGTATGATCCATTCTAACTCATTCGGTGGATCCATTCTAATTCATTCGTACGATCCATTCAAATTCATTTGCACGAATGTATCCATTCTAATTCATTCATACGATCCATTATTATTCATTCGTACGATTCATTCTAATTCATTCGCACGATCCATTCTAATTCATTCCTACGATCTTTTCTAATTCATTCACTCGAATGTATCCATTCTAATTCATTCGTTCAATCCATTCTAATTCATTCGTACGATCCATTCAAATTCATTCGCATGAACCATTCTATTTCATTCGTACGATCCATTCTAATTCATTCTCACGAATGTAACCTTTCTACTTCATTTGTATGATCCATTCTAATTCATTCGTATGATCCATTCTAATCCATTCGTACGATCCATTCTAATCCATTCGTACGATCCATTCTAATCCATTCGTACGATCCATTCTAATTCATTCTCACAAATGTAACCTTTCTAATTCATTTGTACGAACCATTCTAATTCATTCGTGCTATCCATTCTAATTCATTCGTATGATCCATTCTAATTCATTCGTACGATCCATTGTAATTCATTCATACAATCCATTCAGATTCATTCGCACAAATGTATCCATTCAAATTCATTCGTATGATCCAGTCTAATTCATTCATACGATCCATTCTAATTCATTTGCACGAATATATCCATTCTAATTCATTCGTATGATCCATTCTAATTCATTCGTACGATCCATTCTAATTCATTCGTACGATGTAATTCATTCGTACGATCCATTCTAATTCATTCGTACGATCGATTCTAATTCATTTGCACGATCCATTCTAATTCATTCGTACGATCCATTCTAATTCATACGTATGATCCATTCTAATTTATTCATTCAAATATATCCATTCTAATTCATTTGGACAATCCATTCTAATTCATTCGCACAATCCATTCTAATTCATTCGCACGAATGTATCCATTCTAATTCATTTGCACGATCCATTCTAATTCATTCCTATGATCCATTCTAATTCATTCGTACGATCCATTCTAATTCATTCGCTCGAATGTATCAATTCTAATTCATTCGTACGATCCATTCTAATTCGTTCATACGATCCATTCTAATTCGTTCGTACGATCCATTCTAATTCGTTCGTACGATCCATTCTAATTCATTCGTACGATCCATTCTAATTCATTCCTATGATCTATTCTAATTCATTCACTCAAATGTATCAATTCTAATTCATTCGTTCGATCTATTCTAATTCATTCGTACGATCCATTCAAATTCATTCGCATGATCCTTTCTAATTCATTCGTGCGATCCATTCTAATTCATTCTCACGAATGTAATCTTTCGAATTCATTTGTATGATCCATTCTAATTCATTCGTACGATCCATTCTAATCCATTCGTACGATCCATTCTAATCCATTCATACGATCCATTCTAATCTATTCATACGATCCATTCGAATTTATTCTCACAAATATAACCTTTCTAATTCATTTGTACGATCCATTCTAATTCATTCGTACGATCCATTCTAATCCATTCGTACGATCCATTCTAATCCATTTGTACGATCCATTCTAATTCATTCGCACGAATGTAACCATTCTAATTAATTCGTACGATCCATTCTAATTCATTCCTACGATCTATTCTAATTCATTCGCACGAATATATCCATTCATATTCATTTGCACGATCCATTCTAATTCATTCCTATGATCCATTCTAATTCATTCGTACGATCCATTCTAATTCATTCTCACGAATGTAACCTTTCTAATTCATTTGTATGATCCATTCTAATTCATTCGTACGATCCATTCTAATCCATTCGTACGATCCATTCTAATCCATTCGTACGATCCATTCTAATTCATTCTCTCGATCCATTCTAATTTATTCGTACGATCCATTCTAATTCATTTGTACGAATGGATCCATTCTAATTCATTAGTATGATCCATTCTAATTCATTCTTACATTCCATTCTAATTCATTCGCACGAATGTATCCATTCTAATTCATTCGCACAATCCATTCTAAATCATTCGTACGATCCATTCTAATTCATTCGTATGATCCATTCTAACTCATTCGGTGGATCCATTCTAATTTATTCGTACGATCCATTCTAATTCATTCGCACGATCCATTCTAATTTATTCGTACGATCCATTCTAATTCATTCGTACGATCTATTCTAATTCATTCGCATGATCCATTCTAATTCATTCGTACGATCCATTCTAATTCATTTGTACAATCCATTCAAATTCATTCGTACGATGCAATCTAATTCATTCGCACAAATGTATCTATTCTAATTCATTCGTACTATGCGTTTAATCTATTTATACGATCCATTCTAATCCATTCGTACGGTCCATTCTAATTCATTCGCACGAATGTAACCATTCTAATTCATTAATATGATCCATTCTAATTCATTCGTAAGATCCATTCTAATTCATTCGTACGATCCATTCTAATTCATTTGCATGAATGTATCCATTCTAATTTATTCGTACGAATGTATCCAGTCTAATTCATTCGTAGGATCCATTCTAATTCATTCGTATGATCCATTCTAATTCATTCGCACGATCCATTCAAATTCATTCGCACGATCCATTCTAATTCATTCGCACAATCCATTCTAATTCATTCGCATGAATGTATCCATTCTAATTCATTCGCACGATCCATTCTAATTCATTCGTACCGTCCATTCTATTTTATTCGCAAGAATGTATCCATTCTAATTTATTCGCACGATCCATTCTAATTCATTCGTACGATCCATTCTAATTCATTCGTACGATCCATTCTAATTCATTCTTACGATCCATTCTACTTCATTCGTACGATCCATTATAATTCATTTGCACGAATGTATCCATTCTAATTCATTCGTACGATCCATTCTAATTCATTCACACGATCCATTCTAATTCATTCGTATGATCCATTCTAATTCATTCGCACAAATGTATCCATTCTAATTTATTCGCCCGATACATTCTAATTCATTTGCACGATCCATTCTAATTCATTCGTACGAATATATCAATTCTAATTCATTCGTACGATCTATTCTAATTCATTCATATGATCAATTCTAATTCATTTGTACGATCCATTCTCATTCATTCGCACGAATGTATCCATTCTAATTCATTCGCACGATCCATTCTAATTCATTTGTACGATTCATTCTAATTCATTCGCACGATCCATTCTAATTCATTCGTACGAATGTATCCATTCTAATTCATTCATACGATCCATTCTAATTCATTCGTACGATCAGTTCTAATTCATTTGTACAATCCATTCTAATTCATACGCACGAATGTATCCATTCTAATTCATTCGTACGATCCATTCTAATTCGTTCATACGATCCATTCTAATTCGTTCGTACGATCCATTCTAATTCGTTCATACGATCCATTCTAATTCATTCGTATGATCCATTCTAATTCATTCCTACGATCTATTCTAATTCATTCGTATGATCCATTCTAATTCATAACTACGATCTATTCTAATTCATTCGCTCGAATGTATCCATTCTAATTCATTCGTTCGATCCATTCTAATTCATTTGTACGATCCATTCTAATTCATTCGCTCGAATGTATCCATTCTAATTCATTCGTTCGATCCATTCTAATTCATTCGTACGATCCATTCTAATTCATTCGCACGATCCGTTCTAATTCATTCCTATGATCCATTCTAATTCATTCGCACGAATGTAACCATTCTAATTCATTCGTACGATCCATTCTAATTCATTCGTACGATCCATTCTAATGCATTCATACGATCCATCCTAATTCATTCGTACGATCCATTCTAATCCATTCATATGATCCATTCTAATTCATTCGTACAAATGAATTAGAATGGATCGTACGAATGAATTAGAATGGATCGTACGAATGGATTAGAATGGATCGTACGAATGAATTAGAATGGATCGTACGAATGAATTAGAATGGATACATTCGAGCGAATGAATTAGAATGGATCGTACGAATGAATTAGAATGGATCATAGGAATGAATTAGAATGGATCGTGCAAATGAATTAGAAAGGATACATTCGTGCAAATGAATTAGAATGGATCGTAGGAATGAATTAGAATGGATCGTAAGAATGAATTAGAATGGTTACATTCGTGCGAATGAATTAGAATGGATCGTACGAATGGATTAGAATGGATTGTACGAATGGATTAGAATGGATCGTACGAATGAATTAGAATGGATCGTACAAATGAATTAGAAAGGTTACATTTGTGAGAATGAATTAGAATGGATCGTACGAATGAATTAGAATGGATCGTATGAATGGATTAGAATGGATCGTACGAATTAATTAGAATGGATCATACGAATGCATTAGAATGGATACATTCGTGCGAATGAATTAGAATGGATCGTACAAATGAATTAGAATGGATCGTGCGAATGAATTAGAATGGATCGTACGAATGAATTAGAATGGATACATTTGTGCGAATGAATTAGAATGGATCGTACGAATGAATTAGAATGGATCGTACGAATGAATTAGAATGGATCGTGCGAATGAATTAGAATGGATCATACGAATGTATTAGAATGGATACATTTGTGCGAATGAGTTAGAATGGATCATACGAATGAATTAGAATGGATCGTACGAATGAATTAGAATGGATCATATGAATGAATTAGAATGGATCGTGCGAATGAATTAGAATGGATTGTACGAATGAATTAGAATGGATACATTCGAGCGAATGAATTAGAATAGATCGTAGGAATGAATTAGAATGGATCATACGAATGAATTAGAATGGATCGTGTGAATGAATTAGAATGGATTGTACGAATGAATTAGAATGGATACATTCGTTCGAATGAATTAGAATGGATCGGACGAATGAATTAGAATGGATCGTACGATTCATTCTAATATATTCGTACGATCCATTCTAATGCATTCGTATGATTCATTCTAATTCATTCGCACGATCCATTCTAATTCATTCGTACGATCCATTCTTATTCATTCATACGATCCATTCTAATTCATTCGCACAATCCATTCTAATTCATTCGTACGATCCATTCTAATTCATTCTTATGATCATTTCTAACTCATTCGGGGGATCCATTCTAATTCATTCGTACGATCCATTGTAATTGATTCGCACGATCCATTCTAATTTATTCGTACGATCCATTCTAATTCATTCGTACGATCTATTCTAATTCATTCGCACGAATGTAACCATTCTAATTCATTGTACGATTCATTCTAATTCATTCGTATGAGCTATTTTAATTCATTCGTACGATCCATTCTAATTCATTCATACGATCTTTTCTAATTCATTCGCACAATCCATTCTAATTCATTCGTACGATCCATTCTAATTCATTCGTACGATCCATTCTAATTCATTCGTATGATCCATTCTAACTCATTCGGTGGATCCATTCTAATTCATTCGTACGATCCATTCTAATTCATTCGCACGATCCATTCTAACTCATTCGTACGATCCATTATAATTCATTTGTACGATCCATTCTAATTTATTTGCATGAATATACGATCCATTCTAATTCATTCGCACAAATGTATCCATTCTAATTCATTCGTACGATCCATTCTAATTCATTCGTATGATCTATTCTAATTCATTCGCAGGAATGTAATCATTCTAATTCATTCGTACGATTCATTCTAATTCATTCGTATAAGCTATTCTAATTCATTCGTACGATCCATTCTAATTCATTCTCACAAATGTAACCTTTCTAATTCATTTGTACGATCCATTCAAATTCATTCGTACGATCCATTCTAATCCATTCGTACGATCTATTCTAATCCATTCGTACGATCCATTCTAATTCATTCGCACGAATGTAACCATTCTAATTCATTCGTACGATCCATTCTAATTCATTCCTGCGATCCATTCTAATTCATTCGCACGAATGTATCCATTCTAATTCATTTGCACGATCCATTCTAATTCATTCCTATGATCCATTCTAATTCATTCGTACGATCCATTCTTATTCATTCGCTCGAATGTATCCATTCTAATTCTTTCGTACGATCCATTCTAATTCGTTTATACGATCCATTCTAATTCGTTCGTACGATCCATTCTAATTCGTTCGTACGATCCATTCTAATTCTTTCGTACGATCCATTCTAATTCATTCGCACGAATGTATCCATTCAAATGAATTCATACGATTCATTCTAATTCATTCGCACGATCCATTCTAATTCATTCGTACAATCCATTCTTATTCATTCATACGATCCATTATAATTCATTTGTACGAATGAATTAGAACGGATCATACGAATGGATTAGAATGGATCGTGCGAATGAATTAGAATGGATTGTGCGAATGAATTAGAATGGATCGTACGAATGAATTAGAATGGATCATACAAATGAATTGGAATGGATCGTAGGAATGAATTAGAATACATCATGTGAATGAATTAGAATGGATCGTACGTTTGAATTAGATTGGATTGTACGAATGAATTAGATGGATAGTGCGAATGAATTAGAATGGATCGTACGAATGAATTAGAATGGATTGTACGAATGAATTAGAATAGATCGTGCGAATGAATTAGAATGGATCGTACGAAAGAATTAGAATGGATCGTACGAATGAATTAGAATGGATCATACGAATGAATTAGAATTGATCGTGCGAATGAATTAGAATGGATCGTACGAATGAATTAGAATGGATACATTTGTGCGATGAATAAGAATGGAGCGTACGAATGAATTAGAATGGATCATACGAATGGATTAGAATGGATTGTACGAATGGATCGTGCAAATGAATTTGAATGGATACATTCGTGCGATTGAATATTAGAATGGATCATACTAATGAATTAGAATAGATATATTCATGCGAATGATTAAGAATGGATCGTACGAATGAATTAGAATGGATCGTGCGAATGAATTAGAATGGATCGTATGAATAAATTAGAATGGATCGTAAGAATGAATTAAAATGGTTACATTCTTGCGAATGAATTAGAATGGATTATGCGAATGAATTAGAATAGATCATACAAATGAATTAGAAAGGTTACATTTGTGCGAATGAATTAGAATGGATCGTACGAATGAATTAGAATGGATCGTACGAATGAATTAGAATGGATCGAACGAATGAATTAGAATGGATCGTGCGAATGAATTAGAAACGATCGTGCGAATGAATTAGAATGGATCGTGCGAATGAATTAGAATGGATCGTGCGAATGAATTAGAATGGATCGTACGAATGAATTAGAATGGATCGTACGAATGAAATAGAATGGATCGTACGAATGAATTAGAATGAATCGTACGAATGAATTAGAATGGATCGTACGAATGAATTAGAATGGATACATTTGTACGAATAAATTAGAATGGATCGTACGAATTAATTAGAATGGATCATACGAATGAATTTGAATGGATCGTACGAATGAATTAGAATGGATCGAACGAATGAATTACAATGGATACATTCGAGCGAATGAATTAGAATAAATCGTAGGAACGAATTAGAATGGATCGTACGAACGAATTAGAATGGATCATACGAACGAATTAGAATGGATTGTACGAATGATTTAGAATGGATACAATCAAGCGAATGAATTAGAATGGATCGTACGAATGAATTAGAATGGATCGTAGGAATGAATTAGAATTGATCATGCAAATTAATTAGAATGGATCATACGAATGAATTAGAATGGATCGAGCGAACGAATTAGAATGGATCGTACGAATGAATTAGAATGGATCGTACGAATGAATTAGAATGGATACATTCGAGCGAATGAATTAGAATGGATCGTACGAATGAATTAGAATGGATCATAGGAATGAATTAGAATGGATCGTGCAAATGAATTAGAATGGACACATTCGTCCGAATGAATTAGAATGGATCGTACGAATGAATTAGAATGGTTACATTCGTGCGAATGAATTAGAATGGATCGTACAAATGGATTAGAATGGATCGTACGAATGGATTAGAATGGATCGTACGAATGAATTAGAATGGATCGTACAAATGAATTAGAAAGGTTACATTTATGAGAATGAATTAGAATGGATCGTACGAATGAATTAGAATGGATCATACGAACGAATTAGAATGGATCGTATGAATGAATTAGAATGGATCGTACGAATGAATTAGAATGGATACATTCGAGCTAATGAATTAGAATGGTTAGAATGGATCATAGGAATGAATTAGAATGGATCGTGCAAATGAATTAGAATAGATACATTCGAGCGAATGAATTAGAATAGATCATAGGAATGAATTAGAATGGATCGTATGAATGGATTAGAATGGATCGTATGAATGGATTAGAATGGATCGTACGAATGGATTAGAATGGATCATACAAATGAATTAGAAAGGTTACATTTGTGAGAATGAATTAGAATGGATCGTACGAATGAATTAGAATGGATCGTATGAATGGATTAGAATGGATTAGAATGGATCGTACGAATGGATTAGAATGGATAGTACGAATGAATTAGAATGGATCATACAAATGAATTAGAAAGGTTACATTTTTGATAATGAATTAGAATGGATCGTACGAATGAATTAGAATGGATCATGTGAATGAATTTGAATGGATCGTACGAATGAATTAGAATGGATCGAACGAATGAATTAGAATGGATACATTCGAGCGAATGAATTTGAATAAATCATAGGAATGAATTAGAATGGATCATACGAATGAATTAGAATGGATCGTGCGAATGAATTAGAATGGATTGTACGAATGAATTAGAATGGATACATTCATGCGAATGAATTAGAATGGATCGTACGAATGAATTAGAATGGATCGTGCAAATGAATTAGAATGAATCGTATGAATGAATTAGAATGGATCGTACGAATGAATTAGAATGGATACATTTGTACGAATAAATTAGAATGGATTGTACGAATGAATTAGAATGGATACATTCTTGCGAATAAATTAGAATGGATCGTATATTCGTGCAAATAAATTAGAATGGATCATACAAATGAATTAGAATGGATCGTGCGAACGAATTAGAATGAATCGTACGAATGCATTAGAATGGATCGTACTAATGAATCAGAATGAATCGTACGAATGGATCATACAAATGAATTAGAAAGGTTACATTCGTACGAATGAATTAGAATGGATCATACGAATGAGTTAGAATGGATCATGCGAATGAATTAGAATGGATTGTACGAATGAATTAGAAAGGTTACATTCTTGAGAATGAATTAGAATGGATCGTGCGAATGAATTAGAATTGATCATACGAATGGATTAGAATGGATCGTACGAATGAATTAGAATAGATCGTGCGAATGAATTAGAATGGATCGTACGAATGAATTAGAATAGATCGTAGGAATGAATTAGAATGGATCATACGAATGAATTAGAATGGATCGTGCGAATGAATTAGAATGGATCATACGATTGAATTTGAATGGATCGTACGAATAAATTTCTAATTCAGTCGTATGAATGTATCCATTTTAATTCATTCGTACGATCCATTCTAATTCGTACGATCCATTCTAATCCATTTGTACGATCTATTCTAATCCATTCGTATGATCCATTCTAATTCATTCGCACGATCCATTCTAATTCATTCGTACGATCCATTCTAATTCATTCGTACGATTCATTCTAATTCATTCGTACGATCCATTCTAATTCATTCTTATGATCCATTCTAATTCATTCCTACGATCTATTCTAATTCATTCGTACGATCCTACGATCTATTCTAATTCATTCGTACGATCCATTCTAATTCATTCGCACGATCTATTCTAATTCATTCATACGAATGAATTAGAATGGATCGTACGAATGAATTAGAATAGATCGTACGAATGAATTAGAATGGTTACATTCGTGCGATTGGATTAGAATGGATCGTACGAATGGATTAGAATGGATCGTACGAATGAATTAGAATGGATCGTACGAATGAATTAGAATGGATCATAGGAATGAATTAGAATGGATCGTACGAATGGATTAGAATGGATCGTGCGAATGAATTAGAATGGATCGTGCGAATGAATTAGAATGGATCGTGCAAATGAATTAGAATGGATCGTGTGAATGAATTAGAATGGACCGTACGAACGAATTAGAATGGATCGTACGAACGAATTAGAATGGATCATATGAAGGAATTAGAATGGATCGTACGAATGAATTAGAATGGATCGTACGAATGAATTAGAATGGATACATTCGTGTGAATGAATTAGAATGGATACATTCATGCAAATGAATTAGAATGGATTGTACGAATGAATTAGAATGGATCATACGAATGAATTAGAATGGATCGTACGAATGGATTAGAATGGATCGTATGAATGAATTAGAATGGATCGTACAAGTGAATTAGAAAGGTTACATTTGTGAGAATGAATTAGAATGGATCGTACGAATGAATTAGAATGGATCATACGAATGGATTAGAATGGATCGTACAAATGAATTAGAATGGATTGTACGAATGCATTAGAATGGATACATTTGTGCGAATGAATTAGAATGGATCGTACGAATGAATTAGAATGGATCGTGCGAAAAAATTAGAATGGATCGTACGAATGAATTAGAATGGATCGTGCGAATGAATTAGAATGGATCGTACGAATGAATTAGAATGGATACATTTGTGCGAATGAATTAGAATGGATCGTACGAATGAATTAGAATGGATCGTACAAATGAATTAGAAAGGTTACATTTGTGAGAATGAATTAGAATGGATCGTACGAATGCATTAGAATGGATCGTACGAATGAATTAGAATGGATCATGTGAATGAATTTGAATGGATCGTACGAATGAATTAGAATGGATCGAACGAATGAATTAGAATGGATACATTCGAGCGAATGAATTAAAATAGATCAAAGGAATGAATTAGAATGGATCATACGAATGAATTAGAATGGATCGAGTGAATGAATTAGAATGGATTGTACGAATGAATTAGAACGGATACATTCGTGCGAGTGAATTTGAATAGATCGGACGAATGAATTAGAATGGATCGTACGATTCATTCTAATTCATTCATACGATCCATTCTAATGCATTCGTACGATTTATTCTAATTCATTCGCACGATCCATTCTAATTCATTCGTACGATCCAATCTTATTCATTCATACGGTCCATTCTAATTCATTCGCACAATCCATTCTTATTCATTCGTACGATCCATTCTAATTTATTCGTATGATCCATTCTAACTCATTCGGTGGATCCATTCTAATTCATTCGTACGATCCATTCTAATTCATTCGCACGATCCATTCTAATTTATTTATACGATCCATTCTAATTCATTCGTACGATCTATTCTATTTCATTCACACGAATATAACCATTCTAATTCATTCGTACGATTCATTCTAATTCATTCGTATGAGCTATTCTAATTCATTCGTACGATCCATTCTAATTCATTCGTACGATCCTTTGTAATTCATTCATACAATCCATACGATCCATTTTAATTCGTTCGTACGATCCATTCTAATTCATTCGTACGATCCATTCTAATTCATTCGCACGATCCATTCTAATTCATTCGTATGATCTATTCTAATTCATTCCTATGATCTATTCTAATTCATTCACTCGAATGTATCCATTCTAATTCATTCGTTCGATCCATTCTAATTTATTCGTACGATCCACTCAAATTCATTCGTACAATCTATTCAAATTCATTCGTACGATCCATTGTAATTCATTCTCACATTCTAATTCATTCGCTCGAATGTATCCATTCTAATTCATTCGTACGATCCATTCTAATTCATTCTCACGAATGTAACCTTTCTAATTCATTAGTATGTATCCATTGTAATTCATTCGTACGATCCATTCTAATTCATTCGCACGATCCATTCTAATTCATTCGTACGATCCATTCTAATTCATTCGCACGAATGTATCCATTATAATGCATTCATACAATTCATTCTAATTCATTCGCATGATCCATTCTAATTTATTCGTACGATCCATTCTAATTCATTTGTTCGATCCATTGTAATTCATTCGCGCGAATGTATCCATTCTAATTCATTCGTACAATCCATTCTAATTCATTCGCACGATCCATTCTAATTCATTCGTATGATCCATTCTAATTCACTCCTACGATCTATTCTAATTCATTCGCACGAATATATCCATTCTAATTCATTTGCACGATCCATTCTAATTCATTCCTATGATCCATTCTAATTCATTCGTAGGATCCATTCTAATTCATTCGCTCGAATGTATCCATTCTAATTCATTCGTACGATCCATTCTAATTCGTTCATACGATCCATTCTAATTTGTTTGTACGATCCATTCTAATTCATTCATACGATCCATTCTAATTAGAATGGATTGTGCGAATGATTTAGAATGGATCGTACGAATGAATTAGAATTGATATATTTGTGTGAATGAATTAGAATGGATCGTACGAATGAATTAGAATGGATCGTGCGAATGAATTAGAATGGATCGTGCGAATGAATTAGAATGGATACATTCGAGCGAATGAATTAGAATGGATCGTACGAATGAATTAGAATGTATCCATTCATGCGAATGAATTAGAATAGATCGTAGGAATGAATTAGAATGGATTGTACGAATAAATTAGAATGGTTACATTTGTGCGAATGAATTAGAATGGATCGTACGAATGGATTAGAATGGATCGTACGAATGGATTAAAATCAATCGTACGAATGAATTAGAATGGATCGTACAAATGAATTAGAAAGGTTACATTTGTGAGAATGAATTAGAATGGATTGTACGAATGAATTAGAATGGATAGTACGAATGGACTAGAATGGATCGTACGAATGGATTAGAATGGATCGTACGAATGGATTAGAATGGATCATACAAATGAATTAGAAAGGTTACATTTGTGAGAATGAATTAGAATGGATCATACGAATGAATTAGAATGGATCATGCGAATTAATTTGAATGGATCATACGAATGAATTAGAATGGATCGTAGGAATGAATTAGAATGGATCGTACGAATGAATAAGAATGGTTACATTTGTGAGAATGAATTAGAATGGATCGTATGAATGAATTAGAATGGATCATACGAATGGATTAGAATAGATCGTACGAATGAATTAGAATGGATTGTGCGAATGAATTAGAATGGATAGTGCGAATGAATTAGAATGGATCGTACGAATGAATTAGAATGGATCCACCGAATGAGTTAGAATGGATCATACGAATGAATTAGAATGGATCGTGCGAAGGAATTAAAATGGATTGTACGAATGAATTAGAATGGATACATTCGTGTGAATGAATTAGAATGGATACATTCGTGCGAATGAATTAGAAAGGATCGGACAAATAAATAAGAATGGATCGTACGATTCATTCTTATTCATTCATACGATCCATTCTAATGCATTCGTACGATTCATTCTAATTCATTCACACAATCCATTCTAATTCATTCGTACGATCCATTCTTATTCATTTATACGATCCATTCAAATTCATTCGCATAATCCATTCTAATTCATCCGTACGATCCATTCTTATTCATTCATACGACCCATTCTAATGCATTCATACGATCCATTCTAATTCATTCGTACGATCCATTCTAATTTAATCCTATGATCCATTCTAATTCATTCGTACGATCCATTCTAATTCATTCGCTCGAATGTATCTATTCTAATTCATTCGTACGATCCAGTCTAATTCGTTCATACGATCCATTCTAATTCGTTCGTACGATCCATTCTAATTCATTTGCACGATCCATTCTAATTCATTCGTAGGATCCATTCTAATTCATTCGTACAAATGTATCCATTTTAATTCATTCGCGTGATCCATTCTAATTCATTCGTACGATCCATTCTAATTCATTCTAATTCATTCGTACGATCCATTCTAATTCATTCCTACGATCCATTCTAATTCATTCGCATGATCCATTCGAATGATCCATTCTAATTCATTCATACGATCCATTCTAATCCATTCATACGATCCATTCTAATTCGTTCGTACGATCCATTCTAATTCATTCGCACGATCCATTCTAATTCATTTGTACGATCCATTTTAATTCATTCGCATGATCCATTCTAATTCATTCGTACAATGCGTTCTAATTCATTCGCTCGAATGTATCCATTCTAATTCATTCGTACGATCCATTCTAATTCATTCGTACAATCCATTCAAATTCATTCGTATGATGCAATCTAATTCATTCGCACAAATGTATCTATTCTAATTCATTCATACAATGCGTTCTAATCCATTCGTACGATCCTTTCTAATCCATTTGTACGATCCATTCTAATTCATTCGCACGAATGTAACCATTCTAATTCTAATTCGTTCGTACGATCCATTCTAATTCATTCGTACGAATAAATTAGAATGGATACATTCATGCAAATGAATTAGAATGGATCGTACGAGTGAATTAGAATGGATCATACGAATGAATTAGAATGGAATTTATTCGTACGATCCATTCTAATTCATTCGCACGATCCATTCTAATTCATTCTTATGATCCATTCTAATTCATTCGTACGATCCATTCTAATTCATTCGCTCGAATGTATCCATTCTAATTCATTCGTACGATCCATTATAATTCGTTCATACAATCCATTCTAATTCGTTCGTATGATCCATTCTAATTCGTTTGTACGATCCATTCTAATTCGTTCGTACGATCCATTCTAATTCATTCGTATGATCCATTCTAATTCATTCCTACGATCTATTCTAATTCATTCACTCGAATGTATCCATTCTAATTCATTCGTTCGATCCATTCTAATTCATTCGTACGATCCATTCAAATTCATTCGTACGATCCATTCTAATACATTCGTACGATCAATTCTAATTCATTCTCACAAATGTATCCATTCTAATTAATTCGTACGATCCATTCTAATCATTCATACGATCCATTCTAATTCATTCGTATGATCCATTCTAATTCATTCCTACGATCTATTCTAATTCATTCGCTCGAATGTATCCATTCTAATCTATTCGTACAATCCATTCTAATTCATTCGCACGATCCATTCTCATTCATTCCTACGGTCCATTCTAATTCATTCGTATGATCTATTCTAATTCATTAGCACGAATGTATCCATTCTAATTCGTTTGCACGATCCATTCTAATTCATTCCTATGATCCATTCTAATTCATTCGTACGATCCATTATAATTCATTCGCTTGAATGTATCCATTCTAATTCATTCGTACGATCTATTCTTATTCGTTCGTACGATCCATTCTAATGCATTCGTACGATCCATTCTAATTCATTCGCACGATCCATTCTAATTCATTCGTACGATCTATTCTAATTCATTCGCACGATCTATTCTAATTCATTCGTACGATCCATTCTAATTCGTTCGTACGATACATTCTAATTCATTCGTACGATCCATTCTTATGCATTCGTACTGTAACATCCACCCCAAACACACAAGATTTTGTCCGCTTTGCCCGTGCCCGCACGAGAACTTCCCAGGAGGTCACCCATCCTGGTACTACTCTCGCCCGAGCACGCTTAACTACGGAGTTCTTACGAATTCCGTAGCGGCGCACGGTTTTAAAATGCGTCTTCTATGTTTGGGAGGGGAAATTATATAAGTAGCTCAGGATCTCCTTCTCTCCAGGCGATGTGGGGCTAACTCATGGCCTTGTACACCTCACCTCACCTCACCTCACCTCACCTCATCCATCTTGGCATTCCCGCCTCAGGAGTCTTGGCTCTTGGCTATTGGCCTATTGGATTTTGGTCGTCACAATCCACCCCCCTTAGGGCTACACGTCCTCGTGTAGGGTTAGACCCCCCCATAGCGAGGAGAACCGGCTCTGATACCATTTTGTAACATCCACCCCAAACACACAAGATTTTGTCCGCTTTGCCCGTGCCCGCACGAGAACTTCCCAGGAGGTCACCCATCCTGGTACTACTCTCGCCCGAGCACGCTTAACTACGGAGTTCTTACGAATTCCGTAGCGGCGCACGGTTTTAAAACGCGTCTTCTATGTTTGGGAGGGGAAATTATATAAGTAGCTCAGGATCTCCTTCTCTCCAGGCGATGTGGGGCTAACTCATGGCCTTGTACACCTCACCTCACCTCACCTCATCCATCTTGGCATTCCCGCCTCAGGAGTCTTGGCTCTTGGCTATTGGATCTTGGTCGTCACAATCCACCCCCCTTAGGGCTACACGTCCTCGTGTAGGGTTAGACCCCCCCATTGCGAGGAGAACCGGCTCTGATACCATTTTGTAACATCCACCCCAAACACACAAGATTTTGTCCGCTTTGCCCGTGCCCGCACGAGAACTTCCCAGGAGGTCACCCATCCTGGTACTACTCTCGCCCGAGCACGCTTAACTACGGAGTTCTTACGAATTCCGTAGCGGCGCACGGTTTTAAAACGCGTCTTCTATGTTTGGGAGGGGAAATTATATAAGTAGCTCAGGATCTCCTTCTCTCCAGGCGATGTGGGGCTAACTCATGGCCTTGTACACCTCACCTCACCTCACCTCACCTCATCCATCTTGGCATTCCCGCCTCAGGAGTCTTGGCTCTTGGCTATTGGCCTATTGGATTTTGTAACCTCCGCCCCAAACATATAAGATTTTGTCCGCTTTGCCCGTGCCCGCACGAGAACTTCCCAGGGTGGTCACCCATCCTGGTATTACTCTCGCTCGAGCACGCTTAACTACGGAGTTCTTACGAATTCCGTAGTGGCGCACGGTTTTAAAACGCGTCTTGGCAGGAAAGGTGGTGAGCCCCCAAACACAAGATATTGTCCTCTATTGGTCTCTTGGGTACTCGAACCCTCAACCTCAAGGTTTTGCACTAGCATGGTTACCATCGAACCACCTAGAACGCGTCTTCTATGTTTGGGAGGGGAAATTATATAAGTAGCTCAGGATCTCCTTCTCTCCAGGCGATGTGGGGCTAACTCATGGCCTTGTACACCTCACCTCACCTCATCCATCTTGGCATTCCCGCCTCAGGAGTCTTGGCTCTTGGCTATTGGCCTATTGGATCTTGGTCGTCACAATCCACCCCCCTTAGGGCTACACGTCCTCGTGTAGGGTTAGACCCCCCCCATCCCGAGGAGAACCGGCTCTGATACCATTTTGTAACATCCGCCCCAAACATATAAGATTTTGTCCGCTTTGCCCGTGCCCGCACGAGAACTTCCCAGGGTGGTCACCCATCCTGGTATTACTCTCGCTCGAGCACGCTTAACTACGGAGTTCTTACGAATTCCGTAGTGGCGCACGGTTTTAAAACGCGTCTTGGCAGGAAAGGTGGTGAGCCCCCAAACACAAGATATTGTCCTCTATTGGTCTCTTGGGTACTCGAACCCTCAACCTCAAGGTTTTGCACTAGCATGGTTACCATCGAACCACCTAGAACGCGTCTTCTATGTTTGGGAGGGGAAATTATATAAGTAGCTCAGGATCTCCTTCTCTCCAGGCGATGTGGGGCTAACTCATGGCCTTGTACACCTCACCTCACCTCATCCATCTTGGCATTCCCGCCTCAGGAGTCTTGGCTCTTGGCTATTGGCCTATTGGATCTTGGTCGTCACACGTACGATCCATTCTAATTCATTCGCACGATCCATTCTAATTCATTCGTACGATCCATTCTAATTCATTTGTACGATCTATTATAATTCATTCATACAATCCATTCTAATTCATTCGTACGATCTATTCTAATTCATTCACATTATCCATTCTAATTCATTCACACGATCCATTCTAATTCATTCGTACGATCCATTCTAATTCATTCGCATGATCCATTCTAATTCATTCGCACGATCCATTCTAATTCATTCGTACGATCCATTCTAATTCATTCGTACGATCTATTCTAATCCATTCGTATGATCCATTCTAATTCATTCGTACGATCCATTCTAATCCATTCGTACGATCCATTCTAATCCATTCGTACGATCCATTCTAATTCATTCTCACAAATGTAACATTTCTAATTCATTTGTACGATCCATTCTAATTCATTCGTATGATCCATTCTAATCCATTCGTACCATCCAATCTAATCCATTCGTACGATCCATTCTAATTCATTCGCACGAATGTAACCATTCTAATTCATTCGTATGATCCATTCTAATTCATTCCTACGATCCATTCTAATTCATTCGCACGAATGTATCCATTTTAATTCATTTCCACGATCCATTCTAATTCATTCCTCTGATCCATTCTAATTCATTCGCTCGAATGTATCCATTCTAATTCATTCGTACGATCCATTCTAATTCATTTATACGATCCATTCTAATTCGTTCGTACGATCCATTCTAATTCGTTCGTACGATCCATTCTAATTCATTCGTCCGATCCATTCTAATTCATTACGATCCATTCTAATTCATTTGTACGATCCATTCTAATTAATTCGCACGATCTATTCTAATTAAGTCGTATGAATGTATCCATTTTAATTCATTCGTACTATCCATTCTAATTCATTCATACGATCTAATTCATTCGTACGATCCATTCTAATTCATTCGTACGATCGATTCTAATTCATTCGCACGATCCATTCTAATTCATTCGTACGATCCATTCTAATTCATTCGTATGATCCATTCTAATTTATTCGTTCAAATATATCCTTTCTAATTCATTCGTACGATTCATTCTAATTTATTCGTACGATCCATTCTAATTCATTCGGACGATCCATTCTCATTCATTCGTATAATCCATTCTAATTCAGTCGTATGAATGTATCCATTTTAATTCATTCGTACGATCTAATTCATTCGTACGATCCATTCTAATTCATTTGTACGATCGATTCTAATTCATTCGCACGATCTATTCTAATTCATTCGTATGATCCATTCTAATTCATTCGTATGATCCATTCTAATTTATTCATTCAAATATATCCATTCTAATTCATTCGTACGATCCATTCTAATTCATTCGTACGATCCATTCTAATTCATTCGTACGATCCATTCTAATTCATTTGTATGATCAATTCTAATTCATTCACACGATCCATTCTAATTCATTTGTACGATCTATTCTAATTCATTCGTACGATCCATTCTAATTCATTCGCACGAATGTATCCATTCTAATTCATTCGTACGATCCATTCTAATTCATTCGTACTATCCATTCTAATTCATTCGTACGATCCATTCTAATTCATTCATACGATCCATTCTAATTCATTCGTACGATCCATTCTAATTAATTCGCACAAATGTATCCATTCTAATTCATTCGTATGATCCATTCAAATTCAATCGTATGATCCATTCTAATTCATTCGTACGATCCATTCTAATTCATTCGCACGAATGTATCATACGAATGAATTAGAATGGATCATGCGAATGAATTAGAATGGATTGTGCAAATGAATTAGAATGGATCGTGCGAATGAATTAGAATGGATCGTACGAACGAATTAGAATGGATCGTACGAACGAATTAGAATGGATCGTATGAACGAATTAGAATGGATCGTAGGAATGAATTAGAACGGATACATTCGAGCGAATGAATTAGAATGGATCGTACGAATAAATTAGAATGGATACACCGAATGAGTTAGAATGGATCACACGAATGAATTAAAATGGATCGTACGAATGAATTAGAATGGATTGTGCGAATGAATTAGAATGGATCGTATGAATGAATAAGAATGGATCGTACGAATGGATTAGAATGGATCGTACGATGCAATCTAATTCATTCTAATTCATTTGCACGAATGTTTCTAATTCATTCGCACGATCTATTCTAATTCATTCGTACGATCCATTCTAATTCATTCGCACGATCCATTCTTATTCATTCATACGATCCATTCTAATTCATTCGCACAATCCATTCTAATTCATTCGTACGATCCATTCTAATTCATTCGTATGATCCATTCAAACTCATTCGGTGGATCCAGTCTAATTCATTCGTACGATCCATTCTATTTTATTTGCACGAATATACGATCCATTCTAATTCATTCGCATAAATGTATCCATTTTAATTCATTCGTACGATCCATTCTCATTCATTCGTATGATCTATTCTAATTCATTCGCACAAATGTATCCATTCTAATTCATTCGTTCGATCCATTCTAATTCATTCGCATAAATATATCCATTATAATTCATTCGTACAATCCATTCTAATTCATTCGCACAATCCATTCTAATTCATTCGCACAAATGTATCCATTCTAATTCATTCGTACAATCCATTCTAATTCATTCGCATGATCCATTCTAATTCATTCCTACGATCCATTCTAATTCATTTGTACGATCCATTCTAATTCATTCGCACGAATGTATCCATTCTAATTTATTTGTATGTTCCATTCTAATTCATTTGCACGAATGTAACCATTCTAATTCATTCGTACGATCCATTCAAATTCATTCGCAAGAATGTATCCATTCTAATTCATTCGCACGATCAATTCTAATTCGTTCGTACGATCCATTCTAATTTATTCATACAATCCATTCTAATTCATTCGTACAATCCATTCTAATTTATTCGTACAAATGTATCCATTCTAATTCATTCGTACGATCCATTCTAATTCATTCGTACGATTCATTCTAATTCATTCGCACGATCCATTCTGATTCATTCGTACGATCCATTCTAATTCATTCGCACGAATGTATCCATTCTAATGCATTCGTACGATTCATTCTAATTCATTCACACGATCCATTCTAATTCATTCGCACAAATGTATCCATTCTAATTCATTCGTACGATCCATTCTAATTCATTCGTAGGATCTATTCTAATTCATTCGCACGAATGTAACCATTCTAATTCATTCGTACGATTCATTCTAATTCATTCGTATGAGCTATTCTATTTCATTCGTACGATCCATTCTAATTCATTCATACGATCCATTCTAATCCATTCATACGATCCATTCTAATCCATTCGTACGATCCATTCTAATTCATTCTCACAAATGTAACCTTTCTAACTCATTTGTACGATCCATTCTAATCCATTCGTACGATCCGTTCTAATTCATTCGCACGAATATAACCATTCTAATTCATTCGTACGATCCATTCTAATTCATTCCTATGATCCATTCTAATTCATTCGTTCGATCCATTCTAATTCATTCGCATGAATGTATCCATTCTAATTCATTCGCACGATCCATTCTAATTCATTCGTACGATCTGTTCTAATTCATTCGTACGATTCATTCTAATTCATTCGGACGATCCATTCTAATGCATTCGTACGATTCATTCTAATTTATTCGCACGATCCATTCTAATTCATTCGTATGAT
Source organism: Chamaelirium japonicum (assembly GCA_947650365.1). Lineage (NCBI taxonomy): Eukaryota > Viridiplantae > Streptophyta > Magnoliopsida > Liliales > Melanthiaceae > Chamaelirium > Chamaelirium japonicum. Next base: position 2,133,592 of record CANTAL010000015.1, on the reverse strand, counting down.
CCATTCTAATTTATTTGCAAGAATATATGATCCATTCTAATTTATTCGCAAGAATGTATCCATTCTAATTCATTCGTACAATCCATTCTAATTCATTCGTACGATCCATTCTAATTCATTCGTATGATCCATTCTAATTCATTCGTACGATCCATTCTAATTCATTTGCATGAATGTATCCATTCTAATTCATTCACACGAATGTATCCATTCTAATACATTCGTACGATCCATTCTAATTCATTCGTACGATCTATTCTAATTCATTCTGACGAATGTAACCTTTCTAATTCATTTGTATGATCCATTCTAATCCATTCGTACGATCCATTCTAATCCATTCGTACGATCCATTCCAATCCATTCGTACGACCCATTCTAATTCATTCGCTCGAATGTATCAATTCTAATTCATTCAAACGATCCATTCTAATCCATTCATATGATCCATTCTAAATCATTCGTACGATCCATTCTAATTCATTCGTACGATCCATTCTAATTCATTCGCACGAATGTATCCATTCTAATGCATTCGTACGATTCATTCTAATTCATTCACACGATCCATTCTAATTCATTCGCACAAATGTATCCATTCTAATTCATTCGTACGATCCATTCTAATTCATTCGTAGGATCTATTCTAATTCATTCGCACGAATGTAACCATTCTAATTCATTCATACGATTCATTCTAATTCATTCGTATGAGCTATTCTATTTCATTCGTACGATCCATTCTAATTCATTCATACGATCCATTCTTATCTATTCATACGATCCATTCTAATCCATTCGTACGATCCATTCTAATTCATTCTCACAAATGTAACCTTTCTAATTCATTTGTACGATCCATTCTAATCCATTCGTACGATCTGTTCTAATTCATTCACACGAATATAATCATTCTAATTCATTCGTACGATCCATTCTAATTCATTCCTATGATCCATTCTAATTCATTCGTTCGATCCATTCTAATTCATTCGCATGAATGTATCCATTCTAATTCATTCGCACGATCCATTCTAATTCATTCGTACGATCCATTCTAATTCATTCGTACGATTCATTCTAATTCATTCGTACGATCCATTCTAATGCATTCGTACGATTCATTCTAATTTATTCGCACGATCCATTCTAATTCATTCGTATGATCCATTCTAATTTATTTGCAAGAATATATGATCCATTCTAATTTATTCGCAAGAATGTATCCATTCTAATTCATTCGTACAATCCATTCTAATTCATTCATACGATCCATTCTAATTCATTCGTATGATCCATTCTAATTCATTTGTACGATCCATTCTAATTCATTTGCATGAATGTATCCATTCTAATTCATTCACACGAATGTATCCATTCTAATTCATTCGTACGATCCATTCTAATTCATTCGTACGATCTATTCTAATTCATTCTGACGAATGTAACATTTCTAATTCATCTGTATGATCCATTCTAATCCATTCCTACGATCCATTCTAATCCATTCGTACGATCCATTCTAATCCATTCGTACGATCCATTCCAATCCATTCGTACGACCCATTCTAATTCATTCGCTCGAATGTATCCATTCTAATTCATTCATACGATCCTTTCTAATCCATTCATATGATCCATTCTAAATCATTCGTACGATCCATTCTAATTCATTCGCATGAATGTAACCATTCTAATTCATTCATACGATCCATTCTAATTCATTCGTACAATCCATTCTAATTCATTCGTCCGATCCATTCTAATTCATTCGCACGAATGTATCCATTCTAATTCATTCGTACAATCCATTCTAATTCATTCGCTCGATCCATTCTAATTCATTCGTATGATCCATTCTACTTCATTCCTACGATCTATTCTAATTCATTCGCTCGAATGTATCCATTCTAATTCATTCGTACAATCCATTCTAATTCATTCGTACGATCCATTCTAATCCATTCATACGATCCATTCTAATTAATTCCTACGATCTATTCTAATTCATTCGCTCGAATGTATCCATTCTAATTCATTCGTACGATCCATTCTAATTCATTCGTATGATCCATTCTAACTCATTCGGTGGATCCATTCTAATTCATTCGTACGATCCATTCTAATTCATTCGCACGATCCATTCTAATTCATTCACAGATGTATTCTAATTTATTCGTATGATCCATTCTAATTCATTCGTATGATTCATTGTAATTCATTCGTACGATCCATTCTAATTCATTCGCACAAATGTATCCATTCTAATTTATTCGTACGATCCATTCTAATTCATTCGCACGATCCATTGTAATTCATTTGTACGAATGTATCCATTCTATTTCATTCGCACGATCCATTCTAATTCATTCGCACGATCCATTCTAATTCATTCGTCCGATCCATTCTAATTCATTCGTACGATCCATTCTAATTCATTCACACGAATGTATCCATTCTAATTCATCCGTACGATCAATTCTAATTCATTCGCACGATCCATTCTAATTCATTCGTACGATCAATTCTAATTCATTCTCACAAATGTAACCTTTCTAATTCATTTGTATGATCCATTCTAATTCATTCGTATGATCCATTCTAATCTATTCGTACGATCCATTCTAATTCATTCTTACAAATGTAACCTTTCTAATTCATTTGTACGATCCATTCTTATTCATTCCTACGATCTATTCTAATTCGTTCGTATGATCCATTCTAATTCATTCGCATGATCCATTTTAATTTATTCGTACGATCCATTCTATTTCATTCGAACGATCTATTCTAATTCATTCGTACGATCTATTCTAATTCATTCGCACGAATGTAACCATTCTAAATCATTCGTACGATTCATTCTAATTCATTCGTATGAGCTATTCTAATTCATTCGTACGATCCATTCAAATTCATTCGCATGATCCATTCTAATTCATTCGTACAATCCATTCTAATTCATTCTCACGAATGTAACCTTTCTAATTCATATGTATGATCCATTCTAATTCATTCGTACGATCCATTTCATTCGCACGATCCATTCTAATTCATTCGTATGATCCATTCTAATTCATTCCTACGATCTATTCTAATTCATTCGCTCGAATGTAATCATTCTAATTCATTCGTACGATCTATTCTAATTCATTCGTATGAACGAATTAGAATGGATCGTACGAATGAATTAGAATGGATCGTACGAATGTATTAGAATGGATTAGAATGGATCATACTTATGAATTAGAATGGTTACATTCGAGTGAATAAATTAGAATGGATCGTACGAATGAATTAGAATGGATCATAGGAATGAATTAGAATGGATCGTGCAAATGAATTAAAATGGATACATTCGTGCGAATGAATTAGAATGGATCGTAGGAATGAATTAGAATGGATCGTACGAATGAATTAGAATGGATCGTACGAATGAATTGGAATGGATCATACGAATGAATTAAAATGGATCATACTAATCCATTCGAACGATCTATTCTAATTCATTCGCATGAATGTAACTATTCTAATTCATACGTATGATCCATTCTAATTTATTCGTATAATTTATTAGCACGATCCATTCTAATTCATTTGTATGTATCCATTCTAATTCATTCGTATGATCCATTCTAATCCATTCGTATGATCCATTCTAATCCATTCGTACGATCCATTCTAATCCATTCGTACGATCCATTCTAATTCATTCGCTCGAATGTATCCATTCTAATTCATTCGCACGATCCATTCTAATTCATTTGTACGATCCATTCAAACTCATTCATACAATCCATTCTAATTCATTCGTATGATCCATTCTAATTCATTCGCATGATCCATTCTAATTCATTCGCACGATCCATTCTAATTCATTCGTATGTTCCATTCTAATTCATTCGTACGATCCATTCTAATTCATTCATACGATCCATTCTAATTCGTTCATTCGCTTGAATGTATCCATTCAAATTCATTTGTACGATCCATTCTAATTCATTCGCATGAATGTATCCATTCTAATTCATTCGTACAATCCATTCTAATTCATTTGCACGATCCATTCTAATTCATTCCTATGATCCATTCTAATTCATTCGTACGATCCATTCTAATTCATTTGCTCGAATGTATCCATTCTAATTCTTTCATATGATCCATTCTAATTCATTCGCACGAATGTATCCATTCTAGTTCATTCGTACGCTCCATTCTAATTTATTCGTACGCTCCATTCTTATTCATCGCACAAATGTATCCATTCTAATTAATTCGTACGAATGAATTAGAATGGATACATTCGAGCGAATGAATTAGAATGGATCGTTGAATGAATTAGAATGGATCATAGGAATGAATTAGAATGGATCGTGCAAATGAATTAAAATGGATACATTCATGCGAATGAATTAGAATGGATCGTGCGAATGAATTAGAATATGATTCATTCTAATTCATTCGTACGATCCATTCTAATTCATTCGTATGATCTAATTCTAGTCCATTCGTACGATCCATTCTAATTCATTCGTACGATCCATTCTAATTCATTTGCTTGAATAGATCTATTTTAATTTATTCGTACGAATGAATTAGAATGGATCGTACGAACGAATTAGAATGGATCGTACCAATGAATTAGAATGGATACATTCGTGCGAATGAATTAGAATAGATCGTACGATGAATTAGAATGGATTGTACGAATGAATTAGATTATACAAATGAATTAGAATGGATCGTACGAATGAATTAAAATGGATACATTCGAGTGAATGAATTAGAATGGATACATTTGTGCGAATGAATTAGAATGGATCGTACGAATGAATTAGAATGGATCGTACGATGCAATCTAATTCATTCGTCCAATGCGTTCTAATCCATTCGTATGATCCATTATAATTCATTCGTACGATCTATTCTAATTCATTCGCACGAATGTATCCATTCTAATTCATTCGTACGATCCATTCTAATTCATTCGTTCGATCCATTCTAATTCATTTGTACGATCAATTCTACTTCATTCGCACAAATGTATCCATTTTAATTCATTCGTACGATCCATTCTAATTTATTCAAACGATCCATTCTAATTCATTCGCACGATCCATTCGAATTCATTCGTACGATCCATTCTAATTCATTCGCACAGAAATGTAACCTTTCTAATTCATTTGTGCGATCCATTCTAATTCATTTGTACGATCCATTCTAATCCATTCATACGATCCATTCTAATCCATTCGTACGATCCATTCTAATTCATTCGTAGGAATGAATTAGAATAGATACATTCGTGCGAATGAATTAGAATGGATACATTCGTGCGAATGAATTAGAATGGATCGTACGAACGAATTAGAATGGATCGTATGAACAAATTAGAATGGATCGTACGAATGAATTAGAATGGATACATTCAAGCGAATGAATTAATATGGATCGTACGAATGAATTAGAATGGATCATAGGAATAAATTAGAATGGATCTTGCAAATGAATTAGAATGGATACATTCGTTCGAATGAATTAGAATGGATCGTAGGAATGAATTAGAATGAATCGTACGAATGGATTAGAATGGATCGTACGAATGAATTGGAAAGGATCGTACAAATGAATTAGAAAGGTTACATTTGTGAGAATGAATTAGAATAGATCGTATGAATGAATCAGAATGGATCGTACGAATGGATTAGAATGGATCGTACGAATGGATTAGAATGGATCGTACGAATGAATTAGAATAGATACATTCGTGCGAATGAATTAGAATAGATTGTATGAATGAATTAGAATGGATCGTAGGAATGAATTAGAATGGTTACATTCGTGCGAATGAATTAGAATGGATCGTACGAATGAATTAGAATGGATACATTCGAGCGAATGAATTAGAATAGATCGTACGAATGAATTAGAATGGATCGTACAAATGAATTAGAAAGGTTACATTTGTGAGAATGAGTTAGAATGGATCGTATGAATGAATTAGAATGGATCATACGACTGAATTAGAATGGTTACATTTGTGCGAATGAATTAGAATGGATCGTACGAATGGATTAGAATGGATCGTACGAATGGATTAGAATGGATCGTACGAATGAATTAGAGTGAATCGTGCAAATAAATTGGAAAGGTTATATTTGTGAGAATGAATTAGAATAGATCGTACGAATGAATTATAATGGATCGTACGAATGGATTAGAATGGATCGTACGAATGAATTAGAATGGATCGTACGAATGAATTAGAATGGATACATTCGAGCGAATGAATTAGAATGGATCGTACGAATGAATTAGAATGGATCGTAGGAATGAATTAGAATGGATACATTCATGCGAATGAATTAGTATGGATCGTACGAATGAATTAGAATAGATCGTACAAATGAATTAGAATGGATCGTGCGAATGAATTAGAATTGATCATAAGAATGAATTAGAATGGATCGTACGAATGAATTAGAATGGATCGTATGAATGAATTAGAATGGATCGTGCGAATGAATTAGAATGGATACATTCGAGCGAATGAATTAGAATGGATTGTGCGAATGAATTAGAATGGATCGTGCGAATGAATTTGAATAGATCGTGCGAATGCATTAGAATGGATCATAACAATAAATTAGAATGGATCGTACGAAAGAATTATAATGGATACATTCGTGCGAATGAATTAGAATGGATCGTACGAATGAATTAGGCTGGAACGTACGAATAAATTAGAATGGATACATTCATGCAAATGAATTAGAATGGATCGTACGAATGAATTAGAATGGATCATATGAATGAATTAGAATGGATCGAACGAATGAATTAGAATAGATCATATGAATGGATTAGAATGGTTACATTCGTGCGAATGAATTAGAATGGATCGTACGAATGGATTAGAATAGATCGTACGAATGGATTAGAACGCATTGTACGATTGAATTAGAATGGATCATACGAATGAATTAGAAAGGATACATTCGTGCGAATGAATTAGAATGGATTGTACGTATGAATTAGAATAGATTGTACGTATGAATTAGAATGGATCGTGCGAATGAACTAAAATGGATACATACATTCATGCGAATGAATTAGAATGGATCGTATGAATGAGTTCGAATGGATCGTATGAATGAATTAGAATGGATACATTCGAGCGAATGAATTAAAATGGATCATATGAAAGAATTAGAATGGATCATACGAATGAATTAGAATGGATCGTACGAATGAATTAGAATGGATCATAGGAATGAATTAGAATGGATCGTACGAATGAATTAGAATGGATTAGAATGGATCGTACGAATGAATTAGATTGGATCGTACGAATGGATTAGAATGGATCATACGAATGGATGAGAATGGATCGTACGAATGGATTAGAATGGATCGTACGAATGAATTAGAATGGATCATAGAAATGAATTAGAAAGGTTACATTCGTGGGAATGAATTAGAATGGATCGTGCGAATGAATTAGAATGGATCGTACGAACGTATTAAAATTGATCGTACGAACGAATTAGAACGGATCATACGAATGACTTAGAATGGATACATTCGAGCGAATGAATTAGAATGGATCGTACGAATGAATTAGAATGGATCATAGGAATGAATTAGAATGGATCGTTCAAATGAATTAGAATGGATACATTCGTGCGAAGGAATTAGAATGGATCGTAGGAAAGAATTAGAATGGATCGTACGAATGAATTAGAATGGTTACATTCGTGCGAATGAATTAGAATGGATCGTACGAATTGATTAGAATGGATCGTAGGAATGGATTAGAATGGATCGTACGAATGAATTAGAATGGATCGTACAAATGAATTAGAAAGGTTACATTTGTGAGAATGAATTAGAATGGATCGTACGAATGAATTAGAATGGATCGTACGAGTGGATTAGAATGCATCGTACGAATGAATTTGAATGGATCGTAAGAATGAATTAGACATAGGAATGAATTAGAATGGATCATACGAATGAATTAGAATGGATCGTACGAATGAATTAGAATGGATCGTACGAATGAATTAGAATGGATCGTACGAATGGATTAGAACGCATTGTACGAATGAATGAGAATGGATCGTACGAATGGATTAAAATGGATCGTACAAATGAATTTTTATGGATACATTCAAGCGAATGAATTAGAATGGATCGTACGAATGAATTAGAATGGATCATAGGAATGAATTAGAATGGATCGTGCAAATGAATTAGAATGGATACATTCGTGCGAATGAATTAGAATGGATCGTAGGAATGAATTAGAATGGATCGTACGAATGAATTAGAATGGTTACATTCGTGCGAATGAATTAGAATGGATCGTACGAATGGATTAGAATGGATCGTACGAATGGATTAGAATGGATCGTGCGAATGATTTAGAATGGATCGTACAAATGAATTAGAAAGGTTACATTTGTGAAAATGAATTAGAATGGATCGTACGAATGGATTAGACTGGATCGTACGAATAAATTAGAATGGATCGTACGAATGAATTAGAATAGATACATTTGTACGAATAAATTAGAATGAATTGTATGAATGAATTAGAATGGATTGTATGAATAAATTAGAACGGATCGTACGAATGAATTAGAATTGATCGTGCGAATGAATTAGAATGGATCATAGGAATGAATTAGAATAGATCGTGCAAATGAATTAGAATGGATACATTCGTGCGAATGAATTAGAATGGATCGTAGGAATGAATTAGAATGGATCGTACGAATGAATTAGAATGGTTACATTCGTGCGAATGAATTAGAATGGATCGTATGAATGGATTAGAATGGATCGTACGAATGGATTAGAATGGATCGTACGAACGAATTAGAATGGATCGTGCAAATGAATTAGAATGGATCGTACGAATGAGTTAGAATGGATCGTGCGAATGAATTAGAATGGATAGTGCGAATGAATTAGAATGGATCGTACAAATGAATTAGAATAGATACATTCGTGCGAATGAATTAGAATGGATCATACGAATGAATTAGAATGGATACATTCGAGCGAATGAATTAGAATGTATCGTACGAATGAATTAGAATGGATCATAGGAATGAATTAGAATGGATCGTGCAAATGAATTAGAATGGATCGTGCGAATGAATTAGAATGAATCGTACGAATGAATTAGAATGGATACATTCGAGCGAATGAATTAGAATGGATCGTACGAATGAATTAGAATGGATCGTACGAATGAATTAGAATGGATCGTGCAAATGAATTAGAATGGATATATTCGTGCGAATGAATAAGAATGGATCGTACGAATGAATTAGAATGGATCGTGCGAATGAATTAGAATGAATCGTACGAATGAATTAGAATGGATACATTTGAGCGAATGAATTAGAATGGATCGTACGACGTACGAATAAATTAGAATAGATACATTCATGCAAATGAATTAGAATGGATCGTACGAATGAATTAGAATGGATCATACGAATGAATTAGAATGGATCGTAGGAATGAATTAGAATGGATCATATGAATGAATTAGAATGGTTACATTCGTGCGAATGAATTATAATGGATCGTACGAATGGTTTAGAATGGATCGTACGAATGGATTAGAATTCCTTGTACAAATGAATTAGAATAGATACATTTGTGCGAATGAATTAGATTTCATCGTACGAATGAATTTGAATGGATTGTACGAATGAATTAGAATGGATCGTAGGAATGAATTAGAATGGATCATGCGAATGAATTAGAATAGATCGTACGAATGAATTAGAATGGATCGTACGAATAAATTAGAATGGATCGTGCGAATGAATTAGAATGGATCGTACGAATAAATTAGAATCGATCCACCGAATGAGTTAGAATGGATCAGACGAATGAATTAGAATGGATCGTACGAATGAATTAGAATGGATTGTGCGAATGAATTAGAATGGATCGTATGAATGAATAAGAATGGATCGTACGAATGAATTAGAATGGTTCGTGCAAATGAATTAGAATGAATCGTACGAATGCATTAGAATGGATCGTACGAATGAATTAGAATGAATCGTACGAACGAATTAGAATGGCTCGTACGAACGAATTAGAATGGATCGTATGAACGAAGTAGAATGGATCGTATGAACGAAGTAGAATGGATACATTCGAGTGAATCAATTAGAATGGATCGTACGAATGAATTAGAATGGATCGTAGGAATGAATTAGTATGGATCGTGCAAATGAATTAGAATGGATACATTCGTGGAATGAATTAGAATGGATCGTAGGAATGAATTAGAATGGATCGTACGAATGGATTAGAATGGATCATACGAATGAATTAGAATGGATTGTACGAATGAATTAGAATGGATCTTACAAAATTAGAAAGGTTACATTTGTGAGAATGAATTAGAATGGATCGTACGAATGAATTAGAATGGATCGTACGAATGGATTAGAATGGATCGTACGAATGAATTAGAATGGATACATTCGAGCGAATGAATTAGAATGGATCGTACGAATGAATTAGAATGGATCATAGGAATGAAGTAGAATGGATCGTGCAAATGAATTAGAATGGATCGTACGAATGAATTAGAATGGATCGAGCGAATGAATTAGAATGGATCCTACGAATGAATTAGAATGGATCGTACGAATGAATTAGAATGGACACATTCGAGCGAATCAATTAGAATGGATCGTACGAATGAATTAGAATGGATGATAGAAATGAATTAGAATGGATCGTGCAAATGAATTAGAATGGATCATAGAAATGAATTAGACTAGATTGTACGAATGAATTAGAATAGATCGTGCGAATGAATTAGAATGGATCGTAGGAATGAATTAGAATGGATCGTAAGAATGAATTAGAATGGTTACATTCGTGTGAATGAATTAGAATGGATCGTACGAATGGATTAGAATGGATCGTACGAATGAATTAGAATGAATCGTACAAATGAATTAGAAAGGTTATATTTGTGAGAATGAATTAGAATGGATCGTACGAATGAATTAGAATGGATCGTACGAACGAATTAGAATGGATCATACGAACGAATTAGAATGGATCGTATGAACGAATTAGAATGGATCGTACGAATGAATTAGAATGGATACATTCGAGCGAATGAATTAGAATGGATCGTACGAATGAATTAAAATGGATCAAAGGAATGAATTAGAATGGATCGAGCAAATGAATTAGAATGGATACATTCGAGCGAATGAATTAGAATAGATCGTAGGAATGAATTAGAATGGATCATACGAATGAATTAGAATGGATCGAACGAATGGATTAGAATGGATCGTACGAATGGATTAGAATGGATCGTACTAATGAATTAGAAAGGTTACATTTGTGAGAATGAATTAGAATTGATCGTATGAATGAATTAGAATGGATCGTACGAATGGAGTAGAATGGATCTTATGAATGGATTAGAATGGATCGTACGAATGGATTAGAATGGATCGTACGAATGAATTAGAATGGATCATACAAATGAATTAGAAAGGTTACATTCATGAGAATGAATTAGAATGGATCGTACGAATGAATTAGAATGGATCATACGAATGAATTTGAATGGATCGTACGAATGAATTAGAATGGATCAAACGAATGAATTAGAATGGATACATTCGAGCGAATGAATTAGAATAGATCAGAGGAATGAATTAGAATGGATCATACGAATGAATTAGAATGGATCGTGCGAATGAATTAGAATGGATTGTACGAATGAATTAGAATGGATACATTCGTGCGAATGAATTAGAATGGATCGTAAGAATGAATTAGAATGGATCGTGCGAATGAATTAGAATGAATCGTACGAATGAATTAGAATGGATCGTACGAATGAATTAGAATGGATTTATTTGTACGAATAAATTAGAATGGATTGTACGAATGAATTAGAATGGATACATTCTTGCGAATAAATTAGAATGGATCGTATATTCGTGCAAATAAATTAGAATGGATCATACGAATGAATTAGAATGGATCGTGCGAATGAATTAGAATGAATCGTACGAATGCATTAGAATGGATCATAGGAATGAATTAGAATGGATCGTACGAATGAATTAGAATGGATCATAGGAATGAATTAGAATGGATCGTACGAATGAATTAGAATGGATTAGAATGGATCGTACGAATGAATTAGAATGGATCGTACGAATGGTTTAGAATGGATCATACGAATGGATGAGAATGGATCGTACGAGTGGATTAGAATGGATCGTACGAATGAATTAGAATGGATACATTCGAGCAAATGAATTAGAATGGATCGTACGAATGAATTAGAATGGATCATAGGAATGAATTAGAATGGATCGTTCAAATGAATTAGAATGGATACATTCGTGCGAAGGAATTAGAATGGATCGTAGGAAAGAATTAGAATGGATCGTACGAATGAATTAGAATGGTTACATTCGTGCGAATGAATTAGAATGGATCGTACGAATGAATTAGAATGGATCGTAGGAATGGATTAGAATGGATCGTACGAATGAATTAGAATGGATCGTACAAATGAATTAGAAAGGTTACATTTGTGAGAATGAATTAGAATGGATCGTACGAATGAATTAGAATGGATCGTACGAATGGATTAGAATGCATCGTACGAATGAATTTGAATGGATCGTAAGAATGAATTAGACATAGGAATGAATTAGAATGGATCATACGAATGAATTAGAATGGATCGTACGAATGGATTAGAATGGATCGTACGAATGAATTAGAATGGATCGTATGAATGGATTAGAACGCATTGTACGAATGAATTAGAATGGATCGTACGAATGGATTAAAATGGATCGTACGAATGAATTTTTATGGATACATTCAAGCGAATGAATTAGAATGGATCGTACGAATGAATTAGAATGGATCATAGGAATGAATTAGAATGGATCGTGCAAATGAATTAGAATGGATACATTCGTGCGAATGAATTAGAATGGATCGTAGGAATGAATTAGAATGGATCGTACGAATGAATTAGAATGGTTACATTCGTGCGAATGAATTAGAATGGATCGTACGAATGGATTAGAATGGATCGTACGAATGGATTAGAATGGATCGTGCGAATGATTTAGAATGGATAGTACAAATGAATTAGAAAGGTTACATTTGTGAAAATGAATTAGAATGGATCGTACGAATGGATTAGACTAGATCGTACAAATTAATTAGAATGGATCGTACGAATGAATTAGAATGGATACATTTGTACGAATAAATTAGAATGAATTGTATGAATGAATTAGAATGGATTGTATGAATAAATTAGAACGGATCGTACGAATGAATTAGAATTGATCGTGCGAATGAATTAGAATGGATCATAGGAATGAATTAGAATGGATCGTGCAAATGAATTAGAATGGATACATTCGTGCGAATGAATTAGAATGGATCGTAGGAATGAATTAGAATGGATCGTACGAATGAATTAGAATGGTTACATTCGTGCGAATGAATTAGAATGGATCGTACGAATGGATTAGAATTGATCGTACGAATGGATTAGAATGGATCGTACGAATGAATTAGAATGGATCGTGCAAATGAATTAGAATGGATCATACGAATGAGTTTGAATGGATCGTGCGAATGAATTAGAATGGATAGTGCGAATGAATTAGAATGGATCGTACAAATGAATTAGAATAGATACATTCGTGCGAATGAATTAGAATGGATCATACGAATGAATTAGAATGGATACATTCGAGCGAATGAATTAGAATGGATCGTACGAATGAATTAGAATGGATCATAGGAATGAATTAGAATGGATCGTGCAAATGAATTTGAATGGATCGTGCGAATGAATTAGAATGAATCGTACGAATGAATTAGAATGGATACATTCGAGTGAATGAATTAGAATGGATCGTACGAATGAATTAGAATGGATCGTACGAATGAATTAGAATGGATCGTGCAAATGAATTAGAATGGATATATTCGTGCGAATGAATAAGAATGGATCGTACGAATGAATTAGAATGGATCGTGCGAATGAATTAGAATGAATCGTACGAATGAATTAGAATGGATACATTTGAGCGAATGAATTAGAATGGATCGTACGACGTACGAATAAATTAGAATGGATACATTCATGCAAATGAATTAGAATGGATCGTACGAATGAATTAGAATGGATCATACGAATGAATTAGAATGGATCGTAGGACTGAATTAGAATGGATCATATGAATTAATTAGAATGGTTACATTCGTGCGAATGTATTATAATGGATCGTACGAATGGTTTAGAATGGATCGTACGAATGGATTAGAACGCCTTGTACAAATGAATTAGAATAGATACATTTGTGCGAATGAATTAGATTGCATCGTACGAATGAATTTGAATGGATTGTACGAATGAATTAGAATGGATCGTAGGAATGAATTAGAATGGATCATGCGAATGAATTAGAATAGATCGTATGAATGAATTAGAATGGATCGTACGAATAAATTAGAATGGATCGTGCGAATGAATTAGAATGGATCGTACGAATGAATTAGAATAGATCCACCGAATGAGTTAGAATGGATCAGACGAATGAATTAGAATGGATCGTACGAATGAATTAGAATGGATTGTGCGAATGAATTAGAATGGATCGTATGAATGAATAAGAATGGATCGTACGAATGAATTAGAATGGTTCGTGCGAATGAATTAGAATGAATCGTACGAATGCATTAGAATGGATCGTACGAATGAATTAGAATGAATCGTACGAACGAATTAGAATGGCTCGTACGAACGAATTAGAATGGATCGTATGAACGAAGTAGAATGGATACATTCGAGTGAATCAATTAGAATGGATCGTACGAATGAATTAGAATGGATCGTAGGAATGAATTAGAATGGATCGTGCAAATGAATTAGAATGGATACATTCGTGGAATGAATTAGAATGGATCGTAGGAATGAATTAGAATGGATCGTACGAATGGATTAGAATGGATCGTACGAATGAATTAGAATGGATTGTACGAATGAATTAGAATGGATCGTACAAATGAATTAGAAAGGTTACATTTGTGAGAATGAATTAGAATGGATCGTACGAATGAATTAGAATGGATCGTACGAATGGATTAGAATGGATCGTACGAATGAATTAGAATGGATACATTCGAGCGAATGAATTAGAATGGATCGTACGAATGAATTAGAATGGATCATAGGAATGAAGTAGAATGGATCGTGCAAATGAATTAGAATGGATCGTACGAATGAATTAGAATGGATCGAGCGAATGAATTAGAATGGATCCTACGAATGAATTAGAATGGATCGTACGAATGAATTAGAATGGACACATTCGAGCGAATTAATTAGAATGGATCGTACGAATGAATTAGAATGGATCATAGAAATGAATTAGAATGGATCGTGCAAATGAATTAGAATGGATCATAGAAATGAATTAGACTAGATTGTACGAATGAATTAGAATAGATCGCGCGAATGAATTAGAATGGATCGTAGAAATGAATTAGAATGGATTGTAAGAATGAATTAGAATGGTTACATTCGTGCGAATGAATTAGAATGGATCGTAAGAATGGATTAGAATGGATCGTACGAATGAATTAGAATGAATCGTACAAATGAATTAGAAAGGTTATATTTGTGAGAATGAATTAGAATGGATCGTACGAATGAATTAGAATGGATCGTACGAACGAATTAGGATGGATCATACGAACGAATTAGAATGGATCGTATGAACGAATTAGAATGGATCGTACGAATGAATTAGAATGGATACATTCGAGCGAATGAATTAGAATGGATCGTACGAATGAATTAAAATGGATCATAGGAATGAATTAGAATGGATCGAGCAAATGAATTAGAATGGATACATTCGAGCGAATGAATTAGAATAGATCGTAGGAATGAATTAGAATGGATCATACGAATGAATTAGAATGGATCGTACGAATGGATTAGAATGGATCGTACGAATGGATTAGAATGGATCGTACTAATGAATTAGAAAGGTTACATTTGTGAGAATGAATTAGAATGGATCGTATGAATGAATTAGAATGGATCGTACGAATGGAGTAGAATGGATCATACGAATGGATTAGAATGGATCGTACGAATGGATTAGAATGGATCGTACGAATGAATTAGAATGGATCATACAAATGAATTAGAAAGGTTACATTCATGAGAATGAATTAGAATGGATCGTACGAATGAATTAGAATGGATAATACGAATGAATTTAAATGGATCGTACGAATGAATTAGAATGGATCAAACGAATGAATTAGAATGGATACATTCGAGCGAATGAATTAGAATAGATCGTAGGAATGAATTAGAATGGATCATACGAATGAATTAGAATGGATCGTGCGAATGAATTAGAATGGATTGTACGAATGAATTAGAATGGATACATTTGTGCGAATGAATTAGAATGGATCGTACGAATGAATTAGAATGGATCGTGCGAATGAATTAGAATGAATCGTACGAATGAATTAGAATGGATCGTACGAATGAATTAGAATGAATTTATTTGTACGAATAAATTAGAATGGATTGTACGAATGAATTAGAATGGATACATTCTTGCGAATAAATTAGAATGGATCGTATATTCGTGCAAATAAATTAGAATGGATCATACGAATGAATTAGAATGGATCGTGCGAATGAATTAGAATGAATCGTACGAATGCATTAGAATGGATCGTACGAATGAATTAGAATGAATAGTACGATCCATTCTAATTCATTTATTCGTACGATCCATTCTAATTCATTCGTACGATCTATTCTAATTCATTCGCATGATCCATTCTAATTCATTCGTACGATCCATTCTAATTCATTCGTACAATCCATTCAATTCAAACGAATGAATTAGAATGGATACATTCGTACGATCCATTCTAATCCATTCGTACGATCCATTCTAATCGATTCGTATGATCCATTCTAATTCATCCGCACAAATGTATCCATTTTAATTCATTCGTACGATCCATTCTAATTCATTCGTACGATCCATTCTAATTCATTCGTTCTAATCCATTCTAATTCATTCGCACAAATCTATCCATTCTAATCCATTCGTACGATCCATTCTAATCCATTCGTACGATCCATTCTAATTCATTCGCAAGAATGTATCCATTCTAATTCATTCGTACGATCCATTCTAATTCATTCCTACGATCCATTCTAATTCATTCGCTCGAATGTATCCATTCTAATTCATTCGTCTGATCCTTTCTAATCCATTCGTATGATCCATTCAAATTCATTCGTACGATCCATTCTAATTCATTCTCACAAATATAACTTTTCTAATTCATTTGTACGATCCATTCTAATTCATTTGTACGATCCATTTTAATTCATTTGTACGAATGGATTAGAATGGATCGTACGAATGAATTAGAATGGATACATTTGTGCGATGAATAAGAATAGATCGTACGAATGAATTAGAATGGATCATGCGAATGAATTTGAATGGATCGTACAAATGAATTAGAATGGATCGTACGAATGGATTAGAATGGATCGTACGAATGAATTAGAATGGATCGTACAAATGAATTAGAAAGGTTACATTTGTGAGAATGAATTAGAATGGATCGTACGAATGAGTTAGAATGGATCATACAAATGAATTAGAAAGGTTATAATCGTGAGAATGAATTAGAATGGATCGTTCGAATGAATTAGAATGGATACATTTGTGCGAATGAATTAGAATGGATCGTACGAATGAATTAGAATGGATCGTACGAATGAATTAGAAAGGTTACATTTGTGAGAATGAATTAGAATGGATCGTACGAATGAAATAGAATGGATCGTACGAATGGATTAGAATGGATCGTACGAATGAATTAGAATGGATCGTACGAATGAATTAGAATGGATCGTGCGAATGAATTAGAATTCATCGTGCTAATGAATTAGAATGGATTGTATGAATGGATTAGAATGGATCGTACGAATGAATTAGAACGCATTATACGAATGAATTAGAATGGATCGTACGAATGGATTAGAATGGATCGTACGAATGAATTAGAATGGATCGTACGAATGAATTAGAATAGGTACATTCGAGCGAATGAATTAGAATGGATCGTGCGAATGAATTAGAATGGATCATACGAATGAATTAGAATGGATCGTAGGAATAGATTAGAATGGATCATACGAATAGATTAGAATGAATCGTACGAATGAATTAGAATGGATCATACAAATAAATTAGAAAGGTTACATTCGTGAGAATGAATTAGAATGGATCATACGAATAAATTAGAATGGATCCACCGAATGAATTAGAATGGTTACATTTGTGCGAATGAATTAGAATGTATCATGCGAATGAATTAGAATGGATCGTACGAATGAATTAGAATGGTTACATTCATGCGAATGAATTAGAATAGATCGTACGAATGAATTAGAATGGATCGTGCGAATGAATTAGAATTGATCATATGAATGAATTAGAATGGACCATAAGAATGAATTAGAATGGATCGTATGAATGAATTAGAATGGTTACATTCATGCGAATGAATTAGAATGGATCGTATGAATGTTTAGAATGGATCGTACGAATGGATTAGAATGGATCGTACGAATGAATTAGAATGGATCGTGCGAATGAATTAGAATTGATCATACGAATGAATTAGAATGGATCGTACGAATGAATTAGAATGGATCGCTCGAATGGGTCCATTCTAATTAGAATAGATCGTACGAATAAATTAGAATGGATCATAGGAATGAATTAGAATGGATTGTGCAAATGAATTAGAATGGATACATTCGTGCGAATGAATTAGAATGGATCATGCGAATGAATTTGAATGGATCGTACGAATGAATCCAATCTAATTCATTCGTACGATCAATTCTAATTAGAATGGATCCATTCTAATTCATTTGCATAATCCATTCTAATTCATTTGTACGATTCATTCTAATTCATTCGTATGATTCATTCTAATTAGAATGGATCCATTCGAGCGATCCATTCTAATTCATTCGTACGATCCATTCTAATTCATTCGTATGATCAATTCGAATTCATTCGATCGAATGTATCAATTCTAATTTATTCGTACGATCCATTCTAATTCATTCGTACGATCCCTTCTAATTCATTCGTACGATCCATTCTAATTCATTCGCACGAATGTAACCATTCTAATTCATTCATACGATCCATTCTAATTCATTCGCATGATACATTCTAATTCATTCGCACAAATGTAACCATTCTAATTCATTCGGTGGAACCATTCTAATTCATTCGTATGATCCATTCTAATTCATTCTCACGAATGTAACCTCTCTAATTCATTTGTATGATCCATTCTAATTCATTCGTACGATCCATTCTAATCCATTCGTACGATCCATTCTAATCCATTCGTACGATCCATTCTAATTCATTCGCACGATCCATTCTAATTCATTCGTACGATCCATTCTAATTCAGTCGCTCGAATGTATCCATTCTAATTCATTCGTACGATCCATTCTAATTCATTCGCCTGATCCATTCTAATTGTGCGAATGAATTAGAATGGATACCTTTGTGCACATGGATGTATCCATTCTAATTCATTCGTACGATCCATTCTAATTCATTCGCTCGAATGTATCCATTCTAATTCATTCATATGATCCATTCTAATTTATTCGTACGATCCATTCTAATTCATTCTCACGAATGTAACCTTTCTAATTCATTTGTATGATCCATTCTAATTCATTCGTACGATCCATTCTAATTCATTTGCATGAATGTATCCATTCTAATTCATTCGTACGATCCATTCCAATTCATTCGTATGATCCATTCTAATTCATTCATGCAATCCATTCTAATTCATTCATATGATCCATTCTAACTCATTCTCACAAATGTAACCTTTCTAATTCATTTGTAGTATCCATTCTAATTCATTCGTACGATCTATTCTAATTCATTCCCTCGAATGTATCCATTCTAATTCATTTGTACGATCCATTCTAATTCATTCGCACGAATGTAACCCTTCTAATTCATTCGTACGATCCATTCTAATTCATTCATACAATCCATTCTAGATCATTCGCACGAATGTATCCATTCTAATTCAGTCGTACGATCCATTCTAATCCATTCGTACGATCTATTCTAATCCATTCGTACGATCCATTCTAATTCATTCTCACAAATGTAACCTTTCTAATTCATTTGCATGATCCATTCTAATTCATTCCTATGATCCATTCTAATTCATTCGTACGATCCATTCTAATTCATTCGCTAGAATGTATCCATTCTAATTCATTCGTACGATCCATTCTAATTCGTTTATACGATCCATTCTAATTCGTTCGTACGGTCCATTCTAATTCATTCGTATGTATCCATTCTAACTCATTCGCACGAATGTATCCATTCTAATTCATTCCTACGAATGAATTAGAATGGATCGTACGACTGGATTAGAATGGATCGTACGAAAGGATTAGAATGGATCGTACGAATGAATTAGAATGGATCGTACAAATGAATTAGAAAGGTTACATTTGTGTTCGAATGAATTAGAATGGATCGTAGAAATGAATTAGAATGGATCGTGCGAATGAATTAGAATGGATCGTATGAATAAATTAGAATGGATCATACGAATGAATTAAAATTGATACATTTGTGCGAATGAATTAGAATGGATCGTACAAATGAATTAGAATGGATCCAACGAATGAATTAGAATGGATCGTACGAATGAATTAGAATGGATCATACGAATGAATTAAAATTGATACATTTGAACGAATAAATTAGAATGGATCATACGAATGAATTAGAATGGATCGTACGAATGAAATAGAATAGATCATGCGAATGAATTAGAATCGATCATACGAATGAATTAGAATGGATCGTACGAATGAATTAGAATGGATATATTCATGCGAATGAATTAGAATGGATCGTACGAATGAATTAGACTGGATCGTACGAATAAATTAGAATGGATACATTCATGCAAATGAATTACAATGGGTCGTACGAATGAATTAGAATGGATCATACAAATGAATTAGAATGGATCGTACGAATGAATTAGAATGGATCATATGAATGAATTAGAATGGTTACATTCATGCGAATGAATTAGAATGGATCGTACGAATGGATTAGAATGGATCGTACGAATGAATTAGAATGGATCGTGCGAATGAATTAGAATGGTTACATTCGTGCGAATGAATTAGAATGGATACATTCGTGTGTATGAATTAGAATGGATCGTACAAATGAATTAGAATGGATCGTACGAATGAATTAGAATAGATACATTCGTGCGAATGAATTAGAATGGATCGTACGAATGAATTAGAATGGATCGTGCGAAAGAATTAGAATTGATCATACAAATGAATTAGAATGGATCGTACGAATGAATTAGAATGGATACATTTGTGCGAATGAATTAGAATGGATCGTACAAATGAATTCGAATGGATCGGACGAATGAATTAGAATGGATCGTACGAATGAATTAGAATGGTTTCATTCGTGCGAATGAATTAGAATGGATCGTACGAATGAATTAGAATGAATCATACGAATGAATTAGAATGGATCGTGCGAATGAATTTGAATGGATCGTACGAATGAATTAGAATGGATACATTCGTGCGAATGAATTAGAATGGATCGGGCGAATGAATTAGAATGTATCGTGCGAATGAATTAGAATAGATCGTGCGAATGAATTAGAATGGATCATACAAATGAATTAGAAAGGTTACATTCGTGAGAATAAATTAGAATGGATCGTACGAATGAATTAGAATGGATTGTACGAATGCATTAGAATGGATACATTCGTGCGAATGAATTAGAATGGATCGTACGAATGAATTAGAATGGATCGTGCGAATGAATTAGAATGGATCGTACGAATGAATTAGAATGGATCGTACGAATGAATTAGAATGGATACATTTGTGCGAATGAATTAGAATGGATCGTACGAATGAATTAGAATGGATCGTACGAATGAATTAGAATGGATCGTACGAATGAATTATAATGGATCGTACGAATGAATTAGAATGGATCGTATGAATGAATTAGAATGGATACATTTGTGCGAATGAGTTAGAATGGATCATACAAATGAATTAGAATGGATCGTACGAATGAATTAGAATGGATCATACGAATGAATTAGAATGGATCGTACAAATGAATTAGAAAGGTTACATTTATGAGAATGGATTAGAATGGATCGTACGAATGGATTAGAATGGATCGTACGAATGGATTAGAATGGATCGTACAAATGAATTAGAAAGGTTACATTCGTGAGAATGAATTAGAATAGATCGTAGGAATGAATTAGAATGGATCATACGAATGAATTAGAATGGATCGTATGAATGAATTAGAATGGATCATACGAATAAATTAGAATGGATCGTACGAATGAATTAGAATGGATACATTCGAGCGAATGAATTAGAATGGATCGTACGAATGAATTAGAATGGATCGTGCGAATGAATTAGAATGGATACATTTGTGCGAATGAATTAGATTGCATCGTACGAATAAATTAGAATGGATCATAGGAATGAATTAGAATGGATCGTGCAAATGAATTAGAATGGATACATTCGTGCGAATGAATTAGAATGGATGGTAGGAATGAATTAGAATGGATCGTACGAATGAATTAGAATGGTTACATTCGTGCGAATGAATTAGAATGGATCGTACGAATGGATTAGAATTGATCGTGCGAATGAATTAGAAACGATCGTACGAATGAATTAGAATGGATATATTCGTGCGAATGAATTAGATTGCATTGTATGAATGAATTTGAATGGATTGTACGAATGAATTAGAATGGATCGTACGAATGAATTAGAATGGATCATACGAATGAATTAGAATAGGTCGTACGAATGAATTAGAATGGATCGTACGAATGGATCATACAAATGAATTAGAAAGGATACATTTGTACGAATGAATTAGAATAGATCGTACGAATGGATTAGAATGGATCGTACGAATGAATTAGAATGGATCGTACGAATGAATTAGAATGGATCGTACGAATGAATTAAAATGGATACATTTGTGCGAATTAGAATGGATCGTACGAATAGATTAGAACTAGATCGTACGAATGAATTAGAATGGATCGTAGAAATGAATTAGAATGAATTATACGAATGAATTAGAATGGATCATACAAATGAATTAGAAAGGTTACATTCGTGAGAATGAATTAGAATGGATCGTACGAATTAATTAGATTGGATCGTACGAATGAATTAGAATGGATACATTCGAGCGAATGAATTAGAATAGATCATAGGAATGAATTAGAATGGATCATATGAATGAATTAGAATGGATCGTGCGAATGAATTAGAATGGATTGTATGAAAGAATTAGAATGGATCGTACGAATGAATTTGAATGGATACATAGGAATGAATTAGAATGGATCGTACGAATGGATTAGAATGGATCGTACGAATGGATTAGAATGGATCGTGCGAATGAATTAGAATGAATCGTACGAATGAATTAGAATGGATCGTGCGAATGAATTAGAATGAATCGTACGAATGCATTAGAATGGATCGTACGAATGAATTAGAATGAATCGTACGATCCATTCTAATTCATTCATCCGATCCATTCTAATTCATTCGCACGAATGTATCCAATCTAATTCATTCGTGCAATCCATTCTAATTCATTCGCACGATCCATTCTAATTCATTCGTATGATCTATTCTAATTCATTCCTATGATCTATTCTAATTCATTCGCTCGAATGTATCCATTCTAATTCATTCGTTCGATCCATTCTAATCCATTCGTACAATCCATTCTAATTCATTCGCACGAATATATCCATTCTAATTCATTCGTACGATCCCTTCTAATTTATTCGCACGATCCATTCTAATTCTTTCATATGATCCATTCTAATTCATTCGCACGAATGTATCCATTCTAGTTCATTCGTACGATCCATTCTAATTCATTCGTATGATCCATTCTAATTCATTCGTATGATCCATTCTAATTCATTCCTACGATCTATTCTAATTCATTCACACAATCCATTCTAATTCATTCGTACGATCCATTCTAATTCATTCGTATGATCCATTCTAACACAATTCGGTGGATCCATTCTAACTCATTCGTACGATCCATTCTAATTCATTCATACGATCCATTCTAATCCATTCGTACGATCCATTCTAATCCATTCTCACGAATGAATTAGAATGGATCGTGCGAATGAATTATAATGGATCGTACGAATGAATTAGAATGGATCATACAAATGAATTAGATTGGATCGTACGATCCATTCTAATTCATTCGCATGAATGTATCCATTCTAATTCATTCGTACAATCCATTCTAATTTATTCACACGATCCATTCTAATTCATTCGTATGATCCATTCTAATTCATTCCTACGATCTATTCTAATTCATTCGCTCGAATGCATCCATTCTAATTCATTCGTTCGATCGTACGAATGAATTAGAATGGATCGTACGAATGAATTAAAATGGATACATTCGAGCGAATGAATTAGAATGGATACATTCGAGCGAATGAATTAGAATGGATTGTATGAATGAATTAGAATGGATCGTACGAATGGATTAGAATGGATCGTGCGAATGAATTAGAATGGATCGTACAGATGAATTAGAATGGATCGTACAAATGAATTAGAAAGGATACATTCATACGAATGAATTAGAATGGATCATACGAATGGTTACATTCGTGCGAATGAATTAGAATGGATCGTACGAGTGAATTAGAATGGATCGTGCGAATGAATTAGAATTGATCATACGAATGAATTAGAATGGATCGTACGAATGAATTAGAATGGATATATACATTCATGCGAATGAATTAGAATGGATCGTGCAAATGAATTAGAATGGATACATTCGTGCGAATGAATTAGAATGGATCGTAGGAATGAATTAGAATGGATCGTGCAAATGAATTAGAATTGATACATTCGTGCGAATGAATTAGAATGGATCGTAGGAATGAATTAGAATGGATCGTACGAAGGAATTAGAATGGTTACATTCGTACGAATGAATTAGAATAGATCGTACGAATGAATTAGAATGGATCGTGCGAATGAATTAGAATAGATCGTACGAATAAATTAGAATGGATCATGCAAATGAATTAGAATAGATCGTCCAAATGAGTTAGAATGGATCGTACGAATAAATTAGAATGGATCGTGCGAATGAATTAGAAAGGATCATACGAATGAATTAGAATGGATCGTATGAATGAATTAGAATGGATCGAACGAATGAATTAGAATAGATCGTACGAATGAATTAGAATGGATCATGCGAATGAATTTGAATGGATCATACGAATAAATTAGAATGGATCATACGATTGAATTAGAATGGATCGTGTGAATGAATTAGAATGAATCGTACGAATGCATTAGAATGGATCGTACGAATGAATTAGAATGGATCGTGCGAATAAATTATACGAATAAATTAGAATGGATCATACGTATAAATTAGAATAGTTACATTCATGCGAATGAATTAGAATGGATCGTTCGAATGGATTAGTATATTCCATTTTAATTCAATCGTACGATCCATTCTAATTCATTCGTATGATCCATTCTAATTCATTCCTACGATCCATTCTAATTCATTCGCACGAATGTATCCATTTTAATTCATTTGCACGATCCATTCTAATTCATTCCTATGATCCATTCTAATTCATTCGTACGATCCATTCTAAGTCATTCACTCGAATGTAACCATTCTAATTCATAAGTATGATCCATTCTAATCCATTCTAATTCATTCGTACGATCCATTCTAATTCATTCGTACGATCCATTCTAATTCGTTCATACGAATGAATTAGAATAGATCGTACGAATGAATTAGAATGGATCGTACGAATAGATTAGAATGGATCGTACGAATAGATTAGAATGGATCATACGAATGAATTAGAATGGATCATACAAATGAATTAGAAAGGTTACATTTGTGAGAATGAATTTGAATTGATCGTACGAATGAATTAGAATGGATCGTGCGAATGAATTAGAATTGATCGTACGAATGAATTAGAATGGATACATTCGTGCGAATGAATTAGAATGGATCGTACGAATGAATTAGAATGGATCGGACAAATGAATTAGAATGGATCGTGCGAATGAATTAGAATGGATCGTGCGAATGAAATAAAATGGATACATTCGTACAAATGAATTACAATGGATCGTGCGAATGAATTAGAATGGATCGTACGAATAAATTAGAATGGATACATTTGTGCGAATGAATTAGAATGGATCATACGATCTAATTAGAATGGATCGTACGAATCAATTAGAATGGATCATATGAATGAATTAGAATGGATCGTACGAATGAAATAGAATGGATCGTGCGAATGCATTAGAATGAATCATACGAATGAATTAGAATGGATCGTGCGAATGAATTTGAATGGATCATACGAATGAATTAGAATGAATCGTGCGAATGAATTAGAATGGATCGTGCGAATGAATTAGAATGGATCGTACGAATGAATTAGAATGAATCATACGAATGAATTAGAATGGATCGTGCGAATGAATTTGAATGGATCGTATGAATGAATTAGAATGGATACATTCGTGCGAATGAATTAGAATGGATCGGGCGAATGAATTAGAATGTATCGTGCGAATGAATTAGAATAGATCGTGCGAATGAATTAGAATGAATCATACAAATGATTTAGAAAGGTTACATTCGTGAGAATGAATTAGAATGGATCGTACGAATGAATTAGAATGGATTGTACGAATGCATTAGAATGGATACATTCGTGCGAATGAATTAGAATGGATCGTACGAATGAATTAGAATGGATCGTGCGAATGAATTAGAATGGATCGTACGAATGAATTAGAATGGATCGTACGAATGAATTAGAATGGATACATTTGTGCGAATGAATTAGAATGGATCGTACGAATGAATTAGAATGGATCGTACGAATGAATTAGAATGGATCGTACGAATGAATTATAATGGATCGTGCGAATGAATTAGAATGGATCGTATGAATGAATTAGAATGGATACATTTGTGCGAATGAGTTAGAATGGATCATACGAATGAATTAGAATGGATCGTACGAATGAATTAGAATGGATCATACGAATAAATTAGAATGGATCGTACAAATGAATTAGAAAGGTTACATTTATGAGAATGAATTAGAATGGATCGTACGAATGGATTAGAATGGATCGTACGAATGGATTAGAATGGATCGTACGAATGGATTAGAATGGATCGTACAAATGAATTAGAAAGGTTACATTCGTGAGAATGACTTAGAATAGATCGTAGGAATGAATTAGAATGGATCATACGAATGAATTAGAATGGATCGTATGAATGAATTAGAATGGATCATACGAATAAATTAGAATGGATCGTACGAATGAATTAGAATGGATACATTCGAGCGAATGAATTAGAATGGATCGTACGAATGAATTAGAATGGATCGTGCGAATGAATTAGAATGGATACATTTGTGCGAATGAATTAGATTGCATCGTACGAATAGATTAGAATGGATCGTACGAATAGATTAGAATGGATCATACGAATGAATTAGAATGGATCATACAAATGAATTAGAAAGGTTACATTTGTGAGAATGAATTAGAATTGATCGTACGAATGAATTAGAATGGATCGTGCGAATGAATTAGAATTGATCGTACGAATGAATTAGAATGGATACATTCGTGCGAATGAATTAGAATGGATCGTACGAATGAATTAGAATGGATCGGACGAATGAATTAGAATGGATCGTGCGAATGAATTAGAATGGATCGTGCGAATGAAATAAAATGGATACATTCGTACAAATGAATTACAATGGATCGTGCGAATGAATTAGAATGGATCGTACGAATAAATTAGAATGGATACATTTGTGCGAATGAATTAGAATGGATCATACGATCTAATTAGAATGGATCGTACGAATCAATTAGAATGGATCATATGAATGAATTAGAATGGATCGTACGAATGAATTAGAATGGATCGTGCGAATGCATTAGAATGAATCGTACGAATGAATTAGAATGCATCGTACGAAGTAATTAGAATGGATCGTACGAATGAATTAGAATGGATTGTACGAATGAATTAGAATGGATTGTACGAATGATTAGAATGGATCGTACGAATGAATTAGAATGGATCGTACGAATGGATTAGAATGGATCGTGCGAATGAATTAGAGTGGATATATTCATGCAAATGAATTAGAATGGATCGGACGAATGAATTAGAATGGATTGTGTGAATGAATTAGAATAGATCGTGCGAATGAATTAGAATGGATACATTCGTGTGATTGAATTAGAATGGATCGGATGAATGAATTAGAATGGATCGTACGATTCATTCTAATTCATTCGTACGATCCATTCTATTGCATTTGTACGATTCATTCTAATTCATTCGCACGATCCATTCTAAATCATTTGTACGATCCATTCTTATTCATTCATACGATCCATTCTAATTCATTCGTACGATCCATTGTAATTAAATCGTATGATCCATTCTAATTCATTTGCCCAAACGTATCCATTTTAATTCATTCCTACGATCAATTCTAATTTATTCATATGATCCATTCTAATTCATTCGCACGATCCATTCTAATCCATTCGTACGATCCATTCTAATTCATTCGTACGATCCATTCTAATTCATTCCTACGTACGATCCATTCTAATTCATTCGCAAGAATGTAAACATTCTAATTCATTCGTACGATCCATTCATATTTATTCCTACGATCTATTCTAATTCATTCGCACGAATGTATCCATTCTAATTCATTCGTACGATCCATTCTAATTCATTTGTATGATCCATTCAAATTCATTCGCATGATCCATTCTAATTCATTCGTACGATCCATTCTAATTCATTCTTACGAATGTATCCATTCTAATGCAATCGTACGATTCATTCTAATTCATTCACACGATCCATTCTAATTCATTCGTACGATCCATTCTAATTCATTCGTACGATCCATTCTAATTCATTCTCACAAATGTAACCTTTCTAATTCATGTGTACGATCCATTCTAATCCATTCGTACGATCCATTCTAATCCATTCGTACGATCCATTCTAATTCATTCTCATGAATGTATCCATTCTAATGCATTCGTACGATCCATTCTAATTCATTCTCACAAATGTATCCATTCTAATTCATTCGTACGATCCATTCTAATTCATTCTCACGATCCATTCTAATTTATTTGTACGATCCATTCTAATTCATTCCTATGATCCATTCTAATTCATTCGCACGATCTATTCTAATTCATTCGCATGATCCATTCTAATTCATTCGTACGATCCATTCTAATTCATTCGTACAATCCATTCAAATTCATTCGTACGATGCAATCTAATTCATTTGCACGAATATATCAATTCTAATTCATTCGTACGATCCTTTCTAATTCATTCGCACGATCCATTCTAATTATTTCATATCATCCATTCTAATTCATTCGTACGATCCATTCTAATTCATTCGTACAATCCATTCTAATTTATTCGTACAAATGTATCCATTCTAATTCATTCGTACAATCCATACTAATTCATTCGCACGATCCATTCTAATTCGTTTGTATGATCCATTCTAATTCATTCGCACGAATGTATCCATTCTAATTCATTCGTACGATCCATTCTAATTCATTCGTACACACCATTTTAATTCATTCGCACGATCCATTCTAGTTCATTCGCACGAATGTATCCATTCTAATTCATTTGCACGATCCATTCTAATTCATTCCTATGATCCATTCTAATTCATTCGTACGATCCATTGTAATTCATTCGCTCGAATGTATCCATTCTAATTCATTCGTACGATCCATTCTAATTCATTCGTACGATCCATTCTAATTCATTCGGTGGATCCATTCTAATTCATTCGTACGATCCATTCTAATTCATTCGCATGATCCATTCTAATTTATTCGTACGATCCATTCTAATTCATTCGTACGATCTATTCTAATTCATTCGCATGATCCATTCTAATTCATTCGTACGATCCATTCTAATTCATTCGTATAATCCATTCAAATTCATTCGTACGATGCAATCTAATTCATTCGCACAAATGTATCTGTTCTAATTCATTCGTACAATGCGGTCTAATCCATTCGTACGATCCATTCTAATTCATTCGTACAATCCATTCTAATTCATTCGCACGATCCATTCTAATTCATTCGTATGATCCGTTCTAATTCATTCCTACGATCTATTCTAATTCATTCACTCGAATGTATCTATTCTAATTCATTCGTTCGATCCATTGTAATTCATTCGTATGATCCATTCTAATTCATTCGCTCGAATGTATCCATTCTAATTCATTCGTACGATCCATTCTTATTCATTCGTACGATCCATTCAAATTCATTCGCATGATCCATTTTCATTCGTACGATTCATTCTAATTCATTCGCACGATCCATTATAATTCATTCATACGATCTATTCTAATTCATTCGCACGAATGTATCCATTCTAATTCATTCGTACGATCCATTCTAATTCATTCGCACGATCCATTCTAATCCATTCGTACGAAATATAATTCATTCCTGCAAATGAATTAGAATGGATCGTAGGAATGAATTAGAACGATCCATTCTAATTTATTCGTACGATCCATTATAATTCATTCGTACGATCCATTCTAATTCATTCGCACGAATGTAACCATTCTAATTCATTCGTACGATCCATTCTAATTCATTCCTACGATCCATTCTAATTCATTCGCACGAATGTATCCATTCTAATCCTTTCGTACTATCCATTCTAATTCACTAGAATGGATTGTACGAATGAATTAGAATGGATCGTATGAATGAATAAGAATGGATCGTACGAATGAATTAGAATGGATCGTGCGAATGAATTATAATGGATACATTCGTGCGAATGGATTAGATTGCATCGTACGAATAAATTTGAATGCATTCCAATTCATTCGTATGATCTAATTCTAATTCGTTCGTACGATCCATTATAATTCATTCACACGATCCATTCTAATTCATTCGCACGATCCATTCTAATTCATTCGTCCGATCCATTCTAATTCGTTCTCACGAATGTATCCATTCTAATTCATTCGCACGATCCATTCTAATTCATTCACTCGAATGTATCCATTCTAATTCATTCGTACGATCCATTCTAATTCATTCGTATGATCCATTCTAATCCATTCGTACGATCCATTCTAATTCATTCGTGCAATGCATTCTAATCCATTCGTACAATCTATTCTAATTCATTCGTACGATCCATTCTAATTCATTCGTACGATCCATTCTAATTCATTCGTACGATTCATTCTAATCCATTCTAATTCATTCCCTCGAATGTATCCATTCTAATTCATTCGTACGATCCATTCTTATTCATTCATACGATCCATTCTAATTCATTCGCACGATCCATTCTAATTCATTCGTACAATCCGTTCTAATTCATTCGCACAATCCATTCTAATTCATTCGCACGAATATATCCATTCTAATTCATTCGTACGATCCATTCTAATACATTCGTGTGAATGAATTAGAATAGATCGTAGGAACGAATTAGAATGGATCGTACGAATGAATTAGAATGGATCGTACGAATGGTTTAGAATGGATCGTACGAATGGATTAGAATGGATCATACGAATGAATTAGAATGGATACATTCGAGCGAAAGAATTAGAATGGATCGTACGAATGGATTAGAATGGATCGTACAAATGGATTAGAATAGATCGTACGAATGAATTAGAATGGATCGTGCGAATAAATTTGAATGGAGCATACGAATGAATTAGAATGGATCGTACGAATGAATTAGAATGGATCGTGCGAATGAATTTGAATGGATCGTGTGAATGAATTAGAATGGATCATACGAATGAATTAGAATGGATCGTACGAATGAATTAGAATGGATACATTCGTGCAAATGAATTAGAATGGATCGTACAAATGAATTAGATTGGATCGTACGAATAAATAAGAATGGATACATTCATACGAATGAATTAGAATGGATCGTACGAATGAATTAGAATGGATAGTACGAATGGATTTGAATGGATCGTACGAATGGATTAGAATGGATCGTACGAATGAATTAGAATGGATCAAACAAATGAATTAGAAAGGTTACATTCGTGAGAATGAATTAGAATGGATCGTACGAATGAATTAGAATGGATCATGCGAATGAATTTGAGTGGATTGTACGAATGAATTAGAATGGATCGTACGAATGAATTAGAATGGATACATTCGAGCGAATGAATTAGAATAGATCGTAGGAATGAATTAGAATGGATCATACGAATGAATTAGAATGAATCGTGCGAATGAATTAGAATGGATTGTACGAATGAATTAGAATGGATACATTCGTGCGAATGAATTAGAATGGATCGGACGAATGAATTAGAATGGATCGTACGAATGAATTAGAATGGATCTAATCCGTTCGTACGATCCATTCTAATTCATTCACACGAATGTAACCATTCTAATTCATTCGTACGATCCATTCTAATTCATTCCTACGATCCATTCTAATTCATTCGCAAATTTGAATGGATCGTACGAATGAATTAGAATGGATCGTGCGAATGAATTAGAATGGATCGTACGATCAATTCTAATTCATTCGTATGATCAATTCTTATTCATTCGCACGATCCATTCTAATTCATTCGTACGATCCATTCTAATTCATTCGCTCGAATGTATCCATTCTAATTCATTCGTACGATCCATTCTAATTCATTCGTACGATCCATTCTAATTCATTCTCACGAATGTAACCTTTCTAATTCATTCGTACGATGCAATCTAATTCATTCGCACGAATATATCCATTCTAATTCATTCGTATGATCCATTCTAATTCATTCGTACAATCCATTCTAATTCATTCGCACGATCCATTCTAACTCATTCATACGATTCATTCTAATCCATTCGTATGATCCATTCTAATTCATTCGCACGATCCATTCTAATTCATTCGCACCAATGTATCCATTCTAATTCATTCGTTCGATCCATTCTAATTCATTCGTACGATCCATTCAAATTCATTCACACGATCCATTCTAATTCATTCGTACGATCCATTCTAATTCATTCGCACGATCCATTCTAATTCATTCCTACGATCCATTCTAATTCATTCCTACGATCTATTCTAATTCATTTGCTCGAATGTATCCATTCTAATGCATTCGTACGATCCATTCTAATTCATTCATACGATCCATTCTAATTCATTCACACGAATGTATCCATTCTAATTCATTTGCACGATCCATTCTAATTCATTCCTATTATCCATTCTAATTCATTCGTACGATCCATTCTAATTCATTCGCTCGTACGAATGCATTAGAATGGATCGTACGAATGAATTAGAATGAATCGTACGATCCATTCTAATTTATTCGTCCGATCCATTGTAATTTATTTGTACGATCCATTCTAATTCATTCGCACGAATGTATCCATTCTAATTCATTCGTACGATCCATTCTAATTCATTCATATGATCAATTCTAATTCATTCGCACGATCCATTCTAATTCATTCGTACGATCCATTCTAATTCATTCGCACGAATGTATCCATTCTAATTCATTCGTATGATCCATTCTAATTCATTCGTACGATCCATTCTAATTCTTTCGAACGAATTTATCCATTCTAACTCATTCGTGCGAATGAATTAGAATGGATCGTACAAATGAATTAGAATGGATTGCACGAATGTATCCATTCCAATCCATCCGTATGAATGGATTAGAATGGATCCTACGAATGAATTAGAATGTGGATTGTGCGAATGAATTAGAATGGATCATATGAATAAATTAGAATGGATTGTACGAATGAATTAAAATGGATACATTTGTGCGAATGAATTAGAATGGATCATACGATTGAATTAGAATGGATCGTACGAATGAATTAGAATGGATCAAACGAATGAATTTGAATGGATTGTACGAATGAATTAGAATGGATCGAACGAATGAATTAGAATGGATGCATTCGAGCGAATGAATTAGAATAGATCGTAGGAATAAATTAGAATGGATCATACGAATGAATTAGAATGGATCATAAGAATGAATTAGAATGGATTGTACGAATGAATTAGAATGGATACATTCGTGCGAATGAATTAGAATGGATCGGACGAATGAATTAGAATGGATCGTACGAATGCATTAGAATGGATCGTATGAATGAATTAGAATATATACATTCGAGCGACTGAATTAGAATGGATCGTGCGATGAATTAGAATGTATCATACAAATGAATTAGAATGGATTCTAATCCATTCGTACGATCCATTCTAATCTATTCAACTTCATTCGCACAAATGTATTCATTCTAATTCATTCTCACGAATGTAACCTTTCTAATTCATTTGTATGATCCATTCAAATTCATTCGTACGAATGAATAGAATGGATCGTACGAATGAATCGTATGAACGAATTAGAATGGATCGTACGAATGAATTAGAATGGATCGTACGAATGAATTAGAATGGATCGTTCAAATGAATTAGAAAGGTTACATTTGTGAGAATGAATTAGAATGGATCGTACGAATGAATTAGAATGGATCGTACAAATCGATTAGAATGGATCGTACGAATGAATTAGAATGGATCGTACAAATGAATTAGAATGGATCGAACGAATGAATTAGAATGGATACATTCGAGCGAATGAATTAGAATAGATCGTAGGAATGAATTAGAATGGATCATACGAATGAATTAGAATGGATCGTGCGAATGAATTAGAATGGATTATACGAATGAATTAGAATGGATACATTCATGCGAATGAATTAGAATGGATCGTACGAATGAATTAAAATGAATCGTTTGAATGAATTAGAATGGATCGTACGAATGAATTAGAATGGATACATTTGTACGAATAAATTAGAATGGATTGTACGAATGAATTAGAATGGATTCATTCTTGCAAATGGATCGTACATTCGTGCAAATAAATTAGAATGGATTGTACGAATGAATTAGAATGGATCGTGCGAATGAATTAGAATGGATCGTACGAAGGGATTAGAATGGATCGTACGAATGGATTAGAATGGATCATACGAATGAGTTAGAATGGTTCATACAAATGAATTAGAAAGGTTACATTCGTGAGAATGAATTAGAATAGATCGTACGATCCATTCTAATTCATTCTCACGAATGTAACCTTTCTAATTCATTTGTATGATCCATTCGTACGATCCATTCTAATTCATTCGTATGATCCATTCTAATTCATTCTCACGAATGTAACCTTTCTAATTCATTTGTATGATCAATTCTAATTCATTCGCACGATCCATTCTAATTCATTCTCATGAATGTAACCTTTCTAAATCATTTGTATGATCCATTCTAATTCATTCGTATGATCCATTCTAATCCATTCGTACGATCCATTCTAATTCAAATCGTGCAATCCATTCAAATTCATTCGCACACATGTATCCATTCTAATTCATTCGTATTATCCATTCTAATTCATTCACACGAATGTATCCATTCTAATTCATTCGTACGATCCATTCTAATTCATTCGCTCGAATGTATCCATTCTAATTCATTCGTACGATCCACTCTAATTTATTCCTATGATCCATTCTAACACATTCGCACAAATGTATCCATTCTAATTCATTCATACGATCCATTCTAATTCATTCGCACGATCCATTATAATTCATTCGTACGATCCATTCTAATTCATTCGTACGATCCATTCTAATTCATTCGCACAAATGTATCCATTCTAATTCATTCGTACGATCCATTCTAATTCATTCGTACGATCCATTCTAATTCATTCGCACGATCCATTCTAATTCATTCGTACGATCCATTCTAATTCATTCGCACGAATGTATCCATTCTAATGCATTCGTACAATCCATTCTAATTCCGTACGAATGAATTAGAATGGATCGTATGAATGAATTAGAATGGATACATTCGTGCGAATGAATTAGAATGGATTGTGGGAACGAATTAGAATGGATCGTACGAATGAATTAGAATGGTTACATTCGTGCGAATGAATTAGAATGGATCGTACGAATGGATTAGAATGGATCGTACGAATAAATCAGAATGGATCGTGCGAATGAATTAGAGTGGATCGTACGAATGAATTAGAATGGATCCACCGAATGAGTTAGAATGGATCATACGAATGAATTAGAATGGATCGTACGAATGAATTAGAATGGATCGTACGAATAGATTAGAATGGATTTGTGCGAATGGATTAGAATGGATCGTACGGACGAATTCTAATTCATTCGTATGTTCCATTCTAATTCATTCTCACGAATGTAACCTTTCTAATTCGTTTGTATGATCCATTCTAATTCATTCGTACGATCCATTCTAATCCATTCGTATGATCCATTATAATTCATCGCACGATCCATTCTAATTCATTCGCTCGAATGTATCCATTCTAATTCATTCGAATGAATTAGAATGGATCGTGCGAATGAATTAGAATGGATCGTACAAATAAATTATAAAGGTTACATTTGTGAGAATGAATTAGAATGGATCGTACGAATGGATTAGAATGGATCGCACGAATGGATTAGAATGGATCATACGAATGAATTAAAATGGATCGTACGAATGAATTAGAATAGCTCATACGAATGAATTAGAATGAATCGTACGAATGAATTAGAATGGTTACATTCGTGCGAATGAATTAGAATGGATCATACGAATGAATTAGAATGGATCGTACGAATGAATTAGAATGGATACATTTGTGCGAATGAATTAGAATGGATCATATATTCGTGCAAATAAATTAGAATGGATACATTTATGCGAATGAATTAGAATGGATATATTTGTGCGAATGAATTAGAATGGATCGTATGAATAAATTAGAATGTATCGTACGAATGAATTAGAATGGATCGTACGAATGAATTAGAATTGATCGTGTGAATGAATTAGAATGGATCGTATATTCGTGCAAATAAAATAGAATGGATCGTACGAATGAATTAGACTGGATCCACCGAATGAGTTAGAATGGATCATACGAATGAATTAGAATGGATCGTACGATTGAATTAGAATGGATTGTGCGAATGAATTAGAATGGATCGTATGAATGAATAAGAATGGATCGTGCGAATGAATTAGAATGGATCGTACGAATGAATTAGAATAGATCGTGCGAATGAATTAGAAACATTCGTGCGAATGAATTAGAATGAATTAGATTGCATCGTACGATCCATTCTAATCCATTCGTACGATCCATTCTTATTCATTCATACGATCCATTCTAATTCATTCGCACAATCCATTCTAATTCATTCGTACGATCCATTCTAATTCATTCGTGTGATCCATTCTAACTCATTCGGTGTATCCATTCTAATTCATTCGTATGATCCGTTCTAATTCATTCGCTCGAATGTATCCATTCTAATTCATTCGTACGATCCATTCTAATTCATTTGTACGATCCATTCTAATTCGTTCGTACGATCCATTCTAATTCGTTCGTACGATCCATTCTAATTCATACGCACGATCCATTCTAATTCATTCACACAATCCATTCTAATTCATTCGCATGATCCATTCTAATTCATTCGTATGATACATTCGTGCGAATGAATTAGAATGGATCGTACGAATGAATTAGAATGGATCATACGATTGAATTTGAATGGATCGTACGAATGAATTAGAATGGATACATTTGTGCGAATTAATTAGAATGGATCGTACGAATGAATTAGAATGGATCGTATGAATGAATTAGAATAGATCGTACGAATGAATTAGAATGGATAGTGCGAATGAATTAGAATGGATCGTACGAATGAATTAGAATGGATACATTCGTGCGAATGAATTCGAATGGATCGTACGAATGAATTAGAATAGATCGTACAAATGAATTAGAATGGATCGTACGAATGAATTAGATCGTACGAATGAATTAAAATGGATACATTCATACGACTGAATTAGAATGGATTGTACGAATAAATGAGAATGGATCGTACGAATGAATTAGAATGGATCGTACGAATAAATTAGAATGGATCGTACGAATGAATTAGAATGGATATATTTGAACGAATAAATTAGAATGGATCATACGAATGAATTAGAATGGATCGTATGAATGAATTAGAATGGATCGTGCGAATGAATTAGAATCGATCGTACGAATGAATTAGAATGGATCGTACGAATGAATTAGATCGTATGAATGAATTAGAATGGATCGTATGAATGAATTAAAATGGATACATTCATACGACTTAATTAGAATAGATCGTGCGAATTAATTAGAATGGATCGTACAAATGAATTAGAATGGATCGTAATGAATTAGAATGGATACATTCGTGCGAATGAATTAGAATGGATCGGACGAATGAATTAGAATGGATCGTACGAACAAATTAGAATGGATCGTACGAACGAATTAGAATAGATCGTATAAACGAATTAGAATGGATCGTACGAATGAATTAGAATGGATACATTCGAGCGAATGAATTAGAATGGATCGTACGAATGAATTAGAATGGATCAGAGGAATGAATTAGAATGGATCGTGGAAATGAATTAAAATGGATACATTCGTGCGAATGAATTAGAATGGATCGTAGGAATGAATTAGAATGGATCATACGAATGAATTAGAATGGTTACATTCGTGCGAATGAATTAGAATGGATCGTACGAATGGATTAGAATGGATCGTATGAATGGATTAGAATGGATCATACGAATGAATTAGAATGGATCGTACAAATGAATTAGAAATGTTACATTTGTGAGAATGAATTAGAATGGATCGTACGAATGGATTAGAATGGATCGTACGAATGAATTAGAATGGATCATACAAATGAATTAGAAAGGTTACATTCATGAGAATGAATTAAAATGGATCAAACGAATGAATTAGAATAGATTGTACGAACGAATTAGAATGGATCGTACGAACGAATTAGAATGGATCGTATGAACGAATTAGAATGGATCGTACGAATGAATTAGAATGGATACATTCGAGCGAATGAATTAGAATTCTAATTCATTCGTACGATCCATTCTAATTCATTCGTATGATCCATTCTAACTCATTCGGTGGATCCAATCTAATTCATTCATACGATCCATTCTAATTCATTCGCACGATCCATTCTAACTCATTCGTACGATCCATTCTAATTCATTTGTATGATCCATTCTAATTTATTTGCACGAATATACGATCCATTCTAATTCATTCGCACAAATGTATCCATTCTAATTCATTCGTACGATCCATTCTAATTCATTCGTATGATCTATTCTAATTCATTCGCACAAATGTAACCATTCTAATTCATTTGTACGATTCATTCTAATTAATTCGTATGAGCTATTCTAATTCATTCGTACGATCCATTCTAATCCATTCGTACGATCCATTCTAATTCATTCGTACGATCCATTCTAATTCATTCTCATAAATGTAACCTTTCTAATTTATTTGTATGATCCATTCTAATTCATTCGTACGATCCATTCTAATCCATTCGTACGATCCATTCTAATCCATTCGTACGATCCATTCTAATTCATTCGGATGAATGTAACCATTCTAATTAATTCGTACGATCCATTCTAATTCATTCCTACGTTCCATTCTAATTCATTCGCACGAATGTATCCATTCTAATTCATTTGCACAATCCATTCTAATTCATTCCTATGATCCATTCTAATTCATTCGTACAATCCATTCTAATTCATTCGCTCGAATGTATCCATTCTAATTCATTCGTACGATCCATTCTAATTCGTTCATACGATCCATTCTAATTCGTTCGTACGATCCATTCTAATTTATTCGTACGATTCATTCTAATTCATTCGCACGATCCATTCTAATTCATTCGTACGATCCATTCTTATTCATTCATACGATCCATTCTAATTCATTTGTACGAATGAATTAGAATGGATCGTACGAATGGATTAGAATTGATCGTGCGAATGAATTAGAATGGATCGTACGAACGAATTAGAATGGATCGTATGAACGAATTAGAATGGATCGTACGAATGAATTAGAATGGATACATTCGAGCGAATGAATTAGAATGGATCGTACGAATGAATTAGAATGGATCATAGGAATGAATTAGAATGGATCGTACGAATGGATTAGAACGCATTGTACGAATGAATTAGAATGGATCGTACAAATGAATTAGAATGGATACATTCGTGCGAATGAATTAGAATGGATTGTACGAATGAATTAGAATGGATCGTGCGAATGAATTAGAATGGATAGTGCGAATGAATTAGAATGGATCGTACGAATGAATTAGAATGGATACATTCGTGTGAATGAATTAGAATGGATCGTACGAATGAATTAGAATGGATCGTACGAATAAATTAGAATGGATCGTACGAATGAATTAGAATGGATCCACCGAATGAGTTAGAATGGATCATACAAATGAAATAGAATGGATCATACGAATGAATTAGAATGGATACATTCGAGCGAATGAATTAGAATAGATCGTAGGAATGAATTAGAATGGATCATACGAATGAATTAGAATGGATCGTGCGAATGGATTAGAATGGATTGTACGAATGAATTAGAATGGATACATTCGAGCGAATGAATTAGAATAGATCGTAGGAATGAATTAGAATGGATCATACGAATGAATTAGAATGGATCGTGCGTATGAATTAGAATGGATTGTACGAATGAATTAGAATGGATACATTCGTGTGAATGAATTAGAATGGATCGGACGAATGAATTAGAATGGATCGTACGATTCATTCTAATTCATTCGTACGATCCACTCTAATGCTTTCGTACGATTCATTCTAATTCATTCGCACGATCCATTCTAATTCATTCGTACGATCCATTCTTATTCATTCATACGATCCATTCTAATTCATTCGCACAATCCATTCTAATTCATTCGTACGGTCCATTCTAATTGATTCGTATGATCCATTCTAACTCATTCGGTGGATCCATTCTAATTCATTCGTACGATCCATTCTAATTCATTCGCACGATCCATTCTAATTCATTCGTACGATCCATTCTAATTCATTCGTACGATCTATTCTAATTCATTCGCATGATCCATTCTAATTCATTCGTATGATCCATTCTAATTTATTCGTACAATCCATTCAAATTCATTCGTACGATGCAATCTAATTCATTCGCACAAATGTATCTATTCAAATTCATTCGTACAATGCGTTCTAATCCATTCGTACGATCCATTCTAATCCATTCGTACGATCCATTCTTATTCATTCGCACGAATGTAACCATTCTAATTCATTCATATGATCCATTCTAATCCATTCATACGATCCATTCTAATTCATTCCTACGATCCATTCTAATTCATTCGAACGAATGTATCCATTCTAATTCATTTGCACGATCCATTCTAAT
Organism: Chamaelirium japonicum; assembly: GCA_947650365.1. Lineage (NCBI taxonomy): Eukaryota > Viridiplantae > Streptophyta > Magnoliopsida > Liliales > Melanthiaceae > Chamaelirium > Chamaelirium japonicum. The sequence goes on along the minus strand of CANTAL010000015.1, from coordinate 2,091,655 downwards.
TCATTCCTATGATCCATTCTAATTCATTCGTACGATCCATTCTAATTCATTCGCTCGAATGTATCCATTCTAATTCATTCGTACGATCCATTCTAATTCGTTCCTACGATCCATTCTAATTCGTTCGTACGATCCAGTCTAATTCGTTCGTACAATCCATTCTAATTCATTCGTACGATCTATTCTAATTCATTCGCACAATCCATTCTAATTCATTCGTATGATCCATTCTAATTCATTCCTACGATCTATTCTAATTCATTCGCATGATCCATTCTAATTCATTCGTTCGATCCATTATAATTCATTCGTACAATCCATTCAAATTCATTCGCATGATCCATTCTAATTCATTCGTACGATCCATTCTAATTCATTCGTACGTATGTGTCCATTCTAATTCATTCGTACAATCCATTCTAATTCATTCGCACGATCCATTCGAATTCATTCGTATGATCCATTCTAATTCATTCCTACGATCTATTCTAATTCATTCGCTTGAATGTATCCATTCTAATTCATTCGTACAATCTATTCTAATTCTTTCGTACGATCCGTTCTAATTCATTCATATGATCCATTCTAATTCATTCCTACGATCTATTCTAATTCATTCGCTCGAATGTATCCATTCTAATTTATTCGTACGATCCATTCTAATTCATTCGTATGATCCATTCTAACTCATTCGGTGGATCCATTCTAATTCATTCGTACGATCCATTCTAATTTATTCGTACGATCCATTCTAATTCATTCGTACGATCCATTCTAATTCGTTCGCACGAATGTATCCATTCTAATTCATTCGTATTCATTCACACTATCCATTCTAATTCATTCGCACGATCCATTCTAATTCATTCGTACGATCCATTCTAATTCATTCGCACGAATGTATCCATTCTAATTCATTTTTACGATCTATTCTAATTCATTCGTACAATGCATTCTAATCCATTCGTACGATCCATTCTAATTCATTCCTATGATCCATTCTAATTCATTCGTACGATCCATTCTAATTCATTCGCTCGAATGTATCCATTCTAATTCATTCGTACGATCCATTCTAATTCGTTTATACGATCCATTCTAATTCGTTCGTACGATACATTCTAATTCGTTCGTACGATCCATTCTAATTCATTCGTCCGATCCATTCTAATTCATTCGCACGAATGTATCCATTCTAATTCATTACGATCCATTCTAATTCATTTGTACGATCCATTCTAATTAATTCGCACGATCTATTCTAATTAAGTCGTATGAATGTATCCATTTTAATTCATTCGTACGATCCATTCTAATTCATTCATACGATCTAATTCATTCGTACGATCCATTCTAATTCATTCGTACGATCGATTCTAATTCATTCGCACGATCCATTCTAATTCATTCATACGATCCATTCTAATTCATTCGCACGAATGTATCCATTCTAATTCATTCGTACAATCCATTCTAATTCATTCACACGATCCATTCTAATTCATTCGTATGATCCATTCTAATTCATTCCTACGATCTATTCTAATTCATTCGCTCGAATGTATCCATTCTAATTCATTCGTACAATCCATTCTAATTCATTCGCACGATCCATTCTAATTCATTCGTATGATCCATTCTAATTCATTCGTACGATCCATTCAAATTCATTCGTATGATCCATTCTAATTCATTCCTACGATCTATTCTAATTCATTCGCTCGAATGTATCCATTCTAATTCATTTGCTCGATCCATTCTAATTCATTCCTATGATCCATTTTAATTTATTCGTACGATCCATTCTAATTCATTCGCTCGAATGTATCCATTCTAATTCATTCGTACGATCCATTCTAATTCGTGCATACGATCCATTCTAACTCGTTCGTATGATCCATTCTAATTCGTTCGTACGATCCATTCTAATTTATTCGTACGATCCATTCTAATTCATTCTCACAAATATAACCTTTCTAATTCATTTGTACGATTCATTCTAATTCATTCGTACGTTCCATTCTAATCCATTCGTACGATCCATTCTAATTCATTCGCACGAATGTAACCATTCTAATTCATTCTTACGATCCATTCTAATTCATTCCTACGATCCATTCTAATTCATTCGCACGATCTATTCTAATTCATTCGTACAATCTAGTCTAATTCATTCGTATGATCCATTCTAATTCATTTGCACGATCCATTCTAATTCATTTCTATGATCCATTCTAATTCATTCGTACGATCCATTCTAATTCATTCGCTCGAATGTGTCCATTCTAATTCATTCGTACGATCCATTCTAATTCATTCGTAGGATCCATTCTAATTCATTCGCTCGATCCATTCTAATTCATTCGTACGATCCATTCTAATTCATTTGCATGATCCATTCTACTTCATTCCTATGATCCATTCTAATTCATTCGTACGATCCATTCTAATTCATTCGCTCGAATGTATCCATTCTAATTCATTCGTACGATCCATTCTAATTCATTTGTACGATCCATTCTAATTCGTTCGTACGATCCATTCTAATTCGTTCGTACGATCCATTCTAATTCATTCGTATGATCCATTCTAATTCATTTCTACGATCTATTCTAATTCATTCGCTCGAATGTATCCATTCTAATTCTTTCCTTCGATCCATTCTAATTCATTCGTACGATCCATTCAAATTCATTCGCATGATCCATTCTAATTCATTCGTACGATCCATTCTAATTTATTCGTACAAATGTATCCATTCTAATTCATTCGTATGATCCATTCTAATTCATTCATACGATTCATTCTAATTCATTCGTACGATCCATTCTAATTTACTCGTACGATCCATTCTAATTCATTCGGACAAATGTATCCATTCTAATTCATTCGTACAATCCATTCTAATTCATTTGCACGATCCATTCTAATTCATTCGTTCGATCCATTCTAATTCATTCATACGATCCATTCTAATTCATTCATATGATCCATTCTAACTCATTCGGTGGATCCATTCTAATTTATTCGTACGATCCATTCTAATTTATTTGCACGAATATACGATCCATTCTAATTCATTCGCACGAATGTATCCATTCTAATTCATTTGCACGATCCATTCTAATTCATTCCTTTGATCCATTCTAATTCATTCGTATGATCCATTCTAATTCATTCGCATGAATGTATCCATTCTAATTCATTTGCACGATCCATTCTAATTCATTCCTATGATCCATTCTAATTCATTCGTACGATCCATTCTATTTCATTCGCTCGAATGTAACCATTCTAATTTATTCGTACGATCCATTCTTATTTATTCCTATGATCCATTCTAATTCATTCGCACGAATGTATCCATTCTAATTCATTTGCACGATCCATTCTAATTCATTCCTATGATCCATTCTAATTCATTCGTACGATCCATTCTAATTCATTCGCTCGAATGTATCCATTCTAATTCATTCGTACGATCCATTCTAATTCATTCGTACGATCCATTCTAATCCATTCTCACGAATGTAACCTTTCTAATTAATTTGTATGATCAATTCTAATTCATTCGTACGATCCATTCTAATCCATTCGTAAGATCCCTTCTAATCCATTCTAATTCATTCGCACGATCCATTCTAATTCATTCGTATAAATATATCCATTCTAATCCATTCGTACGATCCATTCTAATTCATTCGTACGATCCATTCTAAATCATTCTCACAAATATAACCTTTCTAATTCATTTGTACGATCCATTCTAATTCATTCGTACGATCCATTGATCGTACAAATGAATTAGAATGGATCATAGGAATGAATTAGAATGGATCGTGCAAATGAATTAGAATGGATACATTCGTACGAATGGATTAGAATGGATCGTATATTCTTGCAAATAAATTAGAATGGATCGTACGAATGAATTAGAATGGATCCACCGAATGAGTTAGAATGGATCATACGAATGAATTAGAATGGATCATACGAATGAATTAGAGTGGATTGTACGAATGAATTAGAATGGATACATTCGCACGAATGTAACCATTCTAATTCATTCGTACGATCAATGGATCGTACGAATAAATTAGAATGGATCGTGCGAATGAATTAGAATGGATCGTATGAATTAGAATGGATTGTTCAAATGAATTAGAATGGATCGTACGAATGAATTAGAATGGATCGTGCGAATGAATTAGAATGGATCGTACGATGCAATCTAAATCATTCGTACATTCGTACGATCCATTCTAATTCATTCCTACGATCCATTCTAATTCATTCGTACGATGCATTCTAATTCATTCGCACAAATGTATCCATTCTAATTCATTCGAACGATCTATTCTAATTCATTCGCACGATCCATTCTAATTCATTCGTACGATCCATTCTAATCCATTCGTACGATCCATTCTAATTCATTCGTATGATATATTCATACGACTGAATTAGAATGGATTGTACGAATGAATAAGAATTGATCATACGAATGAATTAGAATGGATCGTACGAATGAATTAGAATGGATCGTATGAATGAATTAGAATGGATCGTACAAATGGATTAGAATGGATCGCACGAATGGATCATGCGAATGAATTAGAATGGATCGTAGCAATGAATTAGAATGGATCGTACGAATGAATTAGAATGGATCGTATGAATGAATAAGAATGGATCATACGAATGAATTAGAATGGATCGTACGAATGAATTAGAATGGATACATTCGTGCGAATGAATTAGAATTGATCGGACAAATGAATTAGAATGGATCGTACGAATAAATTAGAATGGATCGTGCGAATGAATTAGAATGGATCGTACGAATGAATTAGAATGGATCCACCGAATGAGTTAGAATGGATCATACGAATGAATTAGAATGGATCGTACGAATGAATTAGAATGGATTGTGTGAATGAATTAGAATGGATCGTATGAATGAATAAGAATGGATTGTACGAATGAATTAGAATGGATCGTACGAATGAATTAGAATGAATCGTGCGAATGAATTAGAATAGATCGTATGAATGAATTAGAATGGATCGTACAAATGAATTAGAATGGATCATGCGAATGAATTTGAATGGATCGTGCGAATGAATTACAATGGATCATACGAATGAATTAGAATGGATCGTATGAACGAATTAGAATGGATCGTACGAATGAATTAGAATGGATACATTCGAGCGATTGAATTAGAATGGATCGTACAAATGAATTAGAATGGATCATAGGAATGAATTAGAATTGATCGTGCAAATGAATTAGAATGGATACATTCGTGCGAATGAATTAGAATGGATCGTGCGAATGAATTAGAATGGATTATACGAATGAATTAGAATGGATACATTCATGCGAATGAATTAGAATGGATCGTACGAATGAATTAGAATGGATACATTTGTACGAATAAATTAGAATGGATTGTACGAATGAATTAGAATGGATTCGTTCTTGCAAATGGATCGTACATTCGTGCAAATAATTTAGAATGGATTGTACGAATGAATTAGAATGGATCGTGCGAATGAATTAGAATGGATCGTACAAATTGATTAGAATGGATCGTACGAATGGATTAGAATGGATCATACGAATGAATTAGAATGGTTCATACAAATAAATTAGAAAGGTTACATTCGTGAGAATGAATTAGAATAGATCGTACGATCCATTCTAATTCATTCTCACGAATGTAACCTTTCTAATTCATTTGTATGATCCATTCGTACGATCCATTCTAATTCATTCGTATGATCCATTCTAATTCATTCTCACGAATGTAACCTTTCTAATTCATTTGTATGATCCATTCTAATTCATTCGCACGATCCATTCTAATTCATTCGTACGATCCATTCTAATTCATTCGCACGATCCATTAATTAGAATGGATACATTCGTGCGAATGAATTAGAATGGATCGTAGGAATGAATTAGAATGGATCGTACGAATGAATTAGAATGGTTACATTCGTACGAATGTATTAGAATGGATCGTATGAATGAATTAGAATGGATCATACAAATGAATTAGAATGGATCGTACGAATGAATTAGAATGGATCATATGAATGAATTAGAATGGTTACATTCGTGCGAATGAATTAGAATGGATCGTACGAATGGATTAGAATGGATCGTACGAATGGATTAGAATGGATTGTACGAATGGATTAGAATGGATCGTACGAATGAATTAGAATGGATCATACAAATGAATTAGAAAGGTTACATTCATGACAATGAATTAGAATGGATCGTACGAATGAATTAGAATGGATCATGTGAATGAATTTGAATAGATCGTGCGAATGAATTAGAATGGATCGAACGAATGAATTAGAATGGATACATTCGAGCAAATGAATTAGAATAGATCGTAGGAATGAATTAGAATGGATCATACGAATGAACTAGAATGGATCGTGCGAATGAATTAGAATGGATTGAACGAATGAATTAGAATGGATACATTCGTGCGAGAATGAATCGTGTTGGGGGTAGCTGAAATCTGCCCTGGAGTTTGCACCCCTCCCGTGCTCACCAAATCACCTTGACAGGGAGCGAGATCCACATTAGGCTGAAAGGGCCCAGGCCAAGAGCACTCTTAGGAGCTCGCCTGAGCTCGATGGAGCTCGCCTGAGATCGCCCAGGAGCTCGCCAAGCTCACCCAGGAGCTCGCCTAAGCTCGCTCAGGAGCTCGCCCCGGAGCTCGCCAAGCTCACCCAGGAGCTCGCCTAAGCTCGCTCAGGAGCTCGCCCGGAGTTCGCCAAGCCCGCGCGAGAACTCGCTGGCAGTGATAGCGGGAGTTAGACCGTCATGCATAACGAAGACACCGGCATCGCGAACGCCCCTAGCTCGCGCAGGAGCTCGCCCCTAGCTCACGCAGGAGCTCGCCCCTAGCTCGCTCAGGAGCTCGCCCAAGTTTGCCAGAATTCCCCAGTTTATCGAAGAGGTTGCTCCCGCGAGGTCCGACTCTTGATAGATGTGGAAGAGAAGGCAGAGCAATGGAGGGCGAGCTCACCTTAGCTCCCCGTCGGAGGTCGCCCACAATGTATGAGAGGATGCCAGGTGTCAAAACCCCACGGAAGCTACGTGGACAAACGTGGTCCACGGAAGCTCGCTCGAATCAGTTTGAGACCTCCCAGACTTGAACATTCCAGAATGGCCACCTGGCCACGACAAGAAATATTCCCTCCCCCACTCAAACCGCCTGGCAGGCTTGACGACAGAATGTCAGGGCGCGAGTACCAAGGACTGTCAGACCCACGCGAGCCAGAACGTGGGGGGTCTAGAAGGCGCCAGAAGAATCTCCACGTGTCGGGCCACGGTAGGCCGCCGATTGCTATAAATGCTCACCCCCAGGCTCCATAGTAGAGGTTCGAATTCCTTTTCCCTACCACTTTGGTATACCGCAGCTCGCCGTTGTGCCACCGTGACTGACTTGAGCGTCGGAGGGTCTGCGCTCCTAAGGGAGCCAGCCGTTCTCACGTTCTCTTTTCTTTGTCTTGCAGGCAGCCCACACGGACCAGCGAAAAATCCCCCGAACATTTGGCACCGTCTGTGGGATCTTCGACTGGTTCCTGCGAGAACACCCACGGCCACGCGGTTGAACGCCGGAGGCTCTCGTACCCCAAAGATGGCTCCGGCGACAAGGGGGCGCAGGCGACCGACGACCCGTGCGAGATCTACGCGCAGCGAGCCTCCTGTTGAGACCCCTCAGCCCCAGGTCCCGCTTAGCGACCAGCTCCTATTGGAGATGTTGGCCACCCAGCGGGCCATGACGGAGAAACTGACGCGACTGCGTCAGGTTCCGGCGGTCCGGGCCGGCGAAGACGGCATCTCCGATGCGACCACCGGCGTCAACATCGCATCCGCCCACGATCGTTCCGGCGCGGCAGGTTTCCTGCCAGGAACCCCCGGTCGAGAGAGCGGCCGTGCGCGGGGTGCCGGAAACCCCGCTTACGAGGTTGCAGAAGCTAGTAACCCAGCGGTCTAGCAACCAGGCGACCTCGCGGGCGACCATCCCTCACCGCCGCAGCCGGAGCGCCGATTCTGACGAGTCAGAGGCAAGGTCTCTAGGGCGGGATCGCGACCCGCGCCATCGGCGACGAGGGAAAGAGCCCACGGTGGCTATTCCTTCCGAAGCTCAAGAGGCAACGGCCTCCCACAGACCAACCGCCACGCCGAAGGAGTCCGCGGGCGAACAGCGAGGAGGCCGCCGACCGGTAGCCCACGAAGGTCGCCGCGGGGTGGATCCAAACCTCCCTCGAGGGAGCGTGCACGGCCGCCTGGGACCTACGCAGCAGCCTTTGGGAGTTTTCCCCGGGCACTGGCAGCGACCCAACGCGACGGTCGACCTGCTGGAGGACCTTGCCGCCCGCGGGGGTGGCTCGCCCTTCACAAACGAGGTACACCAAGGAGGCTTTCCGCACCAATGGACCCCCCCGAAGTTTGTATTGTTCGACGGGTCGCAGGATCCCGTTGACCATCTCTTGGCCTACCGAATGCTTCTGTTTTTCCGGGACCAAGACCACGTCCTGTGCCGAGCATTCCCGAGCAGTTTGACCGGCTCGGCATTGAACTGGTTCCACAAGTTGCCGCCCGGCATGATCCCCGACTTTCCAACTCTCTCTAGGCTATTCCTGGAGCAGTTTCGCTGCAGTAGGCAGCCCCCGAAGAGAATCGAGTCCCTGTTTACCTTAGCCATGGGAGCTCGCGAGACGCTCCGGTGCTTCGCAACGCGATTCCGAAGCGCCTACCTTGCTCTGGAAGACGCGGCGGGCCAAGATCGTACCGTGGTGAGTGCTTTCCGGAACGCCCTCCCCGAGGGGAGCAAGCTTCATGATGCGCTGGTGATCAAAGATCCTCGCACGATGGTCGAGCTCTTCACTCATGTCCAGCAGCACATCAAGCTCGAAGATGCGGGTTTAGACCGGAAGGGAAAGGTAGTCGAGCAGCCACCTCCTCCGGTTCTGCGACCTCTTGTCGTTAAGGCTGTGGAAAGGAGGGAGGAGCCACTGGCGGTACCTTTGCCCGGACCGTCCGCAGCTCCTGCTGTACAGCCCGTTGAAGAGACCGGGATCCTCAGAGGCAGCCAGTGGGTGACCTTGAGCTTCCCGGGGTAGTCCGCCGTTGTGCGGACTTAAAGCAAGACCGGGATCCTCAGAGGCAGCCAGTGGGCGACCTTGAGCTTCCCGGGGTAGTCCGCCGTTGTGCGGACTTAAAACAAGACCGGGATCCTCAGAGGCAGCCAGTGGGCGACCTTGAGCTTCCCGGGGTAGTCCGCCGTTGTGCGGACTTAAAGCAAGACCGGGATCCTCAGAGGCAGCCAGTGGGCGACCTTGAGCTTCCCGGGGTAGCCCGCCGTTGTGCGGACTTAAAGCAAGACCGGGATCCTCAGAGGCAGCCAGTGGGCGACCTTGAGCTTCCCGGGGTAGTCCGCCGTTGTGCGGACTTAAAGCAAGACCGGGATCCTCAGAGGCAGCCAGTGGGCGACCTTGAGCTTCCCGGGGTAGTCCGCCGTTGCGCGGACTTAAAGCAAGACCGGGATCCTCAGAGGCGGTCAGTGGGCGACCTTGAGCTTCCCGGGGAAGTCCGCTGCCAAGTGGACTCTAAACCTAACCAGGATCCTTCGCGTTCACCTGCCATGAACGGAAGCATCCTGGCGTTGGCAAACCCCTCAAAGGGCGAGCCCGCCAAACAGGATCATCGAGAGAAATTAACCGGGCAGGGGGCAGCTAGCACTAATTAGTTTCCTTTAAAAATAAAAATGATTTAAGTCTCTGAGTGTAGGGAAGTTTTTGAAGTCTTTTGGTTCGTTTGAACGTTTTCCGGGCTCAGAAACTATCGAGTTTTTGCGAGCATGCCGAGTTTCTCGTTTGCATACACTTTAAAATAAAAGGTTGAATCGAATTAGCTGCCTCGCCCGGGGTATCACTCTCGAGATCGCTGCGAACCCCTAGAGCGGACTCATAAGTGGCACAAAGAAAGAAAGAAACGCATATGCGGACCCAAAAAGATATAAATTTCATTGATTGACAAAAATTACAAAAGTAGTTACAAGGCAGCAAGCTCAAGGCTTGCTTGTCTCCGCCCCACTGTCGTCCCCTCGGCGCCGCTTCTTCGACCTTTCGGTCTTGTACTTCTCCACAGCGGCCAGGGCGCCTTTCTTGAGGAGATCGTCCAGTTGGGCTTGGAGGCGACCTTGCTGAGCCCGAAGGCCGTTGGCGTGTGTCTCCTTCAAGGCCGCGATCTCCGTCTTCAGAGCAGCGACTTCGCCTTGAAGTTGAGCCGCCTCCCGCTGTGCGACCTCCCGGGCGGACACAGCTTTGTCTCGCTCTGCCTTGGCCTTGAGGAGGGCGGTAGCGGACAGGCCTTTGGCTACCTCGGCCATGGCGAGGCCTGACGCCAGGGTTTTGACCCTGCGGTGCAGTGCCTCTGACTCCGCCCTCAGCTCCTCGGAGCCCTTGGCTCGCTGAAGCTCGTGGATGTGCTCGTCTACCTTGCGCTCGGACCCCCGAAGGGAATCATCGAACAAGGCGGCCAGTGCCTTCCCGGCCCCAGCGACCTCCGCGGCCAGCGCCTGGCTCTGCTTCTCTGCCTGCATAAGGAAGGTGAAAGAGTTAGCAGAAATTGAGACTAAGATTTGTACGGAGACAGGTGCGGTGAGTACCTCGGCAAGGCGTTCGCTTATGGAAGCGAAGGGAGCACGTGCGAAAACGTTGCGGCCCAGCAGCTGCCGCACGTAGTGGGGCGCCCTCCCCTCCTCCGCAGAGGAGCCCGCGCTGGGACCACCGGGAGCTCCGGAAGGAGGAGGCACGCCAGGAGGAGTGGGGGCTATCACCTCCCCCGGGCGAGCTCCGGCTCCTGGCGGGCTCGGAGGGTCCGCCGTGGCCCCCTTGGCCTCCGGCTCCGAGCCGAAGGACTCGGAGTCGGAGCCAATGTCTACAAAGCTAGGGGACCTGTAGACCAGGTCCCCTAAGCCCTGCTAGGAGCCCGCTCCCTCCTGGCCTTCTGCAGGAGGCGAGGCCGGAGGGGCGGGAGCTGGAGCGGCCGCCGGTGTAGAGGCCGCGGGAGTTAGAGCCGAGGCCGGCAAGGAGGTCGCAGCGACGGCGTCGGACTCGCCCTGCTGGACCCCTGCCCCGTCGGCGGGAGATGGAGGCTCCTGCCCGCTCGATCCCGGCCCTGGTGCGGGAGCTGATGGAGTCGCGGGCTTCTCCCCTTGGGCGGGAGCAACAGGCTCCGCCCGAAGAGCTTGAGGGGCGGGCTCTTCCTCTTCGGAGCCTGTTGCCTCCTCCGCAGAGTCCGTCCAACTGGGCTCCGAGTCCAAGCCCGCCTCCTCCAGCGCTTTCCGCCGTTGCTCCGCCTGGACGTTAGAAGGCGCGGGCCCCGCGCGCTTGGCCTTCTTCTTCCCGCGTGCCTCCATCTCCGGCGTCAGCACTGCTACACGAAGCGGCACGGTCAGATCGCCCGGGAATTAGCCCATTAGAATTTGAGCCATCCCGGATTCGACTTCCGCCATGGTAAGCGGGAGGTCGATGTTCGGGTCGTCGGGCTCAACCATTTGGATCTTGCGGCGGACAATTGGAGTTGGGGCGGGAGGCTGACCTGGGCCGACGTCCGGACAAGGAGGTTGCGGAGGAGCGGAAGCTTCGCCCTGGCGGAGCATCTCCATGGTGTCGGGGTCGTTGAGGCGGATGGACGAAGCCCGCCTCCGGACCGTTTTCTTGCGGGGGTTGCCTCCCGAGCTCCCGGCCCCCTTGCTGGCCCCTTTGGAGGGAGGAGCGTTCTGCATCGGCGGAATAGCGCCGATCTCCTCCTCTTTCTTCTTCCGGACGATCTTCTGCTTCAGCAGAATAGCGCCGGTCTTCCCGTCCTTCAGCTGGAAGGCGAAGTCGGGAGCGGCGATCTTCTCCGGAGTCCGCCCACCGAGGTAGTGAAGGATCGCCTCGTCCAGAGATCGCTCCCTGTCGGGAGCGATGCACTTCTTCTTCCCCGCCTTGTAGAAGGAGATCTCCCGGAAGACCGCCATCGGGGGAACCCCGGGGTAAGCCGGGACTCCGCTAAACCGCCCGCGCCAGTCGCCGACCGCCATGAAAGGATAGTCCTTCCAGTGGCGGTCCTTGCTCTCGATGGTGGAGAAGGGGAGCACCTCGCCAGGTCGCCCGGCGAGGTAGAAGTAGCCGCAGCCCGCGGAGCTGAAGACCGGCGAGGGCTTGAGGAGCCACTTTTTGAGCAGATAGCTCAGTGGGATCCTCGCCTTCAGGGCGGTCTCCAGCTGAGACAGCCCATAGAGTATCCCCCAGGAGTTTCCTGAGAGTTGGGCGGGGCAAAGCCCCGTCAACTCCAGGAGCTCCCCAGCGAGATGACTCAGGGGGAACCGCAGCCCGGACCACAGCAGCCCGACAGAAGCTACTGTGCCCTGGGGCGGCCTCCCCGAGAGTGGCATCTCGGTGACGAGGATCTCCCGAGGGAGATCGATCGCCGCCCGGATACTGTCCCCGACAGGCACCCCGATGGGGTTTTGCAGCCAGACCACCGCCCTTTCGGTGGCGGGCTCGGCGGCCTGGGCGGCAGCAGCAGCAGCAGCAGTGTCAGCAGCGGAAGCCATGAAAGCAGAAGGGCTAAAGCGAGCTGAAAGCGCTAGAAGCTAAGGGAGAAGGGAGAGCTATTTTTCATGCAGCGGTAAAATTCGCCCCCCGTGCCCTATTTATAGGCAAGCGAGAGACAGGTGAATCGATCCGCAGTTAATGTCCAAGCACGCTCGGCGAGGCGACGTGACGGCGATCAAAGCGACAGCTCGCTTCTCTCCAATCGTCGAGCGCCACGTGGACCACGCGTGGAAAAAGCTGCGCCGGCGCCAGCACTGTCCTTTATTGACAGAGAAAGGGACAAATGAGGAGGAGACACGTGTCTCGCGCCGATCGGGGTCTCATGATGAGATTCGCTGTATCAGCGTTGAGCCTCGCGCCGCAGTTAAGGTGAAGCGACCGTTGGAGATTCGGTACGATACCCAAGTCACAAGATCGCCCGCGGCTGGCGCCCCAAGCTCGCCCGAAGCAGACCCTGACCGCGTGTGACAAGCTCGCACCGGAAGGAGATCGCTCGTGGCTGACGCTCCCGGCCCGCCCGGCGTTTGTGAAATACTGGGAGTCAAAACTCTCGACGCAGATCGCTCGCGGCAGGTGCCCGCAGCTCGCCCGAGGCAGACACTGGCCGCATGTGACAAGCTCGCATCGGAAGGAGATCGCTCATGGCTGACGCTCCCGGCCCGCCCAGCTTTTGAGAAGTACTGGCAGTCAAAGCTCTCGGCGCAGACTGCCCGCGGCAGGCGCCCAAGCTCGCCCGAAGCAGACCCTGACCGCGTGTGACAAGTTCGCACAGGAAGGAGATCGCTCGTGGCTGACGCTCCCGGCCCGCCCAGCGTTTGTGAAATACTGGGAGTCAAAACTCTCGACGCAGATCGCTCGCGGCAGGTGCCCGTAGCTCGCCCGAGGCAGACCCTGGCCGTATGTGACAAGCTCGCATCGGAAGGAGATCGCTCATGGCTGACGCTCCCGGCCCGCCCAGCTTTTGAGAAGTACTGGCAGTCAAAGCTCTCGGCACAGACTGCCCGCGGCAGGCGCCCAAGCTCGCCCGAAGCAGACCCTGACCGCGTGTGACAAGTTCGCACAGGAAGGAGATCGCTCGTGGCTGATGCTCGTGGCCCGCTCTGTGTTTGGAGAAATACTGGGAGTCAAAACTCTCGACGCAGATTGCTCGCGGCAGGTGCCCGCAGCTCGCCCGAGGCAGACCCTGGCCGTATGTGACAAGCTCGCATCGGAAGGAGATCGCTCGTGGCTGATGCTCGTGGCCCGCCCAGTGCTTGAAAAGTACTGAGAGTCAAAACTCTCGACGCAGACCGCCCGCGGCAGGCGCCCAAGCTCGCCCGAAGCTGACCCTGACCGCATGTGAGGAGCTCGCATCGGAAGGAGATCGCTCATGGCTGATGCTCGTGGCCAGCCCAGTGTTTGTGAAATACTGGCAGTCAAAGCTCTCGGCGCAGGCCGCCATCGCTACTATCTCCGCCCCACAAGAAAACTGTTACGGCAGACATTGATATCAGGCACATTACCAGGGATAGGAGTTCGCTAAGACTCCTGAGCAAGCGCCAAAGTCTCCTTGGTCGCTCCCTCAGGAGGGGGTAATGTTGGGGGTAGCTGAAATCTGCCCTGGAGTTTGCACCCCCCCCGTGCTCACCAAATCACCTTGACAGGGAGCGAGATCCACATTAGGCTGAAAGGGCCCAGGCCAAGAGCACTCTTAGGAGCTCGCCTGAGCTCGATGGAGCTCGCCTGAGATCGCCCAGGAGCTCGCCAAGCTCACCCAGGAGCTCGCCTAAGCTCGCTCAGGAGCTCGCCCCGGAGCTCGCCAAGCTCACCCAGGAGCTCGCCTAAGCTCGCTCAGGAGCTCGCCCGGAGTTCGCCAAGCCCGCGCGAGAACTCGCTGGCAGTGATAGCGGGAGTTAGACCGTCATGCATAACGAAGACACCGGCATCGCGAACGCCCCTAGCTCGCGCAGGAGCTCGCCCCTAGCTCGCGCAGGAGCTCGCCCCTAGCTCGCTCAGGAGCTCGCCCAAGCTCGCCAGAATTCCCCAGTTTATCGAAGAGGTTGCTCCCGCGAGGTCCGACTCTTGATAGATGTGGAAGAGAAGGCGGAGCAATGGAGGGCGAGCTCACCTTAGCTCCCCGTCGGAGGTCGCCCACAATGTATGAGAGGATGCCAGGTGTCAAAACCCCACGGAAGCTACGTGGACAAACGTGGTCCACGGAAGCTCGCTCGAATCAGTTCGAGACCTCCCAGACTTGAACATTCCAGAATGGCCACCTGGCCACGACAAGAAAGATTCCCTCCCCCACTCAAACCGCCTGGCAGGCTTGACGACAGAATGTCAGGGAGCGAGTACCAAGGACTGTCAGACCCACGCGAGCCAGAACGTGGGGGGTCTAGAAGGCGCCAGAAGAATCTCCACGTGTCGGGCCACGGTAGGCCGCCGATTGCTATAAATGCTCACCCCCAGGCTCCATAGTAGAGGTTCGAATTCCTTTTCCCTACCACTTTGGTATACCGCAGCTCGCCGTTGTGCCACCGTGACTGACTTGAGCGTCGGAGGGTCTGCGCTCCTAAGGGAGCCAGCCGTTCTCACGTTCTCTTTTCTTTGTCTTGCAGGCAGCCCGCACGGACCAGCGAAAAATCCCCCGAACAAATCGTACGATCCATTCTAATTCATTCGTCTGATCCATTCTAATTCATTCGCACGAATGTATCCATTCTAATTCATTCGTACGATCCTTTCTAATTCATTCGTAGGATCCATTCTAATTCATTCTCATGAATGTAACCTTTCTAATTCATTTGTACGATCCATTCTAATTAGAAAGGTTACATTCGAGCGAATGAATTAGAATAGATCGTAGGAATGAATTAGAATGGATCATACGAATGAATTAGAATGGATCGTGCGAATGAATTAGAATGAATCGTACGAATGCATTAGAATGGATCGTACGAATGAATTAAATGAATCGTACGAACGAATTAAAATGGATCGTACGTACGAATTAGAATGGATCGTATGAACGAATTAGAATGGATCGTACGAATGAATTAGAATGGATACATTCGACAGAATGAATTAGAATGGATCGTACGAATGAATTAAAATGGATTGTACGAATGAATTACAATGGATCGTACGAATGAATTAGAATGGATAATGAATTAGAATGGATCGTACGAATGAATTAGAATGGATCGTACGAATGGATTAGAATGGATACATTCGAGCGAATGAATTAGAATAGATCGTAGGAATGAATTAGAATGGATCATACGAATGATTTAGAATGGATCGTGCGAATGAATTAGAATGGATTGTACGAATGAATTAGAATGGATACATTCGAGCGAATGAATTAGAATAGATCGTAGGAATGAATTAGAATGGATCATCCGAATGAATTAGAATGGATCGTGCGAATGAATTAGAATGGATTGTACGAATGAATTAGAATGGATACATTTGTGCGAATAAATTAGAATGGATCGTACGAATGAATTAGAATTGATCGTGCGAATAAATTAGAATGGATACATTCTTGCGTACGAATGAATTAGAATAAATCATAGGAATGAATTAGAATAGATCGTGCAAATGAATTAGAATGGATACATTCGTGCGAATGAATTAGAATGGATCGTACGAATGAATTAGAATGGATCGTACGAATGAATTAAAATGGATCATAGGAATGAATTAGAATGGATCGTTCAAATGAATTAGAATGGATACATTCGTTCAAAGGAATTAGAATGGATCGTAGGAAAGAATTAGAATGGATCGTACGAATGAATTAGAATGGTTACATTCGTGCGAATGAATTAGAATAGATCGTACGAATGGATTAGAATGGATCGTTGGAATGGATTAGAATGGATCGTACGAATGAATTAGAATGGATCGTACAAATGAATTAGAACGGTTACATTTGTGAGAATGAATTAGAATGGATCGTACGAATGAATTAGAATGGATCGTACGAATGGATTAGAATGCATCGTACGAATGAATTTGAATGGATCGTAAGAATGAATTAGACATAGGAATGAATTAGAATGGATCATACGAATGAATTAGTATGGATCGTACGAATGAATTAGAATGGATCGTATGAATGAATTAGAATGGATCGTATGAATGATTTAGAACGCATTGTACGAATGAATTAGAATGGATCGTACGAATGGATTAAAATGGATCGTACGAATGAATTTTTATGGATACATTCAAGCGAATGAATTAGAATGGATCGTACGAATGAATTAGAATGGATCATAGGAATGAATTAGAATGGATCGTGCAAATGAATTAGAATGGATTATAGGAATGAATTAGAATAGATCGTACGAAAGGATTAGAACGCATTGTACGAATGAATTAGAATGGATCGTACAAATGAATTAGAATGGATACATTCGTGCGAATGAGTTAGAATGGATCGTACGAATGAATTAGAATGGATCGTGCGAATGAATTAGAATGGATAGTGCGAATGAATTAGAATGGATCGTACGAATGAATTAGAATGGATCCACCGAATGAGTTAGAATGGATCATACGAATGAATTAGAATGGATCGTACGAACGAATTAGAATGAATCATACGATCCATTCTAATTAATATGTCCGATCCATTCTAATTCATTCGCACGAAAGTATCCATTATAATTCATTCGTATAATCCATTCTAATTCATTCGCACGATCCATTCTAATTCATTCGTATTATCCTTTCTAATTCATTCCTACGATCTATTCTAATTCATTCGCTCGAATGTATCCATTCTAATTCATTCGCCCGATCCATTCTAATTCATTCGTACTATCCATTCAAATTCATTCGCATGATCCATTCTAATTCATTCGTACGATCCGTTCTAATTCATTCTCACGAATGTAACCTTTCTAATTCATTTGTATGATCCATTCTAATTCATTCGTACGATCCATTCTAATCCATTCGTAAGATCCATTCTAATTCATTCGTACGATCCATTCTAATTCATTCATACAAATATAACCTTTCTAATTCATTTGTACGATCCATTCTAATTCATTCGTACGATCCATTTTAATTCATTCGCATGATCCATTCTAATTCATTCGTATGATACATTCGTACGAATGAATTAGAATGGATCGTACGAATGAATTAGAATGGATCGTACGAATGAATTAGAATAGATCGTGCGAATAAATTAGAATGGATCATACAAATGAATTAGAATAGATATATTCATGCGAATGAATTTGAATGGATCGTACGAATGAATTAGAATGGATCTTACGAATGAATTAAAATGGATCGTGCGAATGAATTATAATGGATACATTTGTGTGAATGAATTAGATTGCATCGTACGAATGAATTAGAATGGATCATAGGAATGAATTAGAATGGATCGTGCAAATGAATTAGAATGGATACATTCGTGCGAATGAATTAGAATGGATGGTAGGAATTAATTAGAATGGATCGTACGAATGAATTAGAATGGTTACATTCGTGCGAATGAATTAGAATGGATCGTACGAATGGATTAGAATTGATCGTGTGAATGAATTAGAAACGATCATACGAATGAATTAGAATGGATATATTCGTGCGAATGAATTAGATTGCATCGTATGAATGAATTTGAATGGATTGTACGAATGAATTAGAATGGATCGTACGAATAAATTAGAATGGATTATACGAATGAATTAGAATAGATCGTACGAATGAATTAGAATGGATCGTACGAATGGATCATACAAATGAATTAGAAAGGATACATTTGTACGAATGAATTAGAATAGATCGTACGAATGGATTAGAATGGATCGTACGAATGAATTAGAATGGATCGTACGAATGAATTAAAATGGATACATTTGTGCGAATTAGAATGGATCGTACGAATGGATTAGAACTAGATCGTACGAATGAATTAGAATGGATCGTAGAAATGAATTAGAATGAATTATACGAATGAATTAGAATGGATCATACAAATGAATTAGAAAGGTTACATTCGTGAGAATGAATTAGAATGGATCGTACGAATGAATTAGAATGGATCGTACGAATGAATTAGAATGGATACATTCGAGCGAATGAATTAGAATAGATCATAGGAATGAATTAGAATGGATCATATGAATGAATTAGAATGGATCATGCGAATGAATTAGAATGGATTGTATGAAAGAATTAGACTGGATCGTACGAATGAATTAGAATGGATACATAGGAATGAATTAGAATGGATCGTACGAATGGATTAGAATGGATCATACAAATGGATTAGAATGGATCGTACGAATGGATTAGAATGGATCGTGCGAATGAATTAGAATGGATCGTACGAATGAATTAGAATGGATCGTGCGAATGAATTAGAATGAATCGTACGAATGCATTAGAATGGATCGTACGAATGAATTAGAATGAATCGTACGATCCATTCTAATTCATTCATCCGATGCATTCTAATTCATTCGCACGAATGTATCCATTCTAATTCATTCGTGCAATCCATTCTAATTCATTTGCACGATCCATTCTAATTCATTCGCACGATCCATTCTAATTCATTCGTATGATCTATTCTAATTCATTCGCTCGAATGTATCCATTCTAATTCATTCGTCCGATCCATTCTAATCCATTCGTACGATCCATTCTAATTCATTCGCACGAATATATCCATTCTAATTCATTCGTACGATCCCTTCTAATTCATTCGCACGATCCATTCTAATTCTTTCATTTGATCCATTCTAATTCATTCGCACGAATGTATCCATTCTAATTCATTCGTATGATCCATTCTAATTCATTCGTATGATCCATTCTAATTCATTCCTACGATCTATTCTAATTCATTCACACAATCCATTCTAATTCATTCTTACGATCCATTCTAATTCATTCGTATGATCCATTCTAATACAATTCGGTGGATCCATTCTAACTCATTCGTACGATCCATTCTAATTCATTCATACGATCCATTCTAATCCATTCGTACGATCCATTCTAATCCATACGTACGATCCATTCTAATTCATTCCTATGTATCCATTCTAATTCATTCGTACGATCCATTCGAATTCTTTCATACAATCCATTCTAATTCATTCCTATGATCTATTCTAATTCATTCGCTCGAATGTATCCATTCTAATTCATTCGTACGATCCATTCTAATTCATTCGTACGATCCATTCTAATTCATTCTCACGAATGTAACCTTTCTAATTCATTTGTATGATCCATTCTAATTCATTCGTATAATTCATTCTAATTCATTTCTACGATCCATTCTAATTCATTCGTACGATCTAGTTCTAATCCATTCATACGATTCATTCTAATTCGCACAAATGTATCCATTTTAATTCATTCGTACGATCCATTCTAATTCATTCATACGATCCATTCTAATTCATTCATATGATCCATTCTAATCCATTCGTACGATCTATTCTAATTCATTCGTACAAATGTATCCTTTCTAATTCATTTGTATGATCCATTCGTACGATCCATTCTAATTCATTCGTACGATCTATTCTAATTCATTCGTATGATCCATTCTAATTCATTCGTACGATCCATTCTAATTCCTTCGTACAATCCATTCAAATTCATTCATACGATGCAATCTAATTCATTCGAATGAATATATCCATTCTAATTCATTCGTACGATCGTTTCTAATTCATTCACACGATCAATTCTAATCCATTCGTATGATCCATTCTAATTCATTCGCACGAATGTAACCATTCTAATTCATTCGTACGATCCATTCTAATTCATTCCTACCATCCATTCTAATTCATTCGCACGAATGTATCCATTCTAATTCATTTGCACGATCCATTCTAATTCATTCTATGATCCATTCTAATTCATTCGTATGATGCAATCTAATTCATTCGCACAAATGTATCCATTCTAATTCATTCGCACGATCCATTCTAATTCATTCGTACGATCCATTCTAATTCATTCGCTCGAATGTATCCATTCTAATTTATTCGTACGATCCATTCTAATTCATTCATATGATCCATTCTAATTCATTCATACGATCCATTCTAATTCATTCGTATGATCCATTCTAATTCATTCCTACGATCTATTCTAATTCATTCTCACGAATGTAACCGTTCTAATTCATTTGTACGATCCATTCCAATCCATTCGTACGATCCATTCTAATCCATTCGTACGATCCATTCTAATCCATTCGTACGATCCATTCTAATTCATTCTCATAAATGTAACCTTTCTAATTCATTTGTACGATCCATTCTAATTCATTCGTATGATCCATTCTAATTCATTCGTACGATCCATTCTAATTCATTCGTATGATCCATTTTAACTCATTCGCACAAATGTATCCATTCTAATTCATTCATACAATCCATTCTAATTCATTCGCACGATCCATTATAATTCATTCGTACGATCCATTCTAATTCATTCGTACGATCCATTCTAATTCATTCGTACGATCCATTCTAATTCATTCGCACAAATGTATCCATTCTAATTCATTCGTACGATCCATTCTAATTCATTCGTACGATCCATTCTAATTCATTCGTACGATCCATTCTAATTCATTCGCACGATCCATTCTAATTCATTCGTATGATCCATTCTAATTCATTCGCACGAATGTATCCATTCTAATGCATTCGTACAATCCATTCTAATTCATTCGTACGATCCATTCTAATCCATTCGTACGATCCATTCTAATTCATTCGTATGATCCATTCTAATTCATTCTCACAAATGTAACTTTTCTAATTCATTTGTACGATCCATTCTAATTCATTCGTACGATCCATTCTAATCCATTCGTACGATCCATTCAAATCCAGTCGTACGATCCATTCTAATTCATTCGCCCGAATGTAACCATTCTAATTCATTCGTACGATCCATTCTAATTCATTCCTATGATCCATTCGAATTCATTCACACGAATGTATCCATTCTAATTCATTTGCATGATCCATTCTAATTCATTCCTATGATCCATTCTAATTCATTCGTACGATCCATTCTAATTTATTCGCTCGAATATATCCATTCTAATTCATTCGTACGATCCATTCTAATCCATTCGTACGATCCATTCTAATCCATTCGTACGATCCATTCTAATTCATTCGTATGATCCTTTCTAATTTATTTGGACGAATATACGAATGAATCGTACAAATGAATTAGAAAGGTTACATTTGTGAGAATGAATTTGAATGGATCGTACGAATGAATTAGAATGGTTACATTCGTGCAAATGAATTAGAATGAATCGTACGAATGGATTAGAATGGATCGTACGAGTGAATTAGAATGGATCGTACGAATGAATTAGAATGGATACATTCGAGCGAATGAATTAGAATGGATCGTACGAATGAATTAGAATGGATCCATTCATGCGAATGAATTAGAATAGATCGTAGGAATGAATTAGAATGGATTGTACGAATAAATTAGAATGGTTACATTCGTGCGAATGAATTAGAATGGATCGTACAAATGAATTAAAATGGATCGTACGAATGGATTAAAATGGATCGTACGAATGAATTAGAATGGATCGTACAAATGAATTAGAAAGGTTACATTTGTGAGAATGAATTAGAATGGATTGTATGAATGAATTAGAATGGATAGTACGAATGGACTAGAATGGATCGTACGAATGGATTAGAATGGATCGTACGAATGGATTAGAATGGATTATACAAATGAATTAGAAAGGTTACATTTGTGAGAATGAATTAGAATGGATCAAACGAATGAATTAGAATGGATCATGCGAATAATTTGAATGGATCGTACGAATGAATTAGAATGGATCGTAGGAATGAATTAGAATGGATCGTACGAATGAATTAGAATGGTTACATTTGTGAGAATGAATTAGAATGGATCGTACGAATGAATTAGAATGGATCATACGAATGGATTAGAATAGATCGTATGAATGAATTAGAATGGATTGTGCGAATGAATTAGAATGGATATTGCGAATGAATTAGAATGGATCGTACGAATGAATTAGAATGGATCCACCGAATGAGTTAGAATGGATCATACGAATGAATTAGAATGGATCGTGCGAATGAATTAGAATGAATCGTGCGAATGAATTAGAATGAATCGTACGAATGAATTAGAATGGATACATTCGAGCGAATGAATTAGAATGGATCGTAGGAATGAATTAGAATGGACCATAGGAATGAATTAGAATTGATCGTGCAAATGAATTTGAATGGATACTTTCGTGCGAATGAATTAGAATGGATCGTAGGAATGAATTAGAATGGATCGTACGAATGAATTAGAATGGTTACATTCGTGCGAATGAATTAGAATGGATCGTACTAATGAATTAGAATGGATCGTGCGAATGAATTAGAATTGATCATATGAATGAATTAGAATGGATCGTACGATCCATTCTAATTCATTCGCACGATCCATTCTAATTCATTCGTACAATCCATTCTAATTCATTCGCATGAATGTAACCATTCTAATTCATTCGTACGATCCATTCTAATTCATTCCTATGATCCATTCTAATTCATTCGCACGAATGTATCCATTCTAATTCATTTGCACGATCCATTCTAATTCATTCCTATGATCCATTCTAATTCATTCGTACGATCAATTCTAATTAATTCGCTCGAATGTATCCATTCTAATTCATTTGTACGATCCATTCTAATTCGTTCGTACGATCCATTCTAATTCGTTCGTACGATCCATTCTAATTCGTTCGTACGATCCATTCTAATTCGTTCGCATGATCGATTCTAATTCATTCGTACGATCCATTCTAATCCATTCGTATGATTAATTCTAATTCATTCGCACGATCCATTCTAATTCATTCTCACGAATGTAACCTTTCTAATTCATTTGTATGATCCATTCTAATTCATTCGTACGATCCATTCTAATCCATTCATATGATCCATTCTAATTCAATTCTTGCAATCCATTCAAATTCATTCGCACAAATGTATCCATTCTAATTCATTCGTATGATCCATTCTAATTCATTCGCACGAATGTATCCATTCTAATTCATTCGTACGATCCATTCTAATTCATTCGCTCGAATATATCCATTCTAATTCATTCGTACGATCCATTCTAATTCATTCCTACGATCCATTCTTATTCATTCGCACGAATGTATCCATTCTAATTCATTCGTACGATCCATTCTAATTCATTCGTACAATCCATTCAAATTCATTCGTACGATGCAATCTAATTCATTCGCACAAATGTATCTATTCTAATTCATTCGTACGATCTATTCTAATCCATTCATATGATCCATTTTAATCCATTCGTACGATCCATTCTAATTCATTCGCACGATCCATTCTAATTCATTCGTACAAATGTATCCATTCTAATTCATTCGTATGATCCAATCTAATTTATTTGTACGATCCGTTCTAATCCATTCGTATGATCCATTTTAATCCATTCGTATGATCCACTCTAATTCATTCGCACGAATGTAACCATTCTAATTCATTCGTATGATCTATTCTAATTCATTCCTACGATCCATTCTAATTCATTCGCACGAATGTATCCATTCTAATTCATTTGCACGATCCATTCTAATTCATTCCTATGATCCATTCGAATTCATTCGTACGATCCATTCTAATTCATTCGCTCGAATGTATCCATTCTAATTCATTCGTACGATCCATTCTAATTCGTTTATACGATCTATTCGAATTCATTCGTACGATCCATTCTAACTCATTCGTACGATCCATTCTAATTCATTCGTACGATCCATTCTAATTCATTCGCACGAATGTATCCATTCTAATGCATTCGTACGATTCATTGTAATTCATTCGCACGATCCATTCTAATTCATTCGTATGATCCATTCTTATTCATTCATACGATCCATTCTAATTCATTTGTACGAATAAATTAGAATGGATCGTATGAATGGATTAGAATGGATCGTGTGAATGAATTAGAATGGATCGTACGAACGAATTAGAATGGATCGTATGAACGAATTAGAATGGAACGTATGAATGAATTAGAATGGATACATTCGAGCGAATGAATTAGAATGGATCGTACGAAAGAATTAGAATGGATCATAGGAATGAATTAGAATGGATCGTACAAATAGATTAGAACGTATTGTACGAATGAATTAGAATGGTTCGTACAAATGAATTAGAATGGATACATTCGTGCGAATGAATTAGAATGGATCGTACGAATGAATTAGAATGGATCGTGCGAATGAATTAGAATGGATAGTGTGAATGAATTAGAATGGATCGTACGAATGAATTAGAATGGATACATTCGTGCGAATGAATTAGAATGGATCGTACGAATGAATTAGAATGGATTGTACGAATGGATTAGAATGGATCGTACGAATGGATTAGAATGGATCGTACGAATGAATTAGAATGGATCATACAAATCAATTAAAAAGGTTACATTCGTGAGAATGAATTAGAATGGATCGTATGAATGGATTAGAATGGATCGTACGAATGGATTAGAATGCATTGTACGAATGAATTAGAATGGATCGTACGAATGAATTAGAATGGATACGTTCGTGCGAATGAATTAGAATGGATTGTACGTATGAACAAATGAATTAGAAAGGTTACATTCGTGAGAATGAATAAGAATGGATCGTACTAATGAATTAGAATGGATCATGCGAATGAATTTGAATGGATTGTACGAATGAATTAGAATGGATCGAACGAATGAATTAGAATGGATCATACGAAGGAATTAGAATAGATCATAGGAATGAATTAGAATGGATCGTACGAATGAATTAGAATGGATCGTAGGAATGAATTAGAATGGATCCACCGAATGAATTAGAATGGATCGTACAAATGAATTAGAATGGATCATACGAATGAATTAGAATGGATCGTACGAATGAATTAGAATGGATCGTACGAATGAATTAGAATGGATTGTGCGAATGAATTAGATTGAATCTTACGAATTAATTAGAATGATCGTACGAATGGATTAGAATGGATCGTACGAATGGATTAGAATGGATCGTACGAATGAATTAGAATGGATCATGCAAATAAATTAGAAAGGTTACATTTGTGCGAATGAATTAGAATGGATCGTACGAATGAATTAGAATGGATCGTACGAATGGATTAGAATTCATTCGTACGATCCATTCTAATTTATTCGCTCGAATGTATCCATTCTAATTCATTTGTACGATCCATTCTAATTCGTTCATACGATCCATTCTAATTCATTCGTACGATCCATTCTAATTTGTTCATACGATCCATTCGAATTCGTTCGCACGATCCATTCTAATTCATTCGTGCGATCCATTCTAATTCATTCGTATGATCCATTCTAATTCATTTGTATGATCCATTCTAATTCATTCGTACGATCCATTCTAATCCATTCGTACGATCCATTCTAATTCATTCGCACGAATGTATCCATTCTAATTCATTCATATGATCCATTCTAATTCATTCGAACTATCCATTCTAATTCATTCGCACGATCTATTCAAATTCATTCGTACGATCCATTCTAATTCATTCGCACGAATGTATCCATTCTAATTCATTTGTACGATCCATTCTAATTCATTCGTATGATCAATTCTAATTCATTCGCATGATCCATTCTAATTCATTCATTTGATCCATTCTAATTCAATTCGTGCAATCCATTCAAATTCATTCGCACAAATGTATCCATTCTAATTCATTTGTATGATCCATTCTAATTCAATCGCTCGAATGTATCCATTCTAATTCATTCGTACGATCCATTCTAATTCATTCGCATGATCCATTCTAATTCATTCGTACAAATGTATCCATTCTAATTCATTCGTATGATCCATTCTAATTCATTCGTACGATCCATTCTAATTCATTCGCACAAATGTATCCATTCTAATTCATTCGTACGATCCATTCTAATTCATTCGCACGATCCATTCTAATTCATTCGTACGATCCATTCTAATCCATTCATACGATCCATTCTAACACATTCTCACAAATGTATCCATTCTAATTCATTCGTACGATCCATTCTAATTCATTCTCACGAATGTAACTTTTCTAATTCATTTGTACGATCCATTCTAATTCATTCGTACGATCCATTCTAATTCATTCTCACAAATGTTGCCTTTCTAATTCATTTGTACGATCCATTCTAATTCATTCGTACGATCCATTCTAATCCATTCGTACGATCCATTCTAATCCATTCGTACGATCCATTCTAATTCATTCGCACGAATGTAACCATTCTAATTCATTCGTACGATCCATTCTAATTCATTCTTACGATCCATTCTAATTCATTCGCACGAATGTATCCATTCTAATTCATTTGCACGATCCATTCTAATTCATTCGTATGATCCATTCTAATTCATTCGTACGATCCATTCTAATTCATTTGCATGAATGTATCCATTCTAATTTATTCGTACGATGCAACCCAATTCATTCGTATGATCCATTCTAATTCATTCATGCAATCCATTCTAATTCATTCATACGATCCATTCTAACTCATTCATACGATCCATTCTAATTCATTCGAATGAATATATCCATTCCAATTCATTCGTATGATCGTGAGAATGAATTACAATGGATCGTACGAATGGATTAGAATGGAACGTACGAATGAATAAGAATGGATCATACAAATGAATTAGAAAGGTTACATTCATGAGAATGAATTAGAATGGATCGTACGAACGAATTAGAATGGATCATGCGAATGGATTAGAATGGATCGTACGAATGGATTAGAATGGATCGAACGAATGAATTAGAATAGATCGTACGAATGAATTAGAATGGATCATACAAATGAATTAGAATGGATCGTGCGAATGAATTAGAATGAATCGTACGAATAAATTAGAATGGATCATGCGATTGTGCGAATGAATTAGAATGGATCGTATGAATGAATAAGAATGGATCGTACGAATGAATTAGAATGAATCGTGCGAATGAATTAGAATTCATCATACAAATGAATTAGAATGGATCGTACGAATGAATTAGAATGAATTAGAATAGATACATTCGTGCGAATGAATTAGAATGGATCGTACGAATGAATTAGAATGGATTGTACGAATGAATTAGAATGGATCGTACGAATGAATTAGAATGGTTACATTCGTGCGAATGAATTAGAATGGATCGTACGAATGAATTAGAATGGATCGTGCGAATGAATTAGAAATGATCATACGAATGAATTAGAATGGATCGTATGAATGGATTAGAACGCATTGTACGAATGAATTAGAATAGATACATTCATACGACTGAATCCATTCTAGTTCATTCGTACGCTCCATTCTGATTCATTCGCACGATCCATTCTATTCATTCGCACGATCGATTCTAATTAATTCGTATGATCCATTCAAATTCATTCGTACGATCCATTCTAATTCTTTCGTACGATCCATTCTAATTCATTCGCACGATCTATTCTAATTCATTCGTATAATCCAGTCTAATTCATTCGTATGATCTATTCGCTCGAATGTATCCATTCTAATTCATTCGTACGATCCATTCTAATTCATTCTCACGAATGTAACCTTTCTAATTCATTTGTATGATCCATTCTAATTCATTCGTACGATCCATTCTAATCCATTCGTACGATCCATTCTAATCCATTCGTACGATCCATTCTAATTCATTCGCACGAATGTAACCATTCTAATTCATTCGTATGAATGAATGGATCGTACGAATGAATTAGAATGGATCATTCCTACGATCCACTCTAATTCATTCGCACGAATGTGTCCATTCTAATTCATTTGTATGATCCATTCTAATTCATTCGTACGATCCATTCTAATCCATTCGTACGATCTATTCTAATTCATTCGCACGAATGTAACCATTCTAATTCATTCGTACGATCCATTCTAATTCATTCCTATGATCCATTCTAATTCATTCGCACGAATGTATCCATTCTAATTCATTTGCACGATCCATTCTAATTCATTCCTATGATCCATTCTAATTCATTCGTATGATCCAATCTAATTCACTCGCTCGAATGTATCCATTCTAATTCATTCATACGATCCATTCTAATTCGTTCATACGATCTATTCTAAATCATTCGTACGATCCATTCTAACTCGTTCGTACGATCCATTCTAATTCATTCGTACGATCCATTCTAATTCATTCGCAAGAATGTATCCATTCTAATGCATTTGTACGATTCATTCTAATTCATTCGCACGATCCACTCTAATTCATTCGTACGATCCATTCTTATTCATTCATACGATCCATTCTAATACATTTGTACGAATAAATTAGAATGGATCGTACAAATGGATTAGAATGGATCGTGCGAATGAATTAGAATGGATCGTACGAATGAATTAGAATGGATCGTATGAATAAATTAGAATGGATCGTGCGAATGAATAAGAATGGATCGTACGAATGAATTAGGATCGTACGAACGAATTAGAATGGATCGTACGAACGAATTAGAATGGATCGTATGAACGAATAAGAATGGATCGTATCATTCGTACGATCCATTCTAATTCATTCGCACTATCCATTCTAATTCATTCGTACGATCCATTCTAATTCATTCGCACTATCCATTCTAATTCATTTGTACGATCCATTCAAATTCATTCGCATGATCCATTCTAATTCATTCGTACGATCCATTCTAATTCATTCTCACGAATGTAACCTTTCTAATTCATTCGTTCGATCCATTCTAATCCATTCGTACGATCCATTCTAATCCAATCGTACGATCCATTCTAATTCATTCGTACGATCCATTCTAATTCATTCTCACAAATGTAACCTTTCTAATTCATTTGTACGATCCATTCAAATTCATTCGTACGATGCAATCTAATTCATTCGCATGAATATATCCATTCTAATTCATTCGTACGATCCTTTCTAATTCATTCGCACGATCCATTCTAATCCATTCGTACGATCCCTTCTAATCCATTCGTACGATCCATTCTAATTCATTCTCACAAATGTAACCTTTCTAATTCATTTGTACGATCCTTCCAAATTCATTCGTACGATGCAATCTAATTCAGTCGCACGAATATATCCATTCTAATTCATTCGTACGATCCATTCTAATTCGTTCGTACGATCCATTCTAATTCGTTCGTACGATCCATTCTAATAAGTTCGCACGATCCATTCTAATTCATTCGTATGATCCATTCTAATTCATTCCTACGATCTATTCTAATTCATTCGTATGATTCATTCTAATTCATTTGTTCGATCCATTCTAATTTATTCGTACAATCCATTCAAATTCATTCGTATGATCCATTCTAATTCATTCATACGATCCATTTTAATTCATTCTCACGAATTTAACCTTTCTTATTCATTTGTTCATACGTACAATCAAT
The DNA here is from genome assembly GCA_947650365.1 of Chamaelirium japonicum. Taxonomy (NCBI): domain Eukaryota; kingdom Viridiplantae; phylum Streptophyta; class Magnoliopsida; order Liliales; family Melanthiaceae; genus Chamaelirium; species Chamaelirium japonicum. The sequence goes on along the minus strand of CANTAL010000015.1, from coordinate 2,061,466 downwards.
TCTAATTCATTCGCACGAATGTATCCATTCTAATTCATTTGTACGATCCATTCTAATTCATTCGTACAATGCGTTCTAATCCATTCGTACGATCCATTCTCATCCATTCGTACGATCCATTCTAATTCATTCACACGAATGTAACCTTTCTAATTCATTTCTATGAACCATTCTAATTCATTCGTACGATCCATTCTAATCCATTCGTACGATCCATTCGTACGATCCATTCGTACGATCCATTCTAATTCATTCGTACAATCCATTCTAATTCATTCGTATGATCCATTCTAATTCATTCGCACGAATGTGTCTATTCTAGTTCATTCGTACGATCCATTCTAATTCATTCGCACTATCCATTCTAATTCATTCGCACGATCCATTCTAATTCATTCGTACGATCCATTCTAATTCATTCGCACGAATGTATCCATTCTAATTCATTTGTACGATCCATTCTAATTCATTCGTACAATACGTTCTAATCCATTCGTACGATCCATTCTAAGTCACTCCTATGATCCATTCTAATTCATTCGTACGATCCATTCTAATTCATCCGCTCGAATGTATCCATTCTAATTCATTCGTACGATCCATTCTAGTTCGTTCGTACGATCCATTCTAATTCGTTCGTACGATCCATTCTAATTCATTCGCACGATCCATCTAATCCATTCGTACGATCCATTCTAATTCATTCGTACAAACGAATTAGAATGGATCGTACGAATGAATAAGAATGGATTGTACGAATGAATTAGAATGGATCATGCGAATGAATCGTATGAATGCATTAGAATGGATACATTCGTGTGAATGAATTAGAATGAATCGTACGAATGAATTAGAATGGATCGTACGAACGAATTAGAATGGATCGTACGAACGAATTAGAATGGATCGTATGAATGAATTAGAATGGATCGTACGAATGAATTAGAATGGATACATTCGAGCGAATGAATTAGAATGGATCGTACAAATGAATTAGAATGTATCATAGGAATGAATTAGAATGGATCATGCAAATGAATTAGAATGGATACATTCGTGCGAATGAATTAGAATGGATCGTAAAAATGATTTAGAATGGATCGTACGAATGAATTAGAATGGTTACATTCGTGCGAAAGAATTAGAATGGATCGTACGAATGGATTAGAATGGATCATACGAATGGATTAGAATGGATCGTACGAATGAATTAGAATGGATCGTACAAATGAATTAGAAAGGTTACATTTGTGAGAATGAATTAGAATGGATCGTACGAATGAATTAGAATGGATCGTACGAATGGATTAGAATGGATCGTACGAATGAATTAGAATGGATCGTACGAATGAATTAGAATAGCTCATACGAATGAATTAGAATGAATCGTACGAATGAATTAGAATGGTTACATTCGTGCGAATGAATTAGAATAGATCATACGAATGAATTAGAATGGATCGTATGAATGAATTAGAATGGATACATTTGTGCGAATGAATTAAAATGGATCGTGCAAATGAATTAGAATGGATACATTCGTGCAAATGAATTAGAATGTATCATACGAATGAATTAGAATAGATCATACGAATGAATTAGAATGGATACATTCATGCAAATGAATTAGAATGGATCGTACGAATGAATTAGAATGGATCATACGAATGAAGTAGAATGGATCGTACGAATGAATTAGAATGGTATATGAATGAATTAGAATGGTTACATTCCTGCGAATGAATTAGAATGGATCGCACGAATGGATTAGAATGGATCGTACGAATGGATTAGAACGCATTGTACGAATGAATTAGAATAGATACATTGGTGCGAATGAATTAGATTGCATCGTACGAATGAAATTGAATGGATTGTACGAATGAATTAGAATGGATCGTACGAATGAATTAGAATGGAATTAGAATTCATTCATACGATCCATTCTAATCCATTCGTACGATCCATTCTAATGCATTCGTACGATTCATTCTAATTCATTCGCACGATCCATTCTAATTCATTCGTATGATCCATTCTATTTTATTTGCACGAATATACGATCCATTCTAATTTATTCGCAAGAATGTATCCATTCTAATTCATTCACACGATCCATTCTAATTCAGTCGTATGAATGTATCCATTTTAATTCATTCGTACGATCCATTCTAATTCATTCGTACGATCTAATTCATTCGTACGATCCATTCTAATTCATTCGTACGATCGATTCTAATTGATTCGCACGATCCATTCTAATTCATTCGTACGATCCATTATAACTCATTCGTATGATCCATTCTAATTTATTCGTTTTCGCACAAATGTATCCATTCTAATTCATTCGTACGATCCATTCTAATTTATTCGCACGATCCATTCTAATTCATTCGTACGATCCATTCTAATTCATTCCCATGAATGTATCCATTCTAATGCATTCGTATGATCCATTCTAATTCATTCGTACGATCCATTCTAATACATTCGTACGATCCATTCTAATTCATTCGTACGATCTATTCTAATTCATTATCACAAATGTAACCTTTCTAGTTCATTGGTACGATCCATTCTAATTCATTCGTACGATCCATTCTAATCCATTCGTACGATCCATTCTAATTCATTCTCACAAATGTAACCTTTCTGATTCATTTGTACGATCCATTCTAATTCATTCGTACGATCCATTCAAATCCATTCATACGATCCATTCTAATCCATTCGTATGATCCATTCTAAGTCATTCGCACGAATGTAACCATTCTAATTCATTCGTACGATCCATTCTAATTCATTCCTACGATCCATTCTAATTCATTCGCACGAATGTATCCATTCTAATTCATTCGTACGATCCATTCTAATTCATTCGTACAATCCATTCAAATTCATTTGTACGATGCAATCTAATTCATTCGCACAAATGTATCTATTCTAATTCATTCATATAATGCGTTCTAATCCATTCGTACGATCCATTCTAATCCATTCATACGATCCTTTCTAATTCATTCGCACGATTGTAACCCTTCTAATTCATTCATATGATCCATTCTAATTCATTAGTACGATCCATTCTAATTCATTCATATGATCCATTCTAATTCATTCGTACGATCCATTCTAATTCATTTGCATGAATGTATCCATTCTAATTTATTCGTAGGATCCAGTCTAATTCATTCGTACGATCCATTCTAATTCATTCGCATGAATATATCCATTCTAATTCTTTTGTACGATCCTTTCTAATTCATTCGCACGGTCCATTCTAATTCTTTCATATGATCCATTCTAATTCATTCGCACGAATGTATCCATTCAGGTTCATTCGTACGCTCCATTCTTATTCATCGCACAAATGTATCCATTCTAATTTATTTGTACGATCCATTCTAATTCATTCGTACGATCCATTCTAATTCATTCGCACGATCCATTCTAATTCATTCGTACGATCCATTCTAATTCATTCTCACGATCCATTCTAATTCATTCGTACGATCCATTCTAATTCATTCGCACGAATGTATCCATTCTAATGCATTCGTACGATCCATTTTAATTCATTCGTACGATCCAATCTAATCCATTCGTACGATCCATTCTAATTCATTCGTACGATCCATTCTAATTCATTCTAACAAATGTAACCTTTCTAATTTATTTGTACGATCCATTCTAATTCATTCGTACGATCCATTCTAATCCATTCGTACGATCCATTCTAATCCATTCGTACGATCCATTCTAATTCATTCGCACGAATGTAACCATTCTAATTCATTCGTACGATCCATTCTAATTCATTCCTATGATCCATTCTAATTCATTCGCACGAATGTATCCATTCTAATTCATTTGCACGATCCATTCTTATTCATTCCTATGATCCATTCTAATTCATTCGTACGATCCATTATAATTCATTCGCTCAAATGGATCCATTCTAATTCATTCGTACGATCCATTCTAATCCATTCGTACGATCCATTCTAATTCATTCGTACAATGCATTCTAATTCATTCGCACGAATGTATCCATTCAAATTCATTTGCACGATCTATTCTAATTGATTCCTATGATCTATTCTAATTCATTCGTACGATCCATTCTAATTCATTCGCTCGAATGTATCCATTCTAATTCGTTCGTACGATCCATTCTAATTCGTTCGTACGATCCATTCTAATTCGTTCGTACGATCCATTCTAATTCATTCGCACGATCCATTCTAATTCATTTGTACGATCCATTTTAATTCATTCGCATGATCCATTCTAATTCATTCGTATGATACATTCGTGCGAATGAATTAGAATGGATCGTACGAATGAATTAGAATGGATCATACGAATGAATTAGAATAGATCGTGCGAATAAATTAGAATGGATCATACGAATGAATTAGAATAGATATATTCATGCGAATGAATTAGAATGGATCGTACGAATGAATTAGAATGGATCGTGCGAATGAATTAGAATGGATCGTATGAATAAATTAGAATGGATCGTATGAATGAATTAAAATGGATACATTTGTGCGATTGAATTAAAATGGATCATACGATTGAATTTGAATGGATCGTACGAATAAATTAGAATGGATACATTTGTGCGATGAATAAGAATGGAGCGTATGAATGAATTAGAATGGAGCGTACGAATGAACTAGAATGGATACATTCGTGCGAATGAATTAGAATGGATCATATGAAAGAATTAGAATGGATCGTGCGAATGAATTAGAAATAATCGTACGAATGAATTAGAATGTATATATTCGTGCGAATGATATAGAATGGATCGTACGAATGAATTAGACTGGATCGTACAAATAAATTAGAATGGATACATTCATGCAAATGAATTAGAATGGATCGTACGAATGGATTAGAATGGATCATACGAATGAATTAGAATGGATCGTACGAATGGATTAGAATGGATCGTACGAATGGATTAGAACGCATTGTACGAATGAATTAGAATAGATACATTTGTGCGAATGAATTAGATTGCATCGTACGAATGAATTTGAATGGATCGGACGAATGAATTAGAATGGATCGTACGAATCAATTAGAATGGATCATAGGAATGAATTAGAATGGATCGTGCAAATAAATTAGAATGGATACATTAGTGCGAATGAATTAGAATGGATCGTGCGAATGAATTAGAATGGTTCGTACGAATGAATTAGAATGGATATATTTGAACGAATAAATTAGAATGGATCATACGAATGAATTAGAATGGATCGTACGAATGAATTAGAATGGATCGTGCGAATGAATTAGAATCGATCGTACGAATGAATTAGAATGGACCGTACGAATGAATTAGATCGTACGAATGAATTAGAATGGATCGTACGAATGAATTAAAATGGATACATTCATACGACTGAATTAGAATGGATCGTGCGAATTAATTAGAATGGATCGTACGAATGAATTTGAATGGATACATTTTTGTGAATGAATCTGAATGGATTGTATGAATAAATTACAATGTATCGTACGAATGAATTAGAATAGATCGTATGAATGAATTAGAATAGCTTATACGAATGAATTAGAATGGATCGCACGAACAAATTAGAATGGATCGTACGAACGAATTAGAATGGATTGTACGAATGAATTAGAATGGATACATTCGAGCGAATGAATTAGTATAGATCGTACGAATGAATTAGAATGGATCATAGGAATGAATTAGAATGGATCGTGCAAATGAATTGGAATAGATACATTCGTGCGAATGAATTATAACGGATCTTAGGAATGAATTAGAATGGATCGTACGAATGGATTAGAATGGATCGTACGAATGAATTAGAATGGATCGTACGAATGAATTAGAATGGATCGTACGAATGAATTAGAATGGATCGTACAAATGAATTAGAAAGGTTACATTTGTGAGAATGAATTAGATTGGATCGTACGAATGAATTAGAATGGATCGTACGAATGGATTAGAATGGATTGTACGAATGGATTAGAACGCATTGTACGAATGAATTAGAATGGATCGTACGAATGGATTAGAATGGATCGTACGAATGAATAAGAATGGATCGTACGAATGAATTACAATGGATCGTACGAATGAATTAGAATGGATACATTCGTGCGAATGAATTAGAATGGATCGTACGAATGAAGTAGAATGGATCATAGGAATGAATTAGAATGGATCGTGCAAATGAATTAGAATGGATACATTCGTGCGAATGAATTAGAATGGATCGTAGGAATGAATTAGAATGGATCGTACGAATGAATTAGAATAGTTACATTTGTGCGAATGAATTAGAATGGATCGTACGAATGGTTTAGAATGGATCGTATGAATGGATTAGAATGGATGGTACGAATGAATTAGAATGGATCGTACAAATGAATTAGAAAGGTTACATTTGTGAGAATGAATTAGAATGGATCGTACGAATGAATTAGAATGGATCGTACGAATGGATTAGAATGGATCGTACGAATGAATTAGAATGGATCGTGCGAATGCATTAGAATGGATACATTCGTGCAAATGAATTAGAATGGATCGTACGAATGAATTAGAATGGATCGTGCGAATGAATTAGAATGGATCGTACGAATTAATTAGAATGGATCGTGCGAATGAATTAGAATGGATCGTAAGATTGAATTAGAATGGATACATTTGTGCGAATGAATTAGAATGGATCGTACGAATGAATTAGAATGGATCGTGCGAATGAATTAGAATGGATCGTACGAATGAATTAGAAAGGTTACATTTGTGAGAATGAATTAGAATGGATTGTACGAATGGATTAGAATGGATCGTACGAATGAATTAGAATGGATCGTGCGAATGCATTAGAATGGATACATTCGTGCAAATGAATTAGAATGGATCGTACGAATGAATTAGAATGGATCGTGCGAATGAATTAGAATGGATCGTACGAATGAATTAGAATGGATCGTGCGAATGAATTAGAATAGATCGTACGATTGAATTAGAATGGATACATTTGTGCGAATGAATTAGAATGGATCGTACGAATGAACTAGAATGGATCATGCGAATGAATTAGAATGGATCGTACGAATGAATTAGAATGGATACAATTGTGTGAATGAGTTAGAATGGATCATACGAATGAATTAGAATAGATCGTACGAATGAATTAGAATAGATCATACGAATGAATTAGAATGGATCGTGCAAATGAATTAGAATGGATTGTACGAATGAATTAGAATGGATACATTCGAGCGAATGAATTAGAATAGATCGTAGGAATGAATTAGAATGGATCATACAAATGAATTAGAATGGATCGTGCGAATGAATTAGAATGGATTGTACATATGAATTAGAATGGATACATTTGTGCGAATGAATTAGAATGGATCAGACGAATGAATTAGAATGGATCGTACGATTCATTCTAATTCATTAGTACGATCCATTCTAATGCATTCGTATGATTCATTCTATTTCATTCGCACGATCCATTCTAATTCATTCGTACGATCCATTCTTATTCATTCATACGATCCATTCTAATTCATTCGCACAATCCATTCTAATTCATTCGTACGATCCATTCTAATTCATTCGTATGATCCATTCTAACTCATTCGGTGGATCCATTCTAATTCATTCGTATGATCCATTCTAATTCATTCGCACGATCCATTCTAATTTATTCGTACGATCCATTCTAATTCATTTGTACGATCTATTCTAATTCATTCGCACGAATGTAACCATTCTAATTCATTCGTACGATTCATTCTAATTCATTCGTACGATCTAATTCATTCGTTCAATCCATTCTAATTCATTAGTACGATCGATTCTAATTCATTCGCACGATCGATTCTAATTCATTCGCACGATCCATTCTAATTCATTCGTACGATCCATTCTAATCATTCGTATGATCCATTCTAATTTATTCGTTCAAATATATCCATTCTAATTCATTCGTACGATCCATTCTAATTCATTCGCATGACCTATTCTAATTCATTCGCATGAATGTATCCATTCTAATTCATTTACACGATCCATTCTAATTCATTCCTATGATCCATTCTAATTCATTCGTAGGATCCATTCTTATTAATTCGTACGATCCATTCTAATTCATTCGTATGACCCATTCTAATTCATTTGTATAATCCATTCTAATTCATTCTTACGATTCATTCTAATTCATTCGTACGATCCATTCTAATTCATTCATACGATCCATTCTAATTCATCTGCACTAATGAATCCATTCTAATTCATTCGTACAATCCATTCTAATTCATTCGCATGATCCATTCTAATTCATTCATATGATCCATTCTAGTTCATTCGTACGATCTATTCTATTTCATTCGCACAATCCATTCTAATTCATTCGCACAAATGTATCCATTCTAATTCATTCGCACGATCCATTCTAATTCATTCGTGCGATGAATAAGAATGGATCGTGCAAATGAATTAGAATGGATCATAGGAATGAATTAGAATGGATCATGCAAATGAATTAGAATGGATACATTCGTGCGAATGAATTAGAATGGATCGTAGGAATGAAATAGAATGGATCGTACGAATGAATTAGAATGGTTACATTCGAATTCATTCGTACGCTCCATTCTTATTCATCGCACAAATGTATCCATTCTAATTCATTTGTACGATCCATTCTAATTCATTCGTACGATCCATTCTAATTCATTCCTATGATCCATTCTAATTCATTAGTACGATCCATTCTAATTCATTCGCTCGAATGCATCCATTCTAATTCATTCGTACGATCCATTCTAATTCGTTCATACGATCCATTCTAATTCGTTTGCACGATCCATTCTAATTCATTCGTACGATCTATTCTAATTCATTCACATGATCCATTCTAATTCATTCGTACGATCCATTCTAATTCATTCGTACAATCCATTAAAATTCATTCGTACGATGCAATCTAATTCATTCGCACAAATGTATCGATTCTAATTCATTCATACAATGCGTTCTAATCCATTAATACGATCCATTCTAATCCATTCGTATGATTCATTCTAATTCATTCGCATGATCCATTCTAATTCATTCGTACGATCCATTCTAATTCATTCGTACGATCCATTCTAATCTATTCGTATGATCAATTCTAATTCATTCGCATGATCCATTCTAATTCATTCTCACGAATGTAACCTTTCTAATTCATTTGTATGATCCATTCTAATTCATTTGTACGATCCATTTTAATCCATTCGTACGATCCATTCTAATCCATTCGTACGATCCATTCTAATTCATTCGCTCGAATGTATCCATTCTAATTCATTCATACGATCCATTATAATCCATTCGTACGATCCATTCCAAACCATTCGTACGATCCATTCTAATTCATTCACACAAATGTAACCATTCTAATTCATTCATACGATCCATTCTAATTCATTCGCACAATCCATTCTAATTCATTCGTACGATCCATTCTAATCCATTCGTACGATCCATTCTAATTCATTCGTACGATCCATTCTAATCCATTCGTACGATCCATTCTAATTTATTCGCACGAATGTAAGCATTCTAATTCATTCGTACGATCCATTCTAATCCATTCGTACGATCCATTCTAATTCATTCACAGGAATGTTACCATTCTAATTCATTCGTACGATCCATTCTAATTCTTTCCTACGATCCATTCTAATTCATTCGCTCGAATGTATCCATTCTAATTCATTTGCACGATCCATTCTAATTCATTCCTATGATCCATTCTAATTCATTCGTACGATCCATTCTAATTCATTCGCTCGAATGTATCCATTCTAATTCATTCGTACGATCTATTCTAATTCGTTCATATGATCCATTCTAATTCGTTCGTACGATCCATTCTAATTCATTCGTACGATCCATATTAATTCATTCACACGATCCATTCTAATTCATTCGCACAAATGTATCCATTCTAATTCATTCGTACGATCTATTCTAATTCATTCGTACGATCCATTCTAATTCATTCGCACAAATGTAACCTTTCCAAGTCATTTGTATGATCCATTCTAATTCATTCCTACGATCCATTCTAATCCATTCGTACGATCCATTCTAATCCATTCGTACGATCCATTCTAATCCATTCGTACGATCCATTCTAATTCATTCGTAAGATACATTCTAATTCATTCGCATGATCCATTCTAATTCATTCGTACGATCCATTCTAATTCATTCGTAGGATCCATTCTAATTCATTCTCACAAATGTAACTATTCTAATCCATTCGTACGATCTATTCTAATCCATTCGTACGATCCATTCTAATCCATTCGTACGATCCATTCTAATTCATTCTCACAAATGTAACCTTTCTAATTCATTTGTACGATCCATTCTAATTCATTCGTACGATCCATTCTAATCCATTCGTACGATCCATTCTAAACCATTCGTACGATCCATTCTAATTCATTCGCACGAATGTAACCATTCTAATTCATTCGTACGATCCATTCTAATTCATTCCTACGATCCATTCTAATTCATTCGCACGAATGTATCCATTCTAATTCATTTGCATGATCCATTCTAATTCTTTCATATGATCCATTCTAATTCATTCGCACGAATGTATCCATTCTAATTCATTCGTACAATCCATTCTAATTCATTCGCCCGATCCATTCTTATCCATTCATCGCACAAATGTATCCATTCTAATTCATTCGTACGATCCATTCTAATTCATGCGCACGATCCATTCTAATTCATTCGTACGATCAATTTTAATTCTTTTGTACGAATGTATCCATTCTAATGCATTCGTACGATTCATTCTACATTCGTACGATCCATTCTAATTCATTACTACGATCCATTATAATTCATTCGCACGATCCATTCTAATTCATTCGTACGATCCATTCTAATTCATTCGCACGATCCATTCTAATTCATTCGTATGATCCCTTCTAATTTTTTTGCACGAATATACGATCCATTCTAATTTATTCGCAAGAATGTATCGTACGAATGAATTAGAATGGATCATAGGAATGAATTAGAAAGGTTACATTCGTGAGAATGAGTTAGAATGGATCGTACGAATGAATTAGAATGGATCGTACGAATGAATTAGAATTGATACATTCGAGCGAATGAATTAGAATGGATCGTACGAATGAATTAGAATGGATCATAGGAATAAATTAGAATGGATCGTGCAAATGAATTAGAATGGATCGTATGAATGAATAAGAATGGATCGTACGAATGAATTAGAATGGATACATTTGTGCGAATGAATTAGAATGGATTGTGCGAATGAATTAGAATGGATCCACCGAATGAGTTAGATTGGATCATACGAATGAATTAGAATGGATCGTACGAACGAATTAGAATGGATCGTATGAATGAATTAGAATGGATCGTACGAATGGATTAGAATGGATCGTACGAATAGATCATGCGAATGAATTAGAATGGATCGTACGAATAAATTAGAATGGATCGTATGAATGAATTAGGATGGATACATTCATGCGAATGAATTAGAATGGATTGTGCAAATGAATTAGAACGGATTGTGCGTATGAATTAGAATGGATCGTGTGAATGAATTAGAATGGATCGTACGAATGAATTAGAATGGATCGAACGAATGAATTAGAATAGATACATTTGTGCTTACGAATTAGATTGCATCATACGAATGAATTAGAATGGATTGTACGAATGAATTAGAATGGATCGTACGAATGAATTAGAATGGATCATGCGAATGAATTAGAATGGATCGTACGAATGAATTAGAATGGATACATTCGAGCGAATGAATTAGAATAGATCATAGGAATGAATTAAAATGGATCATACGAATGAATTAGAATGGATCGTGCGAATGAATTAGAATGGATCGTACGAATGAATTAGAATGGATCTATCGAATGAGTTAGAATGGATCATACGAATGAATTAGAATGGATCGTACGAACGAATTAGAATGGATCGTACGAAGGGATTAGAATGGATCGTACGAATGGATTAGAATGGATCGTACGAATGGATTAGAATGGATCGTACAAATGAATTGGAAAGGTTACATTTGTGAGAATGAATTAGAATGGATCGTACGAATGAATTAAAATGGATCGTATGAACGGATTAGAATGGATCGTACGAATGAATTAGAATGGATCGTACGAATGAATTAGAATAGCTCATACGAATGAATTAGAATGAATCTTACGAATGAATTAGAATGGTTATATTTGTGCGAATGAATTAGAATGGATCGTGCGAATGAATTAGAATAGATCATACGAATGAATTAGAAAGGATCATACGAATGAATTAGAATGGTTACATTCGTGCGAATGAATTAGAATGGATCGTACGAATGGATTAGAATGGATCGTACGAATGGATTAGAACGCATTGTACGAATGAATTAGAATAGATACATTTGTGCGAATGAATTAGATTGCATTGTACGAATGAATTTGAATGGATTGTACGAATGAATTAGAATGGATCGTACGAATGAATTAGAATGGATCATGCGAATGAATTAGAATAGATCATATGAATGAATTAGAATGGATCGTACGAATAAATTAGAATGAATCGTGCGAATGAATTAGAATGGATCGTACGAATGAATTAGAATGGATCCACCGAATAAGTTAGAATGGATCGTACGATTGAATTAGAATGGATCGTACGAATGAATTAGAATGGATTGTGCGAATGAATTAGAATGGATCGTATTAATGAATAAGAATGGATCGTACGAATGAATTAGAATGGATCGTGCGAATGAATTAGAATGAATCGTACGAATGCATTTGAATGGATCGTACGAATGAATTAGAATGTATCATACGAACGAATTAGAATGGATCGTACGAACGAATTAGAATGGATCGTACGAACGAATTAGAATGGATCGTATGAACAAATTAGAATTGATACATTCGAGCGAATGAATTAGAATGGATCGTACGAATGAATTAGAATGGATTATTGGAATGAATAAGAATGGATCGTGCAAATGAATTAGAATGGATACATTCGTGCGAATGAATTAGAATGGATCGTAGGAATGAATTAGAATGGATCCTACGAATGGATTAGAATGAATCGTACGAATGAATTAGAATGGATCGTACGAATGAATTAGAATGGATCGTACAAATGAGTTACAAAGGTTACATTTGTGAGAATGAATTAGAATGGATAGGACGAATGAATTAGAATGGATCATACGAATGGATTAGAATGGATCGTACGAATGGATTGGAACGCATTATACGAATGAATTAGAATGGATCGTACGAATGGATTAGAATGGATTACGAATGAATTAGAATGGATCGTAGGAATGAATTAGAATGGATCGTACGAATGAATTAGAATGGTTACATTCGTGCAAATGAATTAGAATGGATCGTACAAATGGATTAGAATGGATCGTACGAATGGATTAGAATGGATCGTACGAATGAATTAGAATGGATCGTACAAATGAATCAGAAAGGTTACATTTGGGAGAATGAATTAGAATAGATCGTACGAATAAATTAGAATGGATCGTACGAATGCATTAGAATGGATACATTCGTGCGAATGAATTAGAATGGATCGTACGAATGAATTAGAATGGATCGTACGAATGAATTAGAATGGATCGTACGAATGAATTAGAATGGATCGTACAAATGCATTAGAATGTATACATTCGTGCGAATGAATTAGAATGGATCATATGAATGAATTAGAATGGATCATACAAATGAATTAGAAAGGTTATATTCGTGAGAATGAATTAGAATGGATCGTCCGAATGAATTAGAATGGATCATGTGAATGAATTTGAATGGATCATAAGAATGGATTAGAATGGATCGTGCGAATGAATTAGAATGGATCGTGTGAATGAATTAGAATTGATCATACGAATGAGTTAGAATGGATCGTACGAATGATTTAGAATGGATCATATGAAAGAATTAGAATGGATCGTGCGAATGAATTAGAAAGGATCGTACGAATGAATTAGGATCGTACGAATGAATTAGAATGGATCGTACGAATGAATTAGAATGGATGGTATGAACGAATTAGAATGGATCGTACGAATGAATTAGAATAGATATATTCATGCGAATGAATTAGAATGGATAGTGCGAATGAATTAGAATAGCTCATACGAATGAATTAGAATGAATCGTACAAATGAATTAGAATGGTTACATTCGTGCGAATGAATTAGAATGGATCGTACGAATGAATTAGAATGGATCCACCGAATGAGTTAGAATGGATCATACGAATGAATTAAAATGGATCATACGAATGAATTAAAATGGATTGTGCGAATGAATTAGAATGGATCGTGCGAATGAATTAGAATGGATCATACGATTCATTCTAATTCGTTCGTACGATCCATTCTAATCCATTCGTACGATCCATTCTAATTCATTCGTACGATCCATTCTAATTCATTCTCACAAATGTAACCTTTCTAATTCATTTGTACGATCCATTCTAATTCATTCGTACGATCCATTCTAATCCATTCGTACGATCCATTCTAATTCATTCGCACGAATGTAACCATTCTAATACATTCGTAGGATCCATTCTAATTCATTCCTACGATCCATTCTAATTCATTCGCACGAATGTATCCATTCTAATTCATTTGCACGATCCATTCTAATTCATTCCTATGATCCGTTCTAATTCATTCGTACAATCCATTCTAATTCATTCGCACGAATGTATCCATTCTAATTCATTTGTACGATCCATTCTAATTCATTCCTACGAACAATTCTAATTCATTCGCTCGAATGTATCCATTCTAATTCATTCGTTCGTTCCATTCTAATTCATTCGTACGATCCATTCTAATTCATTCGTATGATCCATTCTAACACATTCGTACGATCCAAAAAATTCATTCTCACGAATGTAACCTTTCTAATTCATTCGTATGATCCATTCTAATTCATTAGTACGATCCATTCTAATCCATTCGTACGATCCATTCTAATCCATTCATATGATCCATTCTAATTCATTCGTACGATCCATTCTAATTCATTCTCACAAATTTAACATTTCTAATTCATTTGTACGATCCATTCTAATTCATTCGTACGATCCATTCTAATCCATTCGTACTATCCATTCTAATCCATTCGTACGATCCATTCTAATTCATTCGCACAAATGTAACCATTCTAATTCATTCGTACGATCCATTCTAATTCATTCGTACGATCCATTCTAATTCATTCTCACGAATGTAACCTTTCTAATTCATTTGTTTATACATACAATCCATTCCAATTCATTCGCATGAATGTATCTATTCTAATTCATTTGTACGATCCATTCTAATTCATTCATACAATGCGTTCTTATCTATTCGTACGATCCATTCTAATCTATTCATACGATCCATTCTAATTCATTCCCACGAATGTAACCTTTCTAATTCATTTGTATGATCCATTCTAATTCATTTGTACGATCCATTCTAATCCATTCGTACGATCCATTCTAATCCATTCGTACGATCCATTTTAATCCATTCGTACGATTCATTCTAATTCATTCGCACTATCCATTCTAATTCATTCGTACGATCCATTCTAATTCATTCGTACGATCCATTCTAATAGTTACATTCGTGCGAATGAATTAGAATGGATCGTACGAATGAATTAGAATGGATCATAGGAATGAATTAGAATGGATCGTGCAAATGAATTACAATGGATCATACGAATGGATCAGAATGGATCGTACGAATGGATTAGAATGGATCGTACGAATGAATTAGAATGGATCGTACGAATGAATTAGAATGGATCATACAAATGAATTAGAATGGATCGTGCGAATGAATTAGAATGGATCATGCAAATGAATTAGAATGGATACATTCGCGCGAATAAATTAGAATGGATCATACGAATGAATTAGAATGGATCGTACGAATGAATTAGAATGGATATATTCGTGCGAATGAATTAGAAGGGATCGTACGAATGAATTAGAATGGATCATAGGAATGAATTAGAATGGATCGTGCAAATGAATTAGAATGGATACATTCGTGCGAATTAATTAGAATGGATCGTAAGAATGAATTAAAATGGATCGTACGTTCTAACTCATTCGGTGGATCCATTCTAATTCATTGGTATGATCCATTCTAATTCATTTGCACGATCCATTCTAATTCATTCGTACAATCCATTCTAATTCATTCGCACGATCCATTCTAATTCATTCGTACGATCTATTCTTATTCATTCATACGATCCATTCTAATTCATTCGTACGATCCATTCTAATTAATTCGTACGATCCATTCTAATTCATTCGCACAAATGTATCCATTTTAATTCATTCGTACGATCCATTCTAATTCATACGATCCATTCTAATCCATTCGTACGATCCATTCTAATCCATTCGTACAATACATTCTAATTCATTCGTACGATCCATTCTAATTCATTCCTACGTACGATCCATTCTAATTCATTTGCACGAATGTAACCATTCTAATTCATTCGTACGATCCATTCTAATTCATTCCTACGATCCGTTCTAATTCATTCGCAAGAATGTATCCATTCTAATTCATTTGCACGATCCATTCTAATTCATTTCTATGATCCATTCTAATTCATTCGTAAGATCCATTCTAATTCATTCGCTCGAATGTATCCATTCTAACTCATTCGTACGATCCATTCTAATGAATTAGAATGGATTGTGCGAATGAATTAGAATGGATCGTATGAATGAATAAGAATGTATCGTACGAATGGATTAGAATGGATCATAAGATGCAATCTAATTCATTCTAATTCATTCGCACGAATGTTTCTAATTCATTCGCACAATTCATTCTAATTCATTCGTACGATCCATTCTAATTCATTCGCGCGATCCATTCTTATTCATTCATACGATCCATTCTAATTCATTCGCACAATCCATTCTAATTCATTCGTACGATCTAATCTAATTCATTCGTATGATCCATTCTAACTCATTCGGTGGATCCATTCTAATTCATTCGTACGATCCATTCTAATTTATTTGCATGAATATACGATACATTCTAATTCATTCGCACAAATGTATCCATTCTAATTCATTCGTACGATCCATTCTAATTCATTCTCACGAATGTAAACTTTCTAGTTCATTTGTATGATCCATTCTAATTCATTCGTACGATCCATTCTAATCCATTCGTACGATCCATTCTAATTCATTCTCACAAATGTAACCTTTCTAATTCATTTGTACGATCCATTCTAATTCATTCGTACGATCCATGCTAATCCATTCGTACGATCCATTCTAATCCATTCGTATGATCCATTCTAATTCATTTGCACGAATGTAACCATTCTAATTCGTTCGTACGATCCATTCTAATTCGTTCATACGATCCATTCTAATTCGTTCGTTTGATCCATTCTAATTCGTTCGTACGATCCATTCTAATTCAAACCTACGATCCATTCTAATTCATTCGTACGATCCATTCTAATTCATTCCTACGATCTATTCTATTTCATTCGTATGATCCATTCTAATTCATTCGTACGATCAATTCTAATTCATTCGTACGATCCATTCTAATTCGTACGATCCATTCTAATTCGTACGATCCATTCTAATTCGTTCGTACGATCCATTCTAATTCGTTCGTACGATCAATTCTAATTCATTCGTACGATCCATTCTAATTCATTTGTACGATATATTCTAATTCATTCGTATGATCCATTCTAACTCTTTCGGTGGATCCATTCTAATTAATTCGTACGATCCATTCTAATTCATTCGCTCGAATGTATCCATTCTAATTCATTTGCACGATCCATTCTAATTCATTCCTATGATCCATTCTAATTCATTCGTATGATCCATTATAATTCATTCGTACGATCCATTCTAATTCATTTGCATGAATGTATCCATTCTAATCCATTCGTACGATCCATTCTAATTCATTCGTACGATCCATTCTAATTCATTCGCACGATCCATTCTAATTCATTCGTACGAATGAATTAGAATGGATCGTACGAATGAATTAGAATGGATCATAGGAATGAATTAGAATGGATCGTGCAAATGAATTAGAATGGATATATTCGTGCGAATGAACTAGAATGGACCGTAGGAATGAATTAGAATGGATCGTACGAATAAATTAGAATGGTTACATTCGTGCGAACGAATTAGAATGGATCGTACTAACGAATTAGAATGGATCGTACGAATGGATTAGAATGGATCGTGCGAATGAATTAGAATGGATACATTTATGCGAATGAATTAGAATGGATCGTACGAATGAATTAGAATGGATCGTACGAATGAATTAGAATGCATACATTCGTGCGAATGAATTAGAATGGATCGTAGGAATGAATTAGAATGGATCGTATGAATGAATTAGAATGGATAGTGCGAATGAATTAGAATGGATCGCACGAATGAATTAGAATGGATCGTACAAATGGATTAGAATGGATCGTACGAATGGATTAGAATGGATCGTACGAATAAATTAGAATGGATCGTGCGAATGAATTAGAATGGATCGGACGAATGAATTAGAATAGATCGTGCGAATGAATTAGAATGAATAGTACGAATGTATTAGAATGGATCATACAAATGAATTAAAATGGATCGTATATATGACGACCAAGATCCAATAGGCCAATAGCCAAGAGCAATTACTCCTGAGGTGGGAATGCCAAGATGGATAAGGTGAGATGAGATGAGGTGAGGTGTACAAGGCCATGAGTTAGCCGCACATCGCCTGGAGAGCAGGAGATCCTGAGCTACTTATATAATTTCCCCTCCCAAACATAAAAGACGCGTTTTAAAACCATGCGCCGCTACGGATTTCGTAAGAACTCCGTAGTTAAGCGTGCTCGGGCGAGAATAGTACCAGGATGGGTGACCCCCTGGGAAGTTCTCGTGCGGGCACGGGCAAAGCAGACAAAATCTTGTGTGTTTGGGGCGGATGTTACAAAATGGTATCAGAGCCGGTTCTCCTCGCTATGGGGGGGTCTAACCCTACACGAGGACGTGTAGCCCTGAGAGGGGTGGATTGTGACGACCAAGATCCAATAGGCCAATATCCAAGAGCCAAGACTCCTGAGGCGGGAATGCCAAGATGGATGAGGTGAGGTGAGGTGAGGTGAGGTGTACAAGGCCATAAGTTAGCCCCACATCGCCTGAGAGAAGGAGATCCTGAGCTACTTATATCCCCTCCCAAACATAGAAGATGCGTTTTAAAACCGTGCGCCGCTACGGAATTCGTAAGAACTCCGTAGTTAAGCGTGCTCGGGCGAGAGTAGTACCAGGATGGGTGACCTCCCTGGGAAGTTCTCGTGCGGGCACGGGCAAAGCGGACAAAATCTTGTGTGTTTGGGGCGGATGTTACAAAATGGTATCAGAGTCGGTTCTCCTCGGGATGGGAGGGGTCTAACCTTACACGAGAAAGTGTAGCCCTAAGGGGGGTGGATTGTGACGACCAAGATCCAATAGGCCAATAGCCAAGAGCCAAGACTCCTGAGGCGGGAATGCCAAGATGGATGAGGTGAGGTGAGGTGAGGTGAGGTGTACAAGGCCATGAGTTAGCCCCACATCGCCTGGAGAGAAGGAGATCCTGAGCTACTTATATAATTTCCCCTCCCAAACATAGAAGACGCATTTTAAAACCGTGCGCCGCTACGGATTTCGTAAGAACTCCGTAGTTAAGCGTACTCGGGCGAGAATAGTACCAGGATGGGTGACCCCCTGGGAAGTTCTCGTGCGGGCACGGGCAAAGCGGACAAAATCTTGTGTGTTTGGGGCGGATGTTACAATATAAATGAATTGGAATGGATCGTACGAATGAATTAGAATACATCATATGAATGAATTAGAATGGATCGTATGTTTGAATTAGATTGGATTGTTCGAATGAATTAGAATGGATACATTCGTGCGAATGAAATAGAATAGATTGTATGAATGAATTTGAATGGATCGTACGAATGAATTAGAATGGATACATTTGTGTGAATGAATTAGAATGGATCGTACGAATGAATTAGAATGGATCGTGCGAATGAATTAGAATTGATCATACCAATGAATTAGAATGGATCGTACGATCCATTCTAATTCATTCGCACAATCCATTCTAATTCATTCGTACGATCCATTCTAATTTGCGAATGAATTAGAATGGATCGTACGAATGAATTAGAATGGATCGTACGAATGAATTAGAATGGTTACATTCGTGCGAATGAATTAGAATGGTTACATTCATGCAAATGAATTAGAATGGATCGTACGAATGAATTAGAATTTATCATACGAATGAATTAGAATGGATCGTACGAATGAATTAGATAGCATCGTACGAATGAATTAGAATGGATCGTGCGAATGAATTAGTACGATCCATTCTAATTCATTCGTACGATCCATTCTAATTCATTCGTATGATCCATTCTAATTCATTCGTACAATCCATTCTAATTCATTTGCATGAATGTATCCATTCTAATTCATTCACACGAATGTATCCATTCTAATTCATTCGTACGATCCATTCTAATTTATTCGTACGATCTATTCTAATTCATTCTGATGAATGTAACCTTTCTAATTCATTTGTATGATCCATTCTAATCCATTCGTACGATCCATTCTAATCTATTCGTACGATCCATTCTAATCCATTCGTACGATCCATTCCAATCCATTCGTACGACCCATTCTAATTCATTCGCTCGAATGTATCCATTCTAATTCATTCATATGATCCATTCTAATCCATTCATATGATCCATTCTAAATCATTCGTACGATCCATTCTAATTCATTCGCATGAATGTAACCATTCTAATTCATTCATACGATCCATTCTAATTCATTCGTACAATCTATTCTAATTCTAATTCATTCGTACGATCTATTCTAATTCATTCGCTCGAATGTATCCATTCTAATTCATTCGTACGATCCATTCTAATTCATTCGTATGATCCATTCTAACTCATTCGGTGGATCCATTCTAATTCATTCGTACGATCCATTCTAATTCATTCGCACGATCCATTCTAATTCATTCACAGATGTATTCTAATTTATTCGTATGATCCATTCTAATTCATTCGTATGATTCATTGTAATTCATTCATACGATCCATTCTAATTCATTCACACAAATGTATCCATTCTAATTTATTCGTACGATCCATTCTAATTCATTCACATGATCCATTGTAATTCATTTGTACGAATGTATCCATTCTATTTCATTCGCACGATCCATTCTAATTCATTCGCACGATCCATTCTAAGTCATTCGTCTGATCCATTCTAATTCATTCGTACGATCCATTCTAATTCATTCGCACGAATGTATCCATTCTAATTCATTCGCACGAATGTATCCATTCTAATTCATTCGTACGATCAATTCTAATTCATTCGCACGATCCATTCTAATTCATTCGTACGATCAATTCTAATTCATTCTCACAAATGTAACCTTTCTAATTCATTTGTATGATCCATTCTAATTCATTCGTATGATCCATTCTAATCTATTCGTACGATCCATTCTAATCTATTCGTACGATCCATTCTAATTCATTCGTACGATCTATTCTAATTCATTCGTATGAACGAATTAGAATGGATCGTACGAATGAATTAGAATGGATCGTACGAATGAATTAGAATGGATTAGAATGGATCATACTTATGAATTAGAATGGTTACATTCGAGTGAATGAATTAGAATGGATCGTACGAATAAATTAGAATGGATCATAGGAATGAATTAGAATGTATCGTGCTAATGAATTAAAATGGATACATTCGTGCGAATGAATTAGAATGGATCGTGCAAATGAATTAGAATGGATCGTACGAACGAATTAGAATGGATCGTATGAACGAATTAGAATGGATCCTACGAATGAATTAGAATAGATACATTCGAGCGAATGTATTAGAATGGATCGTACGAATGAATTAGAATGGATCATAGGATTGAATTAGAATGGATCGTACGAATGAATTAGAATGGATCGTATGAATGCATTAGAATGGGTCGTATGAATGAATAAGAATGGATCGTACGAATGAATTAGAATGGATTATGCGAATAAATTTGAATGGATCGTATAAATGAATAAGAATGGATCGTACGAATGATTTAGAATGGATCGTGTGAATGAATTAGAATGAATCGTACGAATGCATTAGAATGGATCGTACGAATGAATAAGAATGAATCGTACGATCCATTCTAATTCATTTGTCCGATCCATTCTAATTCATTCGCTCGAATGTATCCATTCTGATTCATTCACACGAATGTATCCGTTCTAATTCATTCGTACAATCCATTTTAATTCCTTCGCACGATCCATTCTAATTCATTCGTATGATCCATTCTAACTCATTCGGTGGATCCATTCTAATTCATTCGTACGATCCATTCTAATTCATTCACAGTATCCATTCTAATTCATTCGCACAATCCATTCTAATTCATTCGTACGATCTATTCTAATCCATTCGTATGATCCATTCTAATTCATTCGTACGATCCATTCTAATTCATTCTCACAAATGTAACCATTCTAATTCATTCGTACGATCCATTCTAATTCATTCCTACGATCCATTCTAATTCATTCGTACGATCTATTCAAATTAATTCGCATGATCCATTCTAATTCATTCGTATGATCCATTCTAATTCATTCTCACAAATGTAACCTTTCTAATTCATTTGTATGATCCATTCTAATCCATTCATACGATCCATTCTAATCCATTCGTACGATCCATTCTAGTTCATTCGTACTATCCATTCTAATTCATTCGTACAATCCATTCTAATTCATTCTCACAAATGTAACCTTTCTAATTCATTTGTACGATCCATTCTAATTCATTCGTACGATCCATTTTAATCCATTCGTACGATCCATTCTAATCCATTCATACGATCCATTCTAATTCATTCGCACGAATGTAACCATTCTAATTTATTCGTACAATCCATTCTAATTCATTCCTACGATCTATTCTAATTCATTCGCATGAAGGGATCCATTCTAATTCATTCGTACGATCCATTCTAATTCATTCGCTCGAATGTATCAATTCTAATTCATTCGTACGATCCATTCTAATTCACTCGTACAATCCATTCTAATCCATTCGTACGATTCATTCTAATTCATTCGCACGAATGTAACCATTCTAATTCATTCGTACGATCCATTCAAATTCATTCTCACAAATGTAACCTTTCTAATTCATTTGTACGATTCATTCGTATATTCATGCAAATAAATTAGAAAGGATCATACGAATGCATTAGAATGGATCGTACGAATGGATTAGAATGGATCGTACGAATGGATTAGAATGGATCGTACGAATGAATTAGAATGGATATATTCGAGTGAATAAATTAGAATGGATCGTACGAATGAATTAGAATGGATCATAGGAATGAATTAGAATGGATCGTGCAAATGAATTAGAATGGATACATTCGTGTGAATGAATTAGAATGGATCATAGGAATGAATTAGAATGGATCGTACGAATGAATTAGAATGGTTACATTCGTGTGAATGAATTAGAATGGATCGTACGAATGGATTAGAATGGATCGTATGAATGAATTAGAAAGGTTACATTTGTGAGAATGAATTAGAATGGATCGTACGAATGAATTAGAATGGATCGTACGAATGAATTAGAATGGATTGTACGAATGCATTGCAATGGATACATTCGTGCGAATGAATTAGATTGGATCATACAAATGAATTAGAATGGATCGTGCGAATGAATTAGAATGGATCGTACGAATGAATTAGAATGGATCGTACGAATGAATTAGAATGGATACATTTGTGTGAATGAATTAGAATGGATCGTACGAATGAATTAGAATGGATCGTACGAATGAATCAGAATGGATCGTACGAATGAATTATAATGGATCGTGCGAATGAATTAGAATGGATCGTATGAATGAATTAGAATGGATACATTTGTGCGAATGAGTTAGAATGGATCGTAGGAATAAATTAGAGTGGATCGTACGAATGAATTAGAATGGATACATTCGAGCGAATGAATTAGAATGGATCGTACGAATGAATTAGAATGGATACATTCGTGTGAATGAATTAGAATGGATCATACGAATGAATTAGAATGGATACATGTGTGCAAATGAATTTGAATGGATTGCACGATTTGAATTAGAATGGATCGTACGAATGGATTAGAATGGATCATACGAATGAATTAGAATGGATCATACAAATGATTTAGAAAGGTTACATTCATGAGAATGAATTAGAATGGATCGTGCGAATGAATTAGAACTGATCATACAAATGAATTAGAAAGGTTACATTCGTGAGAATGAATTAGAATGGATCATACGAATGAATTAGAATGGATCGTACGAATGGATCATACAAATGAATTAGAAAGGTTACATTCGTGAGAATGAATTAGAATGGATCGTACGATCTATTCTAATTCATTCTCACGAATGTAACCTTTCTAATTCATTTGTATGAACCATTCTAATTCATTCGTATGATCCATTCTAATCCATTCGTACGATCCATTCTAATCCATTCGTACGATCCATTCTAATTCATTCGCACGATCCATTCTAATTCATTCGTACAATCCATTCTAATTTATTTACACGAATGTACGATCCATTTGCAAGAATGAATCCATTCTAATTCATTCGTACAATCCATTATAATTTATTCGTACAAATGTATCCATTCTAATTCATTCGTACGATCCATTCTAATTCATTCAGACGATTCATTCTAATTCATTCGTACGATCCATTCTAATTCATTCGCATGAATGTATCCATTCTAATTCATTCGTATAATCCATTCTAATTCATTCGCACGATCCATTCTAATTCATTCGTATGATCCATTCTAATTCATTCCTACGATCTATTCTAATTCATTCGCTCGAATGTATCCATTCTTATTCATTCGTTCGATCCATTCTAATTCATTTGTACGATCCATTCTAATCCATTCGTACGATCCATTCTAATTCATTCGTACGATCCATTCTAATTCATTCTCACAAATGTAACCTTTCTAATTCATTTGAACGATCCATTCTAATTCATTCGTACGATCCATTCTAATTCATTCGTACGATCCATTCTAATTCGTTCATACGATTCATTCGTACGATCCATTCTATTCATTCGTACGAATGAATTTGAATGGATCATACAAATGAATTAGAAAGGTTACATTCGTGAGAATGAATTAGAATGAATACATTTGTGCGAATGAATTTGAATAGATTAGAATGGATCGTACGAATGGATTAGAATCCATTCTAATTCATTTGTATGATATATTCTAATTCATCGCACGATCCATTCTAATTCACTCGCTCGAATGTATATATTCTAATTCATTCATACGATCCATTCTAATGCATTCATACGATCTATTCTAATTCATTCGTCCGATCCATTCTAATTCATTCGCACGAATGTATCCATTCTAATTCATTCGTACAATCCATTCTAATTCATTCTTATGATCCATTCTAATTCATTCGTATGATCCATTCTAATTTATTCCTACGATCTATTCTAATTCATTCGCTCGAATGCATCCATTCTAATTCATTCGTTCGATCCATTCTTATTAATTCGTACAATCCATTCAAATTCATTCGTTTGATCCATTCTAATTCATTCGTACGATCCATTCTAATTCAATCGTATGATCCATTCTAATTCATTCGCACAAATGTATCCATTTTAATTCATTCGTACAATCCATTCTAATTTATTCATACGATCCATTCTAATTCATTCGCACGATCCACATTCTAATTCATTCGTACGATCCATTCTAATCCATTCGTACGAATGGATTGGAATGGATACATTCGTGCAATCCATTCTAATTCATTTGTACGATCCATTCTAATTCATTCGCACGAATGAATTAGAATGGATATATTCGTGCGAATGAATTAGAATGGATCGTACGAATGAATTAGAATGGATCATACGAATGAATTAGAATAGATACATTCGTGCGAATAAATTAGAATGGATCGTACGAATGAATTAGAATGGATCGTGCGAATGAATTAGAATTAATCATATGAATGAATTAGAATGGATCGTACGAATGAATTAGAATGGATACATTCGTGCGAATGAATTAGAATGGATCGAACAAATAAATTACTATGGATCGGACGAATGAATTAGAATGGATCGTACGATTCATTCTAATTCATTCGTACGATCCATTCTAATGCATTCGTACGAGCGAATGAATTAGAATGAATCGTACGAATGAATTAGAATGGATAATAGGAATGAATTAGAATGGATCGTGCAAATGAATTAGAATGGATACATTCGTGTGAATGAATTAGAATGGATCGTATGAATGAATTAGAATGGATCGTACGAATGCATTAGAATGGATACATTCGAGCAAATGAATTAGAATAGATCGTAGGAATGAATTAGAATGGATCGTAGGAATGAATTAGAATGGATCGTGTAATCCATTCTAATTTATTCGTATTATCCATTCTAATTCATTCGTACGGTCCATTCTAATTCATTCGTACGATCCATTCTAATTTATTCGCACGATCCATTCTAATTCATTCATACTATCCATTCTAATTCATTCGTACGATCTATTCTAATTCATTCGCACGAATATATCCATTCTAATTCATTCGTACGATCTGTTCTAATTCATTTGCACGATCCATTCTAATTCATTCGTACGATCCATTCTAATTCATTCGTACGAATGTATCCATTCTAATTCATTCATACGATCCATTCTAATTCATTCGCACGATCCATTCTAATTCATTTGTACGATCTATTCTACTTCATTCACACGAATGTATCCATTCTAATTAATTCGTACGATCCATTCTAATTCATTCGCACAAATGTACCCATTCTTATTCATTCGTACAATCCATTCAAATTCATGTGCACGAATGTATCCATTCTAATTCATTCGTACGATCCATTCTAGTTCCTTCGCACGATCCATTCTATTTCATTCGTACGATCCATTCTAACTCATTCGTACGATCCATTCTAATTCATTCGTACGAATGTATCCATTCTAATTCATTCGTACGATCCATTTTAATTCATTCGCATGATCCATTCTACTTCATTCGTACGATCCATTCTATTTCATTCATACGATCCATTCTAATTCATTCGCACGAATGTATCCATTCTAGTTCATTCGTACGATCCATTCTAATCCATTCGCACAATCTTTTCTAATTCATTCGTACGATCTATTCTGATTCATTCGTACGATCCATTCTAATTCATTTGCACGAATGTATATATTCTATTTCATTCATACGATCCATTCTAATTCATTCGCACGATCCATTCTAATTCATTCATACGATACAAAATAATTCATTCGTATGATCCATTCTAATTCATTCGTACGATCTATTCTAATTCATTCGCACGATCCATTCTGATTCATTCTTACGATCCATTCTAATTCATTTGTACGATCTATTCTATTTCAGTCATACGATCCATTCTAATTCAGTCATACAATCCATTCTAATTCATTCATATGACCAATTCTAATTCATTCGCACGAATGTATCCATTCTTATTCATTCGTACGATCCATTCTAATTCATTTGCACGATCCATTCAAATTCATTCGTATGATCCATTCTAATTCCTTTGCACAAACCAATCTAATTCATTCGTACGATCCATTCTAATTCATTGGTACGATCCATTCTAATTCATTCGCACGAATGTATCCATTCTAATTCATTCATACGATCCATTCTAAATCATTCGCACGATCCATTCTAATTCATTCGTACGATCCATTCTAAATCATTCGTACGATCCATTCTAATTCATTCATACGATCCATTCTAATTCATTCGTATGATCCATTCTAATTCATTCGCACGAATGTATCCATTCTAATTCATTCGTATGATCCATTCTAATTCATTCTAATTATCCATTCTAATTCATTCATACGATCTATTCTAATTCATTTGTACGATCCATTCTAACTCATTCGTACGATCTATTCTAATTCATTCGTACGATCCATTGTAATTCATTCGCACGATCCTTTGTAATTAATTCATACGATCTATTCTAATACATTCGTGCGATCCATTCTAATTTATTCATACGATCAATTCTAATTCATTCGTACGATCCATTCTAATTCATTCGCACGAATGTATCCATTCTAATGCATTCGTACGATTCATTCTAATTCATTCGCACGATCTACTCAAATTCATTCGTACAATCCATTCTAATTCATTTGTATAATCCATTCTAATTCATTCGTACAATCCATTCTAATTCATTCGCACTAATGTATCCATTCTAATTCATTCATACGATCCATTGTAATTCATTCACATGAGCCATTCTAATTCATTCGTACGATCCAATCTAATTCATTTTTACGATCCATTCTAATTGATTCGCACGATCAATTCTAATTCATTCGCACGAATGTATCCATTCTAACTCATTCGTACGATCCATTCTAATTCATTCGCATGATCCATTTTAATTTATTCATACGATCCATTCTAATTCATTCATATGATCCATTCTAATTCATTCGCACGAATGTATCCATTCTAATTCATTCGTACGATCCATTCTAATTCATTCGCATGATCCATTTTAATTCATTCAAACGATCCCTTCTAATCCATTCATACGATCCATTCTAATTCATTCGCACAAATGTATCCATTCTAATTCATTCGTACGATCCATTCTAATTCATTTGCACAATCTATTCTAAATCATTCATACGATCCATTCTAATTCATTCGTATGATCCATTCTAATTCATTCATACGATCTATTCTAATTCATTCGCATGAATGTATCCATTCTAATTCATTAGTACGATCCATTCTAATTCATTCGCACGATCCATTCTAATCCATTCGTATGATCCATCCTAATTCATTCGTACGATCCATTCTAATTCATTCGCACGAATTTATCCATTCTAATTCATTCATATGATCCATTCTAATTTATTCGCACGATCCATTCATATTCATTCGTACGATCCATTCTAATTCATTCGTACGATCCATTCTAATAAATTCGTACGATCTATTCAAATCCATTCGCACAAATGTATCCATTCTAATTCAGTCGTACGAACCATTCTAATTCATTCGCATGATCCATTCTAATTCATTCATACGATCCATTCCAATTCATTCGTACGATCCATTCTAATTCATTCGCACGAATGTTTCCATTCTAATTCATTCGTACGATCCATTGTAATTCATTCGTACGATCCATTCTTATTCATTCGCACGAAGTATCCATTCTAATTCATTCGTACGGTCCATTCTAAT
Organism: Chamaelirium japonicum; assembly: GCA_947650365.1. NCBI lineage: Eukaryota > Viridiplantae > Streptophyta > Magnoliopsida > Liliales > Melanthiaceae > Chamaelirium > Chamaelirium japonicum. The sequence goes on along the minus strand of CANTAL010000015.1, from coordinate 2,031,840 downwards.
TTATTTGCACGATCCATTCTAATTCATCCGTATGATCCATTCTAATACATTTGTATGATCCATTCTAATCCATTCAAATGATCCATTCTAATTCATTCGTACGATCCATTCCAATTCATTCACACAAATGTATCCATTCTAATTCATTCGTATGATTTATTCTAATTCATTCGCACGATCTATTCTAATTCATTCATACGATCCATTCTAATACCTTTGTGCGATCCATTTTAATTCATTCATAAGATCCATTCTAATTCATTCATACGATCCCTTCTAATTCATTCGCATGAATGTATCCATTCTAATTCATTCGTACGATCCATTCTAATTTATTCACACGATCCATTCAAATTCATTCGTACGATTCATTCTAATTCATTCGTACGACCCAATCAAAATCATTCGTATGATCCATTCTAATTCATTCATACGATCCATTCTAATTCATTTGTATGAATGTATCCATTCTAAATCCTTCGTACGATCCATTCTAATTCATTCGCACGATCTATTCTAATTCATTCGTACGATCCATTCTAATTCATTCGCACGAATGTATCCATTCTAATTCATTCGTACAATCTATTCTAATTCATTCGCACGATCCATTCTAATTCATTCGTACGATCCATTCTAATTCATTCATATGAATGTATCCATTCTAATTTAATCGCACGATCCATTCTAATTCATTCGCACGATACATTCTAATTCATTCGTACGATCCATTCTAATTCATTCGTACGATCCATTCTAATTCATTCGAACAAATGTATCCATTCTAATTCATTTGTACAATCCATTCTAATTCATTCCCACGATCCATTCTAATTCATTCGTTCGATCCATTCTACTTCATTCGCATAAATGTATCCATTCTAATTCATTCGCATGATCCATTCTAATTCATTCGTTCGATCCATTCTAATTCATTCGTACGATCCATTCTAACTCATTCGTACGATCCATTCTAATTCATTCGCACGAATGTATCCATTCTAATTCATTCGTATGATCCATTCTAATTCATTCATACGATCCATTATAATTCAATCATACGATCTATTCTAATTCATTCGAACGAATGTATCCATTCTAATTCATTCGAACGACTGTATCCATTCCAATTCATTGGTTCGATCCATTCTAATTCATTCGTACGATCTATTCTAATTCATTCGTACAATCCATTTTATTTCATTCGTACGAATGTATCTGTGGGTGCAAATTTTGGCAGAAGTATACCAACTACCACGGGACCCACCGGCCCTGTCTGGTGGGACCATGAAGACTACCACGGGACCCACCGGCCCTGCCTGGTGGGACCACGAAGACTACCACGGGACCCACCGGCCCTGCCTGGTGGGACCACGAAGACTACCACGGGACCCACCGGCCCTGCCTGGTGGGCCCACGAAGACTACCACGGGACCCACCGGCCCTGCCTGGTGGGACCACGAAGACTACCACGGGACCCACCGGCCCTGCCTGGTGGGCCCACGAAGACTACCACGGGACCCACCGGCCCTGCCTGGTGGGCCCACGAGGGCCACCGCGGGACCCATCGGCCCTGTCCGATAGGCCCACGAGCCTGTAGAAACCCCCAGAAGACGGCAGCGGAGCCCACCAGCTTTACCTGGAGGATCCCCAGATACGACAGCAAAAACCGCCATTTGCCCCGGAATTCCTCCCCGGGAATCCTATAAATAGCAGAGCCTTCGAATGTAAAAGGATCGGATCTGAGATCGAATTCTCAGTTCTAAAACCAGAGCTCTGGGATTTCCAACTTCCCATCTTCCACCTCTCTTTGATCTTCTTTTTCTCTCGAAGAGATTAGAGTTTTCAGTGATACTCGGCCTGTCGAGATCACTTCAAACATAAGTGTTAGTGAATTCGGGTTGCTCCCTATAGCACGGAGACGTAGGCTTCGGCTGAACTCCGAGATCACATCTCGTGTCAACAATCTCTCTGATTGCATCTCTCTGTTTACATATCAAAGGCTTCAACTTCAATCAACAGATCGCAACTTCAATCAACAGATCGAACAACGATCTCTTCGACATCAACTTCGATTGACTGGTGCTGCGAAAGTCTTCGGGTCGGCACGAAGATTTTCCCCCACAGTTTGGCGCCGTCTGTGGGATCTGATCAAAAAGTCCAACTCTTCGTTACTACTTGATCGGTTGAACCTACAACTGATCTTGATAGTCAAACTTCCTCGCCTCCTCGGTTGATCAAACAACTGATCGGACGTCGGCACTCTCGTTGCACCCTTCGCTCTCTGAATGGCGAAGACTAAACACCAGGGTCAACCAGAAGGAAGTAACACTCAACAACAACCTCGTCCTGAGACTCATTCAATGAGTCAAAGGCTCAACTTCGGACAGCCCCTTGCTGTCCCCGAGATGGGGGTTCGTTCAGGGAGTGGCAAATCTGCCGATCGACCTATCGCCCACCCCGCGCGACAGTCGATTGGGCAAACAGCACCCGCTCCTGCTGAAGACCCTCCATCGACCTACCAAATCTCTGCAGTCGACTTCCAATTGCTCCAATTGGCGAAGCAGAACGCCACCCTCACTGCTGAGAGGGATGCTCTGAAGAAAGCAGCTTCCGAGGCTGGGATCGCTCTACCTATTCCCCCTGCAAGCGAGAGGGTCGATCTTCCACGACATTCAATCCACTCCGAACAACGGAGGTCAATGGGTACTACTGCCCTCGAGAGGATTCGACGTGATCCAACCCCCTCTGCTGCCCCCTGGAAGCAGAGTGTTTGGGATCGCCTCGAAGATGAGTCATCCCAATCTTCTTCTGGCCGCAACTGCGACAAGAGAATACCTTCGAAGCTCAACATACCAAGGAGGCATCAGATGAAAGGCGCTCCTTCACAGAGTCGAGTTTCCCCTTCCATCCCACTTCAGCGTGGGTTTGGATCGGACCTCCGACATCGACTTCAACCGGCAAATACTTCTATGCCTGAGCAAGACCTTGCGATCTTGCCTCTTGACCCACCTCTAGGTCGAGGACATGGTCGCAGGGATGGCTATTCTTCTGCCGGACCTCTACATCGAAGTCTCTTTGAGACAACATTTCCAAGAGGATGGAGAACTCCTGTCCTCCCCAAATTCAACTGCGTCCGAGGAGATCCTACTCTCCACATTCTCGCATTCAAGCAAGCTTTAACACCGCACGAAGAAGAAAACAATGTGCTCTGCCGCACCTTCGCAGGAAGTCTCGATGAGCCGTCGCTCGACTGGTATCACAATCTCCGAGCTGGGTCTATTACCCAGTTCGATGTTTTAGCTAAACTCTTCGTGCAGCATTATCAGCTCAATCTAAAGCCCGAGAAGAAGCTCGACTCTCTATATCGGCTAAGGATGGGTGCTGACGAGACTCTCCGAAGTTTCACTAGGAGGTTTCGCAACGAGCATGCTGCCCTCTCTGGAAGACATCTGGATGATGAAGCCATTATGTTGGCTTTCCAGAACGCTCTCCGCTTCGATCTACACATCTACAACCACTTCATCCGTAATCCCCCTCCTTCTCTGGGTGCTATGTTCGATCGAATCAAGAGAGAGATCGAGGTCGAAGACGATCAAGTCGCTCGTAAAGGGCGAGAAACAAAACGAAGGCCTGCGGAAAGAGAAGCTCCTAAGTATGCTGCCAAGGCTCACAACGCTGAGGCAGCAACCCCTCCAGCCAACAAACGATCAAAGAATGATGGGCGTCGATCTCCAACGAAGACCACTTTCACCGAGTGGAATATGCCGATCGAACAGATACTCGACCGCATTCAACATGAAGAGTTCGTTCGGAGGCCCAACCCTCTTCAGCCGAACTCGAAATTTACAGCTGATAAAACAGTATATTGTGACTTCCACCGAAGTCACGGCCACACCACCGATCGGTGTTTTCGGCTGAAGTTCCATCTTGAAGACCTATTGCGAGAAGGCCATCTTCAAGAATTCGTCAAAGGCGGACATGATCAACGCCGAGCCTCTGCAAAGGGGAAAGAAGTGTGTTGGGTACACCAAATCTCCTCCAACCGGCAACCAATCTCTGTGAAAGCCAATATCTTTGGCATTCACGGATCATTGCACAATCAATCAATAACCGGGAAAGAAGTGGATCGACAAGTTCGACGCATCTTCCATGTTCGTGCTGCAGCAAACAAGGAAGACACTTGGATCGAGAAGCCCATCGAAGGTTTGGCTTGGCCCTCTATCGTCTTCAATGACGCAGATCTTCAAGGAGTTCACACTCCCCATCGAGACCCTCTTGTCTTGAAACTCCTCATCGACGGAAGCACTGTCAACCGGATCCTCATTGACACCGGAAGCTCCATCGACATTATGTTCTCAGACTGCTTCAAACATCTAGGATATAAGTATCAAAGTCTCGACGTCGTCCCGACCGTGATCACCGGCTTCAACGGCGAACAAAGCATCACGGTGGGCGAGTCCAGATTTACCATCGACCTCAGCCGAGAGACTCGAGTCTCGGTGAGGTTTGCAATCGTCGAAGGAATGTCTAGCTACAACGCCATTCTTGGGCGGCCATTCCTCCACCAGATCAATGCCATCTCCTCTTCTTATCACCAACTTCTCAAGTTTGCAACAGGAGAAGGCATCGTCTGCATTCGAGGTGATCAACAAGCTGGAAGGTCTTGTGAGGCTGCTGCGGCTAAAACAGATCGAAAGATCAACATTGCTCCTCCAAAGCGGCCACGAGATGAAGCTGGTCCCTCTTCCAAATAGCAATCAAAGGAGATTCCGCTGACCGAACCTCCACCAATCGAATGGGAAACATCACCTTCAATTGAAGAAATCATCCCTATCAACATTGGCAGTGGAGATCTCCCTCGACAAACATTTATTGGTACCGGTCTTAGCGACGCAGAAGCGCAAGACATGGTATCCTTCCTCCAGTCCAATATCGACGTCTTCGCCTGGTGTTTCGAAGACATGCCTGGTATCAATCCGGATGATGCTTGTCACCGACTTGCAATCAAAGAAGAAGTGAAACCTGTCAAGCAAAAGCCACGCACCATCCGGCCAGAGCTGCAAGTTGCTGTTCAAGAAGAAATCACCAAGCTACTCGCAGCAGGCTTCATCCGAGAAGTAGAGTATCCTACCTGGATCTCTAACATAGTTGCTGTTCCAAAGAAGAATGGGAAAGTCAGAGTCTGCATCGACTTCACCAACCTTAACAAGGCTTGCCCCAAAGATCCATTCCCCATGCCAAGAATCGATAGACTCGTCGATGCCACCGCTGGCCACGAGCTATTGTCTTTCATGGATGGGTATTCTGGATACAATCAAATTTCACTTCATACAAACGATCAAGAGAAGACTTGCTTCGTGACTAGCCGAGGTCTCTACTGCTACAACGTAATGCCATTCGGCCTCAAAAATGCTGGTTCCACCTATCAACGGTTAGTCACAAAAATGTTCGAAGATCAGATCGGCCGCAACGTCGAAGTCTATGTCGATGATCTCCTCACCAAGAGTTCCATTCGGAGCAAGCATCTTTCTGATCTGGCAGAAACCTTTCAAGTTCTTCAAAAATATCGTATGAAGCTCAATCCAGCCAAATGCGCTTTCGGAGTTCAATCTGGCAAATTCCTGGGTCATCTTGTGACCAGGAGGGGTATTGAAGCCAATCCTGATCAAATTCGAGCTATCCTCGACATGCCATCACCTACCAATCGAAAGGAAGTGCAGCACCTCACTGGAAGACTTGCTGCCCTCAATCGGTTCATCTCAAAGTCTTCTGACAAATGTAAACCTCTCTTCGACAAACTACGAAAGGCGGATACTTCAGGGTGGAGTCCAATTTGTGAAGAAGCATTTCAAAGCATCAAGAAATACCTGGTGCAAGCTCCTATCTTGACGGCTCCACTTCCACAAGAAGACTTATGGCTCTATCTCGCCGTAACCAATCAAGCAATCAGTGCAGTCTTAGTCAGTAGAAGAGAAGGCTTCGAGCATCCAGTCTATTATATCAGTCACACTCTTCTCCCGGCTGAAACTCGCTATTCAAAAACTGAGAAAGTCATCCTAGCCTTACTCACTGCATCGCGTCGCCTTCAACCATACTTCGTCTCTCATCAGATCACTGTCATTTCAGAACATTCGCTCAAAGATATCATTGACAAAGCTGGTCGAGCTGGTCGAATGACCAAATGGGTGATCGAAATGAGTTCCCTGGGGATTCAGTTCGAATCTCGCACTTCTATCAAAGGTCAAGCTATTGCTGATTTTCTAGCTGATTTTCCAGTTGAAGACCCCATCACTTGGGAAGAAGATGTCGATATGCGCTTGGAAGATGAGGACAATACTCCGATCAACCTTGCAACAAAAATTGATCCAAATCTCGAAGCTACTGCTGCAACTCTTCCATGGAAACTTTATACTGATGGAGCTTCAAGTTCAATCGGTTCGGGAACTGGGATAGTCTTGGTATCCCCCGAACTTGATCATCTCCAGAAAGCCACTCTCCTCGGATTCACTGCCACCAACAACGAAGCCGAATACGAAGCACTCATTTCTGGACTCGAGATGGCGAAATCCCTGGGGGTAGATCGAATTATCGTCTACAGTGACTCCCAATTGATCATAAGGCAAATCAATGGAGAGTACACAGCTCGCGAAGAAAGAATGCAACTCTACTTGGCCTTAGTACGACATCTTCAACAACATTTTATTGCCGCTGAATTCATTCAAATCCCCAGAGCAGAGAACCGAGAAGCAGATGCCTTAGCCAATGCTGCCTCAGTTCTTGGAGACTCACTCGGAGGAAGGCAAATACAGATCGATTATCAAGAAGTGTCCAAGACCACCCCCGATCAACAGATCCTTACTACTACAAAAGAATCTGGGGGTGGAGATCAGCTTGAAGACTGGAGGCGATCAATTTTCGATTTCTTCAAGCGTGGCAAAATGCCGGAAGATCCAAATCAAGCCCGAAGAGTTCAAAGGAAGCTCCCATGCTACAGTCTACAAGGAGAAGATCTATATTTCAAATCTCACAACGGGATGTTGCTCAAGTGCCTTTGTCCCGAGCAAGCACTGGCAATCCTAATTGATATCCACTCTGGAACTTGTGGGAATCATTCGGGAGGAAGATCTCTTGAAGCCAAGACGAAACTACAAGGGTACTACTGGCCAACAATGGCAAGGGATGCTCAACAAGTTGTTCAAAGATGTGAGCCATGCCAAAGACACGCTCGAGCTATTCATCTCCCTGCAGATGAGCTTCATCAACTATCAAGTCCCTGGCCATTCCATCAATGGGGGTTAGATTTCTTGGGTCCTTTTCCTCCAACTCCAAGCAAGAAGAAGTATCTACTGCTGGCCACGGATTATTTCACCAAATGGGTTGAAGCTGTGCCCCTCTTCCGAGAGACTGACGACGAAGTGATCAAATTCATTCGGCGCAACATCTTCTCAAGGTTTGGTACACCTCAAATTCTTGTTGCTGACAATGGAGCTCAGTTTGACTCCGACAAGTTTCGAGAGTTCTGTCTCAACAACGGTATCAAGCTATTCTATTCAACTCCAAGATATCCTCAATGCAATGGCCAAGCTGAAGCCTCAAATAGAGCCATACTTGGTATACTCAAGAAGAAACTCAACGACAAGAAAGGATTGTGGGAGCAAGTCCTACCTGAAGTTCTTTGGGGGTATCGCACAACTCCGAGAAGATCAACAGGGTTCTCACCCTTTCGTCTAACATATGGATCGGAAGCAGTACTCCCAACAGAAAATATATCAAGTACTTTGAAGACCAAAGCAGTTGAAGAAGGAATCAATGAAGAACTTCGGATCAATGATCTAGACTTCTCCAAAGAATTACGAGATCAAGCATCACTTCGTGTGGCCAAGTACCAACAGAAGATCAAAAGAGCCTACGACAAGAAAATCTACAAGAGACAGTTCCCAGTGGGCAGCCTAGTTCTCAGAGCAGTTTTCTACAACACCAAAGAGCACAACAGTGGGAAGCTTGCTCCCAACTGGGAAGGTCCATATATCGTTGAATCAGTAGGAGGCAAAGGTTCTTACAGACTGGTCACACTAGAAGGAGATAGATTGCCTCGAGCTTGGAATTCCAGACACCTCAAGATGTTCTACCCATGATGTAAATTCTGTGATGAATAAAATTCTCTTTCAGATGTTCAAATGTGCAAGTGTTCAGCTTTTCAATTCAAGTTCTAAAGCAGCTTCAAATTCAAGTTACCAGGTCTTTTAACAAGTTTGGGTGTTAGAGTTGTGACTCAACCCCTTACTAGCAAATGTTAAAAACTGACCATATTCAAGTTACCAAGTCTTTTAACAAGTTTGGGTGTTAGAGTTGCGACTCAACCCCTTACTAGCAAATGTTAAACTGACCTTCAAGTTTCAATGTTCAAATTCAATCAATTTCGATATCGTCTAACAAGTTTGGGTGCTTGAGTTGCGACTCAACCCCTCACATTCAAGTGTTACACGAATTCAAGTTTCAATTTTCAAGTTGCAATAAGTTTGGGTGCTTGAGTTGCGACTCAACCCCTTACATACAAGTGTTGCATAGATTCAAATTCAAATTTCAAGGTAAACAAGTTTGGGTAATCAAGTTGCGACTCGATCCCTTATATCCAAAAGATTGTATCTATGATAATGCTATCCAGAACATAAGATTCAAAGACATTCAACTCAAGAGACATCCAATTTTTAAACACCAAAGAGATTTCTATTATTATCAAAAATGTGACAAGTACAGGAGCGAGCTATTACATATCAAGAGTTTACAAGCGCAACAACTGAAAGGAAGAAAAAGTCTCAAGGCTTGGCCACACTCTGCGCACGCGACTTCTCCCCCTCAGATCCAGCACGAGCTTTGCTCGCCGCTGATGCCTTGGAGGATCGGACACTGGCAACATGGGCCCTGAGTGCTTCTGCCGCCTTTTCAGCTGTTTCCCTGTAGCTCTGGCACTCACTCCGCGTATGCTCCAGCTCCTTCTTATGAGTCTCTGCTGAAGCAGCAAGTTGAGCCTCCAGCTCCTTTATTCGAGCAGCACGATCGAGGCCCAAGTTCTCGATCCTGAAGAATCGTTTCTTCAGATCTTCAAGCTCGTGACCCCGGGCCTCGTATCCATTCTGCCAACCCTTGCTCTCCAACTTTTCCTTGCGAAGGGCCTCGGACTTGGCCTTCAATGCCTCCTTCTTTGAGGATAGAGCCTCCCTCAGCTTATCCCTCTCCTCGCTTACGACCTCCAGTGCGGCAGCTAAACGGGAGACTTCAGCTGAAGCTTCTTTTGCTCCCGCCTTCATGGAAAGCTTGGTCGTGACATTCAAAACTGCTGAATTCTGCAAAAAGAACAAAAAAGTTAGAATTATTCTGAAGATGCAATTCAGATAATCGGTCGAGCAGATGCACTTACCACCAGTTCGAGCCTGTCGAAAGCTTCATCCAGAGTAGCCCCTGGAAGATTGCAGAGTTTCCGGATCACGGAGGTGGGGTGGTTGATGTCAACATCACCCAAACTCTTCATCTTCGGGGTCGAGCCAACAGGCGCACCTGCAATCAACACGAAAGGTCAAAGTGTTAGATTATTTCCAATCTTCAGAGGCAAGAAAATCAAGGCAAGTTAGTACAATTACCTGAGGCTTCAACCCTTGGCTCCTTACCCTTTCGGCGATCGGAACCACCCTGAGGGGTCGTTTTCTCCTGAGTAGGAGCCGGTATTGGCTGAGGTTGAGTAGCTCCATCGCCCACGCGACTTTCCCTCTCCAAATGGATAGGGGAGGGAGCATCCCGGGGAGGTGAGACTCTTTCCTCCTGGGGCCCGCCTGGCTCGACGAGTCCCGCCACCATAGCAGCCACCTCCTCAGCCAGAGACCGAGAGGGGGGTGGGGGTTGTTCAACTTCGATACCCCCACTCGTGGTTGCTCCTTCGAGGCGGGGTACTTCAGGTGGAAGTTGATCGAGGGGTGTGGGGTTGCTTCCAACCCCACCACTCCTCGACAACTTAATTTTGAAGCGCAGCAGCTTCTTCAATTCATCAAACTTATAGGTGGGAACCGCCTTTGGGCCATCACCTTCTATGTCGAGAATTTCCTCCATTTGATGGGCTTTAACCTCGTCAATGGGAATAGGAATCGAGTCTTCCCCTGTTGCACCACCAGTGGGGGTGGGAGGAATTTCTTCCTCACCACCCCCATTCTCACCATCTCCACCAGAAGGGGTGGAAGACAGATCATCCTCGCCGCTCCCTTCCTCGTCCTCGTCATTACCACTGTTGTCGTGGCTGACATTTTCAGTCTCTTCATCTTCCTCGACGCTCCCCTTTTTCTCCTTTTCTTCATCTTCAATTTTCTTCCCTTGGCCTTCATCTTCCTTTTGCTTGATGAGGGTCTTTCTTCTCTTCTTCACTGGGCCTCTTTGGATCACCAGCTTCTCATCCACGGTAGGCAATCGGCGCCTTGCAGTATAGATTTTCTTCTCGGCCCGAACCTTTCGAATAATCTTACCCGACTGGGGGTCCTCCTCATAGTCAGAGTATAGGACTTCGTTGTCCTCATATCTATCCTTTGATCGGTGGAGGAGATTGGCCTTGCCATATCTCACGGGGCAGTTGGAGAACTGCTTCCATGACCTGGTTCCACAGGTCAACTCCAGAAATAAGTTATCGATTGCTCCAGCCCTCTCGGAGGTCCAGGCAAAGATGCCTCCCTCGCTGTACATCTTCACTGCGTCATGCACTTCACCTCGGGGGGTATCGGGCACTGAGATGGGTGTCCATGCGCCGGTAACAGAGATAGGCCAATCTGTATACAACTTGTCCGAAGGGACTGTATCAGTTAGCGGGCGCAGTGGAGACACACCGGTCAAATTGTAGAATGGGCTGTCCTTTCTGTAATCCCATCGATAGTGGAAGAAGAAGTATCCAAGCTCGATCCGAGCGTCTTCACCTTCCGGGATGCTGGAGTAGCACGCCTTCAAGTCCTCTTGAAAATCCGACTCCACGCGGCAGAATGCGTAGATAATTCGCCAGGCGTTTCCAGTGACCTGCCCCGGGCAAAGGCCAGAAGTGTTCAGTAATCTTGCCGCAAAGGGTGGCAACGGTAGACGCAGACCGCAGTTGAGTTGGCCGATGGTTACGATGGTTCCCATGACCTTCTCATTGCTAGCAAAGCTGGTGAAGACGGTCTTCTTGTCAATGCCGAATGCAGTCTGAATGCTGGGGAGCGAAGGTTGCACCCTTCCTTCGGTGAAGAAAGAGAGCAATGTCTGCCACTTCTTCCTCTTTGAGTCTGTGAACTCGCCACCAGTATTGTATACATACTCAGTTTCCTCTGACAGAGACATGAGCGGGCCCGGAACGAACTGTACTTTAGGGATATACTCTGGCCTCGATGGCGCTGAAGCAAACCCTACTCCCTGGTGTCTTTTTCCCAGCTGCCCCAGTTTGGCAAGCACAGCCTTGCCCTTGCCGCGGCCGCCCTTCGGAGAGGATGGAACCTCAACAATCTCTTTTCCTTTCCTCTTCGAAGGGACCCCGCCTGACTTCTTCGAGCTTCCAGAAGACGCCATCTGATCGATCGAGCAAAAGCAGAAATCGGGAGCAAAAAGTCTGGACTTCGAAAAAATTTTGAAGCGTGAGGCAAAAATGACAGCCAGTGAAACTCATATACCCAGGGTAAAATAGGTACGCAAATCGAGAAGACACGTGTCTTCAACATATCAAATCGCGTGTTTTTGTAGGAACACGTGGCATCCATCCGTAGCAGGCGCAAAATCAGGCGAACCGTCGGACCAGACGAAACGTCGGACCACCGGTCCACGTGAACCAAACGGTCCAAGCGAGTCACCGGTCTGAGTAAACCGGACCGCCGGTCAAAAGCCTCATTCAAACCAACCAAAGACTCAACACAGGAAAGATCAAACTCCATCAATGTTCAAAACTCTGCCAGAAGATCGAAGAACGGAACAGTTACGAAACCCTCTCTAAGGGCAGGTTCAAAACTTTCAACTAATCTGTCAAATTTCTACTGGATCTAGCAAAAAACCAAGGTTTTTTGCCGATCACTCGAACCTTGACCGGATATTTTTTAACCGATCGGTCAAAATTGACCGATCGGCTAAAAATATTCGATCGGTCAAATTTCTACTGGATCTGGCAAAAACCCAAGGTTTTTTGCCGATCACTCGAACCTTGACCGGATATTTTTTAACCGATCGGTCAAAATTGACCGATCGGCTAAAATCATTCGATCGGTCAAATTTCTACTGGATCTGGCAAAAAACCAAGGTTTTTTGCCGATCACTCGAACCTTGACCGGATATTTTTTAACCGATCGGTCAAACTTGGCCGATCGGCTAAAATCATTCGATCGGTCAAATTTCTACTGGATCCGGCAAAAAACCAAGGTTTTTTGCCTATCACTCGAACCTTGACCGGATATTTTTTAACCGATCGGTCAAACTTGGCCGATCGGCTAAAATCATTCGATCGGTCAAATTTCTACTGGATCTGGCAAAAAACCAAGGTTTTTTGCCGATCACTCGAACCTTGACCGGATATTTTTTAACCGATCGGTCAAAATTGACCGATCGGCTAAAATCATTCGATCGGTCAAATTTCTACTGGATCTGGCAAAAAACCAAGGTTTTTTGCCGATCACTCGAACCTTGACCGGATATTTTTTAACCGATCGGTCAAACTTGGCCGATCGGCTAAAATCATTCGATCGGTCAAATTTCTACTGGATCCGGCAAAAAACCAAGGTTTTTTGCCGATCACTCGAACCTTGACCGGATATTTTTTAACCGATCGGTCAAACTTGGCCGATCGGCTAAAATCATTCGATCGGTCAAATTTCTACTGGATCTGGCAAAAAACCAAGGTTTTTTGCCGATCACTCGAACCTTGACCGGATATTTTTTAACCGATCGGTCAAACTTGACTGATCGGCTAAAATTATTCGATCGGTCAAATTTCTACTGGATCTGGCAAAAAACCAAGGTTTTTTGCCGATAACTCGAACCTTGACCGGATATTTTTTAACCGATCGGTCAAACTTGACCGATCGGCTAAAATTATTCGATCGGTCAAATTTTTACTGGATCTGGCAAAAAACCAAGGTTTTTTGCCGATCACTCGAACCTTGATCGGATAATTTTTACCGATCGGACAAACTTGTCCGATCGGCAAAAATCATTCGATCGGTCAAAATTCCTACTGGATCCGTCAAAAAACCATGTTTTTTGACCGATCACCCTATTCTTGACCGGTTGAATTTTGACCGATCGGTCAAAATTTGACCGATCGGTCAAAAATTAATCGATCGGTCAAATTTCAACCGATCGGACAAATTTCCTACTGGATCGGTCAAAAAACCCTGTTCTTTGACCGATCACCCGATTCTTGACCGGTTGAATTTTGACCGATCAGTCAAAATTTGACCGATCGGTCAAAATTGACCGATCGGTCAAAATTGACCGATCAATCAAAATTGACCGGTTAGTCCTTTTTTATGCTAACACTCGACAAGCTTTTTCATGCCTTTTGCGACAGGGGATTGCTATTTTTTGCACAAAATCCAAGCCAGCCAGAACAAACACTAGCTAACTTGGAGGGGGTAACTGTGGGTGCAAATTTTGGCAGAAGTATACCAACTACCACGGGACCCACCGACCCTGCCTGGTGGGACCACGAAGACTACCACGGGACCCACCGGCCCTGCCTGGTGGGACCACGAAGACTACCACGGGACCCACCGGCCCTGCCTGGTGGGCCCACGAAGACTACCACGGGACCCACCGGCCCTGCCTGGTGGGACCACGAAGACTACCACGGGACCCACCGGCCCTGCCTGGTGGGCCCACGAAGACTACCACGGGACCCACCGGCCCTGCCTGGTGGGCCCACGAGGGCCACCGCGGGACCCATCGGCCCTGTCCGATAGGCCCACGAGCCTGTAGAAACCCCCAGAAGACGGCAGCGGAGCCCACCAGCTTTACCTGGAGGATCCCCAGATACGACAGCAAAAAACCGCCATTTGCCCCGGAATTCCTCCCCGGGAATCCTATAAATAGCAGAGCCTTCGAATGTAAAAGGATCGGATCTGAGATCGAATTCTCAGTTCTAAAACCAGAGCTCTGGGATTTCCAACTTCCCATCTTCCACCTCTCTTTGATCTTCTTTTTCTCTCGAAGAGATTAGAGTTTTCAGTGATACTCGGCCTGTCGAGATCACTTCAAACATAAGTGTTAGTGAATTCGGGTTGCTCCCTATAGCACGGAGACGTAGGCTTCGGCTGAACTCCGAGATCACATCTCGTGTCAACAATCTCTCTGATTGCATCTCTCTGTTTACATATCAAAGGCTTCAACTTCAATCAACAGATCGCAACTTCAATCAACAGATCGAACAACGATCTCTTCGACATCAACTTCGATTGACTGGTGCTGCGAAAGTCTTCGGGTCGGCACGAAGATTTTCCCCCACAGTATCTATTCTAATTCATTCGTACGATCCATTCTAATTCATTCATATGACCCATTCTAATTCATTCAAACGAATGTATCAATTCTAATTCATTTGTATGATCCATTCTAGTTCATTTGCACGATCCATTCTAATTCATTCGTATGGGCCATCTAATTCATTCGCACGAATGTATCCATTCTAATTCATTCACATGAATGTATCCATTCTAATTCATTCGCAGGAATGAATCCATTCGAACTCATTCGTGCGATCCATTTGTGCGAATAAATTAGACTGGATACATTCCAATTCATTCACACGATCCATTCTAATTCATGCAAATAAATAAGAATGGATCGTACAAATGAATTAGAATGGATCGTACGAACTAATCATACTTAGAATGGATACATTCGTACGATTCATTCTAATTCATTCGTACAATCCATTCTAATTTATTCGCACAAATGTATCCATTCTAATTCATTCATACTATCCATTCTAATTCATTCGCACGATCCATTCAAATTCATTCGTATGATCCATTCTATTTTGTTCATTCGATCCATTCGAACACATTCCTACGATCCATTCTAATTCATTCATACGATCCATTCTAATTCATTCGCACGAATGTATCCATTCTAATTCATTCGTACGATCCATTCTAATTCATTCGCATAATCCATTCTATTTCATTCGTACTATCCATTCTAAATTATTCCTACAATCCATTCTAATTCATTCGTACGATCCATTCTAATTCATTCGCACGAATGTATTTATTCTAATTCATTCGTACGATCCATTCTAATTCATTCGCATGATCCATTCTAATTCATTCTTATGATCCATTCTAGTTCATTCGTACGATCCATTCTAATTCATTCGCACGAATGTATCCATTCTAATTCATTCGTACAATCCATTTTAATTCATTCGCACAAATGTATCCATTCTAATTCATTTGTACGATCCATTCTAATTCATTCTTAGAATCCATTCTAATTCATTTGTATGATCCATTCTAATTCATTCGTACAATCCATTCTAATTCGTTCGTACGAACCATTTTAATTCATTCGTACGATCCATTCTAACTCATTCGCACGATCTATTCTAATTCATTCCTACGATCCATTCTAATAGATTTGCACGAATGTATCCATCCTATTTCATTCGTACGATCCTTTCTAATTCATTCGCACAATACCTTCTAATTCATTCGTACGATCCATTCTAATTCATTCGTACGATCCATTCTAACTAATTCGTACGATCCATTCAAATTCATTCGCACGAATGTAACCTTTCTAATTCATTCGTATGATCCATTCTAATTCATTCGCACGTCTATTCAAATTCATTCTTACGATCCATTCCAATTCATTCATACGATCCATTCTAATTCATTCGCACGAATGTATCAATTCTAATTTATTCGAACGATCCATTGTAATTCATTCGTACGATCCATTGTAATTCATTCGTACGATCCATTCTAATTCATTTAAACGATCCTTTCTAATTCATTCGTATGATCCATTCTAATTCATTCGCACGAATGTACCCATTCTAATTCATTCGCATGATCTATTCTAATTCATTCGTACGATCCATTCTAATTCATTCGTACGATCCATTCTAATTCATTCGCACGAATGTATCCATTCTAATTCCTTCGTTCAATCTATTCTAATTCATTCGCACAATCCATTCTAATTGATTTGTACAATCCATTCTAATGCATTCATACGATCCATTCTAATTCATTATTACGATCCATTCTAATTCATTCGCACGAAAGGATACATTCATGCGAATGAATTAGAATGGATCGTATGAATGAATTAGAATGGCTACATTCATTCTTGCGAATGAATTAGAATGGATTGTATGAATGAATTAGAATAGATATATTCGTACGAATGAATTAGAATGGATACATTCATGCGAATGAACTAGAATAGATCGTACGAATAAATTACAATGGATAATACGAATGAATTAGAATGGATCGTATGAATGAATTAGAATGGATTAAACGAATGAATTAGAATGGATCGTATGACTGAATTAGAATGGATACATTCATGTGAATGAATTAGAATGGATCATACGAATGAATTAGAATGGATTATACGAATGAATTAGAACGGATCGTACGAATGAATTAGAATGGATCGTATGAATGAATTAGAATGGATCCGAATGAATTAAAATGGATCATACGAATGAATTAGAATGGATTGTACGAATGAATTAGAATGGATCGCACGAATGAATTAGAATGGATACATTCGTGCGAATGAATTAGAATGGATTGTACGAATAAATTAGAATGGATCGTAGGAATGATTTAGAATGGATACATTCATCCGAATGAATTAGAATGGATCGTACGAATGAATTAGACTAATTACGTTCATGCGAATGAATTAGAATGGATCACATGAATGAATAAGAATGGATTGTGGGAATGAATTAGAATGGATCATACGAATGAATTAGAATGGATCGTACAAATGAATTAGAATAGCTCTTACGAATGAATTAGAATAAATACATTCAAATTAGAATGGATCGCACGAATGTATCCATTCTAATTTATTCGCACGATCCATTCTAATTCATTCGTACGATCCATTTTAATTTGTTTGTACGATCCATTCTAATTCATTCGCAAGAATGTATCCATTCTAATTACTTCGTACGATCCATTCTAATTCCCTCGTACGATCCATTCTAATTCATTCGTACGATCCATTCTAATTCATTCGCACGAATGTATCCATTCTAATTCATTCGTACGATCAATTCTAATTTTTTTATACGATCCATTCTATTTCATTCACACTAATGAATCCATTCTAATTCATTCAAGCGATACATTCTAATTCATTCGTACGAACCATTCAAATTCATTCGCACGAATGTATCCATTGTAATTCATTCGTGCGATCCATTCTAATTTATTCGCACGATTGTATACATTCTAATTCATTCGTTCGATCCATTCTAATTCATTCGTACGATCCTTTCTAATTCATTCGCTCGAATGTATCCATTCAATTTTATTCGTACGACCCATTCTAATTCATTCGTAAGATCCATTCAAATTCATTTGTACGATCCATTCAAACTCATTCGCACAAATGTATCCATTCTAATTCATTCGTACGATCCATTCTAATTCATTCACACGAATGTATCCTTTCTAATTCATTCTTATGATCCATTCTAATTCACTCGTACGATCCATTATAATTCATTCGTACGAATGTATACATTCTAATTCATTCGTACGATCCATTCTAATTCATTCGTATGAATGTATCTATTGTAATTCATTCGTGCGATCCATTCTAATTTATTCGTACCATCCATTCAAATTCATTCATTTGATCTGTTCTAATTCATTCGTACGATCCATTCTAATTCATTCGCACGAATGTATCCTTTCTAATTCATTCGTACGATCCATTCTAATTCATTCGTACAATCCATTCTAATTCATTCGTATGAACCATTCTAATTCATTCGAACGTATGTATCCATTCTAATTCATTCGTACGATCCATTCTAATTAATTCGCACAATCCATTCTAATTCATTCGTACGATCCATCTAATTCATTAGCATGAATGTATCCCTTATTATTCATCGCACGAATGCATCCATTCTAATTCATTCATACGATCCATTCGTCCGAATGAATTAGAATGGATACATTCTAATTCATTCGCACGATCCATTCTAATTCGTGCAAAGGAATTAGAATGGATCGTACGAATGAATTAGAATTAGAATCGACACATTTGTACGATCCATTCTAATTCATTCGTATGATCAATTCTAATTCATTCGTACGATCCATTCTAATTCATTCGTACGATCCATTCGAATTCATTCATATGATCCATTCTAATTCATTCGAACGATCCATTTTTATTCATTCGCACGAATGTATCCATTCTAATTTAATCTTTACGAATGTATCCATTCTAATTCATTAGTACAGTCCATGCTAATTCATTCATACAATCCATTCTAATTCATTCAAATGTATCCATTCTATTTCATTTGTACGATCCATTCTAATTCATTCGCACGATCAATTCTAATTCATTCGTACGATCCATTCTAATTCGTTCGTACGATCTATTCTAATTCATTCGCACGAATATATCCATTCTAATTCATTCATACGATCCATTCTAATTCATTCGTACGATCCATTCTAATTCATTCGCATAAATGTATCCATTCTAATTCATTCATACTAATGTATCCATTCTAATTCATTCGTACGGTCCATTCTATTTTATTCGTACGATCCATTCTAATTCATTTGCACGATCCATTAGAATGGATCGTACGAATGAATTTGAATAGATCGCACAAATGAATTCGTACGATCCAATCTAATTCATTCCTACGATCCACTCCAATCATTCGTACGATCCATTCTATTTCATTCGCACGAATGGATACATTCTAATTCATTCGCACGATCCATTCTAATTCATTCGCACAACTGTATCCATTCTAATTCATTCGTACGATCCATTCTAATTCATTCGTATGATCTATTCTAATTCATTCACATGAATGTATCCATTCTAATTCATTCGTACGATCCATTCTAATTCATTCGTATGATCCATTCTAATTCATTCGTACGAATGCTTCGTACGAATGAATTAGAATGGATCGTACGAATAAATTAGAATGGATCGTACGAATGAAGTAGAATGGAAGCATTCGTGCGAATGAATTAGAATGGATTCATTCGTGTGAATGAATTAGAATGGATCGTATGAATGAATTAGAATGGATCGTACGAATGAATTAGAATGGATACATTCATGCGAATGAATTAGAATGGATCGTACGAATGAATCATATGAATGGATTGTACGAATGAATTAGAATTTATACATTTGTGTGAATGAATTAGAATGGATCGTATGAATGAATTATAATGGATCGTATGAATGAATTAGAATGGATAGATTCGTGCGAATGAATTAGAATGGATCATACGAATGAATTAGAATGGAAGCTTCTAACATAAAAGATATGGCTTATGTCGCTCAATGCCCCCAATCCACCCCCAGCTCGCTCAGGAGCTTGCCCTCCAGTTCATTCAAAAGTTCGCCCCTAGCTCACCTAGGTGCTCGCCCTCAGCTCCTGGGAGCTCACCCTCAGCTCGCCGAGGAGCTCGCCCTCAGCTCGCCCGGGAGCTCGCCCTCAGCCTGCTAGCGAACTCGCCCCCAAGCTCGTTCGGGAGCGCCGCTCAGTGCTACTTTATCAAACCTCAGACCGCCACAGCTCGCTCAAGGCGATGGTTGCCTCCCACCTGCAGAGTTTGACCTTTTGGTAATAGGAAGAAGGGGCGTAACAACAAGATGAAGCTCGTCCATTTTCCCTCTAAGGTCACCAACAGTAATGTGGTGCAAGTCGCAAAGTGTCCCCCCCCCCCGCTTCGGAGCTAAACCCGATTTTTGGGCAAATAGCTTGATGGCCTGAGCGGGTCTTGGAGTTTAAAGAACATTTCTAAGGAGCCCGCCCTGATCATCGCAACTAATCAGACACCCCAGCTTGCACGCCAAGAGCTCGCTCAAGAGGTCGCCAAGGCACTACACCCCCAGCTCGCTCAGGAGCTCGCCAAGGCCCGACACCCGTAGCTGCTAAGGAGCTCGCCAAGCCAGACACTCACAGCTCGCTCAGGAGCTCGTCCGATTGCGCAACTAGTTACAGAGTTCGCCTATTGGCAATAGGAGAGGTTCTAAAAGAACCCTACAGCTACAGGGTTCGCCCTCCTTTCCATGGAGGTCGCCTACAGTAAGGCGGTGCCAAACCGGCAGGTGTCACAACTTCCATGGAGCTACATGGATGATTGTAGCCCACGGAAGCCAGCCAAAGTCGGTCTAGGACCTTCTAGACATGTACCTTCCAGAACCGCCCCCTGGCAAGGACAAGACCGGTGCATCCCCTTTTTTCACCGCCTGGCAGGCTTAACGACAAAGGCCATCAGAGGTCCATGTGGGCCGGCATATAGGGGCACAGAAGGAGCTAGAAGAGCCTCCACATGTCGGTCCCTGGTAGGTCGCAAAAGGCTATAAAGGTGCACCCCCTGGCTCCAAAGTACAGGTTCGAAACCCTCAACCCTACCACTTCCAACTACTATAGCTCTCCCCTGTTTCGTACCTGTTCTGACTTGGGCGTCGGAGGGTCTGTGCTCCTATGGGAGCCAGCCGTTCTTACATTTTCTTTGTCTTGCAGGGAGACCACTCGGACCAGGGAAAAATATCCCCAAACATTTGGCACCGTCTGTGGATCTTTCATCTGGTTCCTGCGAGAACGCCCACAACCACACGGTTGAGAGCCATCTCACTCTACGAGACCCAGGATGGCACCAGCCACGAGGGGATGAAGGCGAGCGAGGACCCGTGCGGGATCTGTGCACAGTGAGTCCCTTGCCGAAGTATCCCAGCCCCCTATCTCGCTAAGTGACCAGCTCCTTCTCGAGATATTGGCCACTCAGCAGGTTATGATGGAAGAACTTACGCGACTACGCCAAGCTCCGACGGTGGGCCGACGAACGGGAGGACCGGTTGGAACCATGCCCCATAGGCGAATTCCTCTGGTCTCAGCATCGCTTCCACATGAGAGAACGTCCGCGCCGCGGGCTTCCCAGCAGGAGCCCCTTGTTGGGGAGACGACCGCCCGTGGGGTGCGGACAACCCCGCTCGAGCGGTTGCAACAGCTAGCGACTAAATGTTCTAGCAACAAGGCGACATCGCAAGCAACTCTCCCTCGCCGGCGAATCAGAAGCGCGGGCTTGGACGGTTCAGGGTTGGGGTCTCAGGGGCAAGACCGAAATCCGTGTCATCGACACGAGAGGGAGCCCGCGGAGGCTCGAGAAGCGATAGCCTCACATCGACCAACTCCAGCTCCAAGGCAACCTTTGGAGAGGCAGCATAGTAGCCGCCAGGTAGGTAACCGTGCACCCCCATATGGTGAGGGCCCGAACCCGCTGCATGGGAGCGTGCATGACCGCTTGGAAGATCTTACCGCTCATAGAGGAAATTCACCCTTTATGAGCAAGGTTCACCAAGGGGGTTTTCCTCATCACTGGACTTCATCAAAATTTGTGTTATTCGACGGGTCGCAGGATCCCGTCGATCACTTGCTGGCTTACAGGAAACTGCTATTTTTTCGAGATCCGGACCACGTCCTATGCCGCGCATTTCCCAGCAGTTTGGCTGGCTCAACTTTGAATTGGTTCCATAAGCTGCCTTCTTGCTCTATTCCCAATTTCCCAACTCTTTCTTGATTATTCCTAGAGCAGTATCGCTGCAATCGCCAGCCCCCAAAGAGAATCGAGTCTCTGTTCACCCTTACCATGGGTGCCCGTGAAACACTGGTGTTTTGCTACGTGGTTTCGAAGCGCCTACCTCGCCCGGGAGGATTCGGCGGGAAAAGACTGCACTACAGTGAGCGCTTTCAGAAAAACGCTTCCAGAGGGGGCCAAGCTCCACGACGCGCTGGTGATCTCCGACCCGCGTACGATGGTCGAGCTCTTTGCCCTGGTGCAGCAACACATCAAACTCGAAGATGTGGTGCTCGACCGCAAGGGAAAGGCGGTTGAACAGCGACCTCCACCAGCTTTGTGACCACTGGTCGTTAAAGCTGTCGAGCGACAAGAGGTACCCCCTGTGGTACCGATACCCAACCCGCCCGGAGCTCATGTCGTACAGCTCGCTGAAGTCCCAGCAACGACCGCCGTATGGATACATTCATTCGAATGAATTAGAATGGATCGTATGGATCATACGAATGAATTAGAATGGATCGTACGAATGAATTAGAAAGGGTCGTACGAATGAATTAGAATAGCTCGAACGAATTAATTAGAATGGATCGTACGAATGAATTAGAATAGCTCGTACGAATGAATTAGAATGGATCGTACGAATGAAATATAATGGATACATTCGTACGAATGAATTAGAATAGGTCATACGAATGAATTAGAATAGCTCGTACGAATGAATTAGAATGTATCGTACGAATGAATTAGAATGGGTCATACGAATGAATTAGAATAGCTCGTACGAATGAATTAGAATGGATCGTACGAATGAATTACAATGGATCGTACGAATGAATTAGAATAGGTCGTACGAATGAATTAGAATAGCTCGTACGAATGAATTAGAATAGATTTGTATGAATGAATTAGAATGGGTCGTACGAATGAATTAGAATGGATCATACGAATGAATTAGAATGGATCGTACGAATGAATTAGAATAGATACATTCGTACAAATGAATTAGAATAGGTCGTACGATTAATTAGAATAGCTCGTACGAATGAATTAGAATGGATCGTATGGATCGTACGAATGAATTAGAATGGATACATTCATACGAATCAATTAGAATAGGTCGTATGAATGAATTAGAATGGATCATACGAATGAATTAGAATGGGTTGTAAGAATGAATTAGAATAGCTCGTACGAATGAATTAGAATGGATCGTACGAATGAATTGGAATAGGTCGTACGAATGAATTAGAATAGCTCGTACGAATAAATTAGAATAGATTTGTATGAATGAATTAGAATGGGTCGTATGAATGAATTAGAATGGATCATACGAATGAATTAGAATGGATCGTACGAATGAATTAGAATAGATACATTCATACAAATGAAATAGAATAGGTTGTACGATTAATTAGAATAGCCCGTACGAATGAATTAGAATGGATCGTACGAATGAATTAGAATGGATACATTCATACGAATCAATTAGAATAAGTCGTACGAATGAATTAGAATGGATCATACGAATGAATTAGAATGGGTCGTAAAAATGAATTAGAATAGCTCGTATGAATGAATTAGAATGGATCGTAAGAATGAATTAGAATAGATCGTACGAATAAATTAGAATGTATACATTCGTACGAATGAATTAGAATAGGTTCTATAAATGAATTAGAATAGCTCGTATGAATGAATTAGAATGGATCGTAAGAATGAATTAGAATGGATCGTACAAATGAATTAGAATGGGTCGTACTAATGAATTAGAATGGATCGTACAAATGAATTAAAATGGGTCGTACGAATGAATTAGAATAGCTCGTACGAATAAATTAGAATGGATCATATGACTGAATTAGAATGGATCATACGAATGAATTAAAATGGATACATTCATACGAATGAATAAGAATAGGTTGTACGAATGAATTAGAATGGATTATACGAATAAATTAGAACAGCCGTACGAATCAATTAGAATAGCTCGTATAAATGAATTAGAATGGATCGCACGAATGAATTATAATGGATACATTCGTACGAATGAATTAGAATAGGTCGTACGAATGAATTAAAATGGATCGTATGGATCGTACGAATGAATTAGAATGGATCGTACAAATAAATTAGAATGGATCGTACGAATGAATTAAAATAGCTCATACGAATGAATTAGAATAGCTCGTACGAATAAATTAGAATTGATCATACGAATGAATTAGAATGGATCGTACGAATAAAAAATAATTCATTAATATAATTTATTGATTAAATTATTATTTAAATATTTAAAAAATAAAATATTTAAATTTATTTTGTTTAAATATTATATAATTATATAATGGAAATATTTTATTATAATATAATAATAACATAAAGAAAAACTTTAATTATTCAAATATTTTATAAAATAATTAAATAATTATTTTAATTATTATTCCATAAATTATAATTAATCCGATATTTTTATTATTCACTGATTGAATAATTCGATAATGTTTATTGATTTATTTAATTATTGAATTATTTAATAAGTAAATAATAAAAATAATTAATTAATGATAATTATTGGAATAATGATTCAAATAATTATTTAATTTTTTATTTAAATATTTAAATAATTTCATTCTTTCTTTATATTATTAATATTTTTTAATAAAATAATTCAATAATCTAGATATATAATATTTTAATCAAATAATTTAAGTATTTTATTATTTAAATATTTACGTAATAATTAAAGTGTAAATTATGTTATTTAATAATTTTTGAAAAAAGTAAATTAATTTTGTCAATATTTACATAACTAAATTATAATGTAATAAAATTATTACATTATCGTTTAAATAAATTATTAAATAATTATTTCTATAAATAACTAAAATAATAGAATTTAATTATTTAGATAATTAAAAACATAAGTATTTAAATAATAAACTTTTTCAATAATTAAATAACTAGTCAATTATTGAAATATTTCAAAACTTAATAAGTGAAGAAATATATCAAATAGATTATTTACTTAAAAAAATAAATATTTAATTAACAAATAATTTAATAGTTAAATTAATAATAATTTTAATTAAATATTGTATATTTAAAAAATAAAAAATTTATTAAATTATGAAGTATTAATTGAAATAACTAAAAAAATTAATTATTTAATTAAGTAATAAAATAAAAAAAATAATTGATTAAATTATTGAATTATTTTAAAAAATAGTAATTAATATAATAATTTATTTTGAATTATTTCTTTTTATAATAATTTATTAAAATTATTACTTATTTAACTATGAAATTATTTAATAATTTGAATAATTTAAAGAATAAAGATATAATGGAATTAATTTGTTAGAATATAATAATAGAATAAAGAAATAATTGCATTATTCAAATATTTTGTAAAATAATAAAATAAGTATTTGAATTATTATTCCATAAATTATAATTAATCTAATATTTTTATTATTTAATTATTGAATAATTCAATAATGATAAATAAATTATTTCATTATTGAATTATTCAAAATGTAAATAATGAAAATATTTAATTAATAATAATTTATGGAATAATTATTCAAGTAATATTTTAAATATTTTATAAAATATTTGAATAATTTTTTAAAATATGAAAATAATTTAATCAATAATTACATAACTAAATTAATATGTAATAAAATTATTAGATTATCATTTACATAATAAAGAATTACTTGTTATTTTCAAAAAATTATATTATTTAGAAAAATATTTTATTATTTATATGCATACAAAATTAACTAATTATATAAATAATAATAAATAGGTATTGAATTAATTTTTTTTCTTAATTAATGAATTAATTAATTTTTTAATATATTTTATTTTATTTTTGATTATTAAATAAAATAATTTCTTAATTATTTCATTACATAATTATTTATTAAAATTATTATTTATTTAACTATGAAATTATTTAATAATTAAATTATTTTTTTGTTTAAGTAAATATTCTATTTAATATATCTCATCACTAAATAAGTTTTTAAATATTTGAATAATTGACTAATTATTTAAAAAATTTATTATTTAAATAATTCTTTATATAATTATCTAAATAATAAAATTCTAATTTTATAATTATTTCACTAAATAATTATATCAAAATTTATTTAAATTATAATATAATAATTTTAATTCATAATAATTTATTACTTATTTAACTATGAAATTATTTAATAATTAAATAATTCCCTTGTTTAGGTAAATAATTCATTTAATATATTTCTTTACTAAATAAGTTTTTAAATAAATATTTAATAATTTATTCAATAAATAAATATTTAATAATTTATTTAAATAATAATATCATAATTTTATTGCATAATAAATTTGTTAATTAATTATTATTTAAATTATTTTATTATTTTCAAAAATGATTAATGAATATAATTTATTCTTTATATTATTAGTTAAATATTTAAAAAATCAAATAATTAAATTTCTTTTTCTAAAATATTATCTAATGATATAATGGATTTATTTTATTAGAATATAATAATAACATAAAGAAATAATTGAATTATTCTAATATTTTCTAAAATTATTAAATAATTATTTGAATCATTATTCCATAAATTATAATTATTCTAATATTTGTTTTAATTTCTTATTGAATAATTCAATAATGATCATTGAATTATTTTATTATTGAATTATTCAATAAGTAAATAATGAAAATATTTAATTAATTATAATTTATGGAATAATTATTTAAATAATTATTTCATTATTATGTAAAATATTTAAATAAAGTTATTAGTTCTTTATGTTATTAATTTTTTTAATAATATAATTAAATTATATAATTATATAATATTTTAATCAAATAATTCAAATATTATATTATTTACATATTTATATTATAATTTAAAATATAAATTATATTATAATTTCAAATAATTATATTATAATTCAATAAATAATATTATAATTCAATAATAATTTTTTTTCATAATTAAATAATTAGACAAGTATTGAAATATTAAAAAACTTAATTAGTAAAGAAATGTATCGAATAAATTATTTACATAAAAAATAAATATTTTAATTATTAAATAATTTCATATTTAAATAAATAATAATTTAAATAAAATATATTATACTTAAATAGATAAAAAATTAATTGAATTATGAAATATTAATTGAAATAATGAAAAAAATTAATTATTTATTTAAGTAATAAAATAAAATAATAATTTAATTAACTTATTGATTTTAATATTGAATTAATAAATAATTATTAGTATCATCTCAACATTATTATTATAATCATTGTAATGTTTCTAAAATTATTTTAATAATAGTAATCGTTTATTTAATTATAAAATAACTTAAATAAAGTCAATATTTTAATATTTAATATTTTATGAAAATAATAATTTTATTTAATGATTTTATTATCAAGTTATTTAATGGAATTTACTATTTTATTCATTTAATAATTATTATAATATTAAATAATCAAATTATGTAACTATTTCAAGGTTTAAAATATTAAATAAAGAAATAATAATTTAATTATATAATTAATTTATTTTATTAGTTATTTATTTAATTATTATAATTTTTGAAATTAATTTAATTAATTCATTAAATATTATGTTGTTGAAATAATAAAATAATTAATTAATTCATTATTTTATTATTCAATAAGTAAATAATAAAAATATTTAATTAATTAACGTTAGTGAAATAATTATTATAATTTTTGTTTAATTATTTTACAAAATAATTTATTAATTGAATTATTTATTGAAATAACAAGTAAATAATTATTGAATTAATTTTTTATTCTATTACTTAATGAAATAATTAATTTTTTGATGTATTTTAATTAATTTTTTATTATTTAATAAAATAATTTGTTAATTATTTCATTTTATAATAATTTATTTAAATAAATAATTATTTAACTATGAAATTATTTAAATATTAATTTTTTTTTTAAGTAAATAATCCATTTAATATATTTCTTTGCTAAATAAGTTTTTAAATATTTGAATAATTAACTAATTTTTTATTTATTTAAAAAAATTATTATTTAAATAATTCTTTATATAATTATCTAAATAATAAAATTATAATTTTATAATTATTAAAATAAATAATTATGAAAAAATTTATTTAAATGATAGTATAATAATTTTAACTATTATATTATTTAATAACTAAATTATTTTTTTTGTTTAAGTAAATAATCCATTTAATATATTTTTTTATGTAAATAATGATTATTGAATTATTTCATTTAAGTAAATAGTCAAATATTTTTATTATTTCATTAATTCAGTAATGATTATTGAATTATTTCATTAATTCTATAATGGTTATTGAAATATTTTTGTTATTTAGTTATTGAATAATTCAACAATGATTATTGAATAATTCAATAATGATTATTGATTTATTTTATTAATGATTATTCAATAAGTAAATAATGATGTATCATTTAAAATAATTAAATAATTAAATAATTAGTATTTAAATAACTAAAATATTAGAATTTAATTAATTAGATAATTAAATAAAGAAGTATTTAAATAATAATTTTTTTTAATAATTAAATAATTAGTCAATTATCGAAATATTAAAAACCTAAATTAGTAAAGAAATATATCAATTGGATTATTTACTTAATAAAATAAATATTTTAATTTTTAAATAATTTGATATTTAAATAAATAATAATTTAAATAAAATATTATATAATTAAATAAATAAATATTTTACTAAATTATGGAATATTAATGAAAATAACTAAAAAAATTAAATATTTCATTAAGTAATAAAATAAAATAATAATTTAATAACTATCTTCGTATTATTTAAATAATTAGGTAAATATTTGAATATATGAGTAATAAAATATTTTTTTAAATAGTTTAATATTTTTTTCATAATTAAAGAAATATTAATTGATTTTAATATTTAACTTTTTATGAAAATAATTATTTTATTTAATTTTTTATTATCTAGTTATTTAATGGAATTTATTAATTCAGTTATTTAATAATTATTATATTATTAAATAATCAAATTATGTAACTATTTAAAGGTTTAAAATTTTAATTAAAGATATAATGATTTAATTATATAATTAATTTATTTTATCAATGATTTATTTAATTATTATTATTTTTGAAAATATTTAATTAATTAAAAATAGGGAAATAATTATTATAATTTTTTTAAATGATTTTATGAAATAAATTAATAATTTAATTATTTATTTAATAAAGTGATAAAATAATATAATAACTAGTTACTTATTATTTTTAAAAAATTATATTATTTAAAAAAATATTTTATTATTTATATGTTCAAATAATTAAGTAATAATTTAAATAATAAGTATATAGTTATTGAATTAATTTTTTATTTTATTATTTAATAAAATAGGTAAATTTTTGAGATATTTTATTTAAGATTCTTATAATTTAATAAAATAATTTGTTATTTATTTTATTACATAATAATTTATTTAAATTATTATTTATTTATATATGAAATTATTTAATAAGTCGTACGAATGAATTAAAATAGCTCGAAAGAATGAATTAGAATCGATCGTACGAGTGAATTAGAATAACTCGTACGAATGAATTAGATAGGATCGTACGAATGACATAGAATGGATCGTACAAATGAATTTGAATGGATAGTATGAATGAATTAAAATGGATACATTCGTACGTATGAATTAGAATAGGTCGTACGAATGAATTAGAATGGATCGTACGAATAAATTAGAATGGATCGTACGAATGAATTAGAATGGGTCGTACAAATGAATTAGAATGGGTCGTACGAATGAATTAGAATGACTCGTACGAATGAATTAGAATGGATCGTACGAATAAATTAGAATGGATACATTCGTACGAATGAATTAGAATAGGTCATACGAATGAATTAGAATAGCACATACGAATGAATTAAAATGGATCGTTTGGATCGTACGAATATATTAGAATGGATCGTACAAATGAATTAGAATGGGTCGTACGAATGAATTAGAATGGATCGTACGAATGAATTAGAATGGATATATTCTTACGAATGAATTAGAATAGGTCGTACGAATGAATTAGAATGGATCGTATGGATAGAACGAATGAATTAGAATGGATCATACGAATGAATTAGAATGTGTCGTACGAATGAATTAGAATGGATCGTACGAATGAATTAGAATAGCTCGTACGAATGAATTAGAATGGATCGTACGAATGACATTGAATGGATCGTACAAATGAATTTGAACGGATAGTACGAATGAATTTAGAGTGGATACATTCGTATGAATGAATTAGAATAGGTCGTACGAATGAATTAGAATCGCTCATACGAATGAATTAGAATGGATCGTACAAATGAATTAGAATAGGTCGTACGAATGAATTAGAATGGGTTGTACGAATAAATTAGAATGGCTCGTACGAATGAATTAGAATGGATCGTACGAATGAATTAGAATGGATGCATTCATACGAATGAATTAGAATAGGTCGTACGAATGAATTAGAATAGCTCATACGAATGAATTAGAATGGATCATATGGATCGTACGAATGAATAAGAATAGATCGCACGAATGAATTAGAATAGATAGAACAAATGAATTAGAATGGATCATACAAATGAATTAGAATAGATATATTCTTACGAATGAATTAGAATAGGTCGTAATAATGAATTAGAATAGCTCGCACGAATGAATTAGAATGGATCGTATGGATCATACGAATGAATTAGAATGGATCGTACGAATGAATTAGAACGGGTCGTACGAATGAATTAGAATAGCTCGTATGAATGAATTAAAATGACTCGTACGAATGGATTAGAATGGATCGTACGAATGAATTAAAATGGATACATTCGTATGAATGAATTAGAATAGGTCGTACGAATGAATTAGAATAGCTCGTTTGAATGAATTAGGATGGATCGTATAGATCGTACGAATGAATTAGCATGGATTGTACGAATGAATTAGAATGGGTCGTACGAATGAATTAGAATAGCTCGTACGAATGAATTAGAATGGATCATACGAATGAATTATAATGGATTGTACGAATGAATTATAATGGATACATTCGTACGAATGAATTATAATAGGTCGTACGAATGAGTTAGAATATCTCATACGAATGAATTAGAATGGATTGTATGGATTGTACGAATGAATTAGAATGGATCGTACGAATGAATTAGAATGGATCGTACGAATAAATTAAAATGGATCGTACGAATGAATTAGAATAGCTCGTACGAATGAAATAGAATGTATCGTACGAATGAATTAAATGGATCGTACGAATGAAATAGAATGGATCGTAGGAATTAATTAGAATAGAAATATTCGTACGAATGAATTAGAATAGGTCGTATGAATGAATTATAATAGCTCATACGAATGAATTAGAATGGATCGTACAAATGAATTAGAATGGGTCGTACGAATGAATTAGAATAGCTCGTACGAATGAATTAGAATGGATCGTACGAATGTATTAGAATGGATCGTATGAATGAATTTGAATGGATCGTACGAATGAATTAGAATGGATACATTCGTACTAATGAATTAGAATAGGTCATATGAATGAATTAGAATAGCTCGTATGAATGAATTAGAATGGATCGTATGGATCGTACGAATGAATTAAAATATCTCATATGAATGAATTAGAATGGATCGTACGAATGAATTAGAATGGATCATATGAATGAATTAGAATGGATACATTTAAACGAATGAATTAGAATAGGTCATACGAATAAATTAAAATAGCTCGTACGAATGAATTAGAGTGGATCGTTTGGATTGTACGAATGAATTAGAATAGATCGTATGAATGAGTTAGAATTGGTCGTATGAATGAATTAGACTAGCTCTTACGAATGAATTAGAATGGATAGTACGAATGAATTAGAATGGATACATTCATACGAATGAATTACAATAGGTCGTAAGAATAAATTAGAATAGCTCGTACGAATGAATTAGAATGGATCGTATGGGTCGTACGAATGAATTAGAATGGATCGTACGAATGAATTAGAACGGGTCGTACGAATGAATTAGAATGGCTCGTACGAATGAGTTAGAATGGCTCATACGAAAGAATTATAATAGATCGTACGAATGAAATAGAATGGATCGTACAAATGAAATAAAATGGATACATTCGTACGAATGAATTAGAATAGGTCGTACGAATGAATTAGAATAGCTCGTTTGTATAAATTAGGATGGATCGTATGGATCGTACGAATGAATTAGCATGGATCGTACGAATGAATTAGAATGGGTCGTACGAATGAATTAGAATAGCTCGTATGAATGATTAGAATGGATCGTACGAATGAATAAGAATGGATTGTACGAATGAATTATAATGTATACATTCGTACGAATGAATTAGAATAGCTCGTACGAATAAATTAGAATGGATTGTATGGATCGTACGAATGAATTATAATGGATCGTACGAATATATTAGAATGGATCGTACGGATGAATTAGAATGGATCGTACGAATGAATTAGAATCGATCGTACGAATTAATTAGAATGGATCATATGAATGAATTAGAATGGATCGTAGGAATGAATTAGAATGGATACATATGTACGAATGAATTAGAATAGGTCGTATGAATGTATTAGAATAACTCGTACGAATGAATTAGAATGGATCGTACGATTGAATTAGAATGGATCGTACGAATAAATTAGAATGGGTCGTGCGAATGAATTAGAATAGCTCATACGAATGAATTAGAATGGATCGTATGAATGAATTAGAATGGATCATATGAATGAATTTGAATGGATCGGACGAATGAATTAGAATGGTTACATTCGTACGAATGAATAAGAATAGGTCGTATGAATAAATTAGAATAGCTCGTACGAATGAATTAGAATGGATCGTATGGATCGTACGAATGAGTTAGAATGGATCGTACGAATGAATTAGAATGGATCGTACGAATGAATTAGAATGGATACATTCATACGAATGAATTAGAATAGGTCGTACGAATGAATTAGAATAACTTATACGAATGAATTAGAATCGATCGTATGGATCGTACGAATAAATTAGAACGGATCGTACGAATGAATTAGAATGTGTCGTACGAATGAATTAGAATAGCTCGTACGAATTAATTAGAATGGATCATACGAATGAATTAGATTGGATCGTACGAATGAATTAGAATGGATCGTATGAATGAATTAGAATAGATATATTCCCACGAATGAATTAGAATAGGTCATACGAATGAATTAGAATAGTTCGTACGAATGAATTAGAAGGGATCGTATGGATCGAACAAATGAATTAGAATGGATCGTATGAATGAATTAGAATAGGTCGTATGAATGAATTAGAATTGCTCATACGAATGAATTAGAATGGATCGTACGAATGAATTAGGATGGATACATTCGTACGAATGAATTACAATCGGTCATACAAATGAATTAAAATAGCTCGTACGAATGAATAAAAATGGATCGTATGGATCGTACGAATGAATTAGAATGGATCGTACGAATGAATTAGAATGGATATATTCATACGAATGAATTAGAATAGGTCGTACGAATGAATTAGAATGGATCGTATGGATCGAACGAATGAATTAGAATGGATCGTACGAAAGAATTAGAATGGGTCGTACGAATAAATTAGAATAGCTTGTATGAATGAATTGGAATGAATCGTACGAATGAATTAGAATGGATCGCATGAATGAATTAGAATGGATACATTCGTACGAATGAATTAGAATAGGTCGTACGAATGAATTAGAAAAGCTCGTACGAATGAATTAGAATGGATCGTATGGATCGTACGAATGAATTAGAAATGATTGTACGAATGAATTAGAATGGGTTGTACGAATGAATTAGAATAGTTTGTACGAATGAATTAGAATGGATCATAGGAATGAATTAGAATGGATCGTACGAATGAATTAGAATGGATACATTCGTACGAATGAATTAAAAAAGTTTGTACGAATGAATTAGCATAACTTGTATGAATGAATTAGAATGGATCGTATGGATCGTACGAATGAATTAGAATAGATTGTACGAATGAATTAGAATGGGTCGTACGAATGAATTAGAATAGCTCGAACAAATGAATTAGAATGGATCGTACGAATGAATTAGAATGAATATATTTGTACGAATGAATTAGAATAGGTCGTACGAATAAATTAGAAAGGATCGTACGAATGAATTAGATTGGACCATACGAATAAATTATAATGGATCGTGCCAATTAATTAGAATGGATCGTACGAATAAATTAGAATGGGTCGTACGAATGAATTAGAATATCTCGTACGAATGAATTAGAATGTCTCATACCAATGAATTAGAATGGATCGTACAAATGAATTAGAATGGATCGTACCAATGAATTAGAATGGGTCGTACGAATGAATTAGAATAGCTCATACGAATGAATTAGAGTGGCTCGTACGAATGAATTAGAACTGATCGTACGAATGAATTAGAATGGATCGTACGAATGAATTAAAATGGATACATTCGAACGATGGAATTAGAATAGGTCGCATGAATGAATTAGAATAGCTCGTACGAATGAATTAGAATAGATCGTATGGATCGTACGAATGAATTAGAATGGATCATACGAATGAATTTGAATGGGTCGTTCAAATAAATTAGAATAGCTTGTACGAATGAACTAGAATGGATCGTACGAATGAATTCGAATAGCTCGTTTGAATGAATTAGAATGGATCATATGGATCGTACGAATGAATTCGAATAGATTCATACGAATGAATTAGAATGGGTCGTACGAATGAGTTAGAATGGATCGTACGAATTAATTAGAATGGATCGTACGAATGAATTAGAATGGATCGTATGAAAGAATTAGAATGGATCATACAAATGAATTAGAATAGGTCATACGAATGAATAAGAATAGCTCATACGAATGAATTAGAATGGATCGTATGGATTGTACGAATGAATTAGAATGGATCATAGGAATGAATTAGAATGGGTCATAGCAATAAATTAGAATAGCTCGTATGAATGAATTAGAATGGACCGTAAGAATGAATTAGAATGGATCGTACGAATGAATTAGAATATATACATTCGTATGAATGAATTAGAATAGGTCGTACGAATGAATTAGAATTGCTCATATGAATGAATTAGAATGGATCGTATGGATCGTACGAATTAATTAGAATGGATCGTCCGAATGTGTTAGAATGGATCGTATAAATTAGAATGGGTCGTACGAATGAATTAGAATAGCTCGTACGAATGAATTAGAATAGCTCGTACGAATGAATTAGAATGGCTCATACGAATGAATAAGAATGGATCGTACGAATGAATTAGAATGGATCGTACGAATGAATTAGAATAGCTCGTATGAATGAATTAGAATAGCTCGTACGATCTAATTAGAATGGATCGTACGAATGAATTAGAATGGATCGTACAAATGAATTAGAATAGCTCGTACGAACGAATAAGAATGGACCGTACGATTGAATTAGAATAGCTCGTACGAATGAATTAGAAGGGATCGTTCGAATGAAATAGAATGGACCGTGAAAATGAATTAGAATGGATATATTCGTGCGAATGAATTAGAATAGCTCGTACGATTGAATTAGAATGGATCGTACGAATGAAGTAGAATAGCTCATACGAATATATCAGAATGGATCGTAAAAATGAATTAGAATGGATCGTACGAATGAATTAGAATGGATCGTGCGAATGAATTAGAACGGATCGTACGAATGAATTAGAATGGATCGTATGGATCGTACGAATGAATTAGAATGGATCCTATGAATGAATTCGAATGGGTCGTACGAATGAATTAGAATAGCTCGTACGAATGAATTATAATGGATTGTACGAATGAATTAGAATAGCTCGTACAAATGAATTAGGATGGATTATACGATTGAATTAGAATGGATATATTCGTACGAATGAATTAGAATAGGTCATACGAATGAATTAGAATAGCTCATACGAATGAATTAGAATGGATAGTATGGATCATACAAATGAATTAGAATGGATTGTACGAATGAATTAGAATGGGTTATACGAATGAATTAGAATAGCTCGTACGAATGAATTGGAATGGATCGTACGAACGGATTACAATGGATCATACGAATGAATTACAATGCATCGTACAAATGAATTAGAATCGATACATTCGTACGAATGAATTAGAATAGGTCGTACGAATGAATTAGAATAGATCGTGCGAATGAATAAGAATGGATTCGTTCGAATGAATTAGAATGGGTCGTACGAATGAATTAGAATAGCTCGTACGAATGAATTAGAATGGATCGTATGAATGAATTAGAATGGATCGTACGAATGAATTAGAATGGATACATTCGTACGAATAAATTAGAATAGGTCGTACGAATGAATTCGAATAGCTCGTACGAATGAATTATAATGGATCGTATGGATCGTACGAATGAATTTAAATGGATTCATACGAATAAATTAGAATGGGTCGTACGAATGAATTAGAATGGATCTTACGAATGAATTAGAATGGATCGTACGAAAAAATTAGAATGGATTATACAAATGAATTAGAGTAGGTCGTACGAATGAATAAGAATAGCTCATACGAATGAATTAGAATGGATCGTATGGATCGT
Source organism: Chamaelirium japonicum (assembly GCA_947650365.1). Classification (NCBI taxonomy): domain Eukaryota; kingdom Viridiplantae; phylum Streptophyta; class Magnoliopsida; order Liliales; family Melanthiaceae; genus Chamaelirium; species Chamaelirium japonicum. The sequence goes on along the minus strand of CANTAL010000015.1, from coordinate 1,995,245 downwards.
ACGAATGAATTAGAATGGATTATACGAATAAATTAGAATGGGTCATAGGAATGAATTAGAATAGCTCGTACGAATGAATTAGAAGGGGTCTTAAAAATGAATTAGAATGGATCGTACGAATGAATTAGAATGTATACATTCGTACGAATAATTAGAATAGGTCGTACGAATAAATTAGAATAGCTCATACGAATAAATTAGAATGAATCGTATGGATCATACGAATTAATTAGAATGGATCGTACGAATGAGTTAGAATGGATCGTATAAATTAGAATGGATCGTATGAATAAATTATAATGGATCGTATGAATAAATTAGAATGGATCGTATGAATGAATTAGAATGGATTGTACGAATGAATTAGAATGGATACATTCGTACGAATGAATTAGAATAGGTCATACGAATGAATTAGAATAGCTCGTACGAATGAATTAGAATGGATCGTACGGATCGTCCGAATGAATTAGAATGGATTGTACTAATGAATTAGAATGGGTCGTACGAATGAATTAGAATGGCCCGTACGAATGAATTAGAATGGATCATACGAATGAATTAGAATAGATCATATGAATGAATTAGAATGGATCGTACAAAATGAATTAGAATGGATACATTCGTACGAATGAATTAGAATAGGTCGTACGAATGAATTAGAATGGATTGTATGGATCGTACGAATGAATTAGAATGGATCGTACAAATGAATTAAAATAGATACATTCGTACGATTGAATTAGAAGAGGTCGCATAAATGATTAGAATAGCTCGTACGAATGAAATAGAATGGATCGTATGGATTGTACGAATGAATTAGAATGGATCATACGAATGAATTAGAATGGGTCGTTCGAATGAATTAGAATAGCTCGTACGAATGAATTAGAATGGATCGTACGAATGAATTAGAATAGATCGTACGAATGAATTAGAATGGATATATTCATACGAATGAATTAGAATAGGTCGTACGAATGAATTAGAATGGATCGTATGGATCAAACGAATGAATTATAATGGATCGTACGAATGAATTAGAATGGGTCGTACGAATAAATTAGAATAGCTTGTACGAATGAATTAGAATGAATCATACGAATGAGCTAGAATGGATCGTACGAATGAATTAGAATGGATACATTCGTACGAATGAATTAGAATAGGTCGTACGAATGAATTAGAATTGCTCGTACGAATGAATTAGAATGGATCATATGGATTGTACAAATGAATTAGAATGGATCATACAAATGAATTAGAATGGGTTGTAGGAATGAATTAGAATGGCTCGTAAGAATGAACTAGAATGGATTGTACGAATGAATTAGAATAGATTGTACGAATGAATTAGAATGGATACATTCGTACAAATGAATTAGAATATGTCGTATGAATGAATTAGAATAGCTCGTACGAATGAATTAAAATGAGTCGTATGGATCGTACGATTGAATTAGAATAACGCATTCGAATAAATTAGAATGGATCATACGAATAAATAAGAACGGATCGTAGGAATGAATTAGAATGGAAACATTCGTACGAATGAATTAGAATAGGTCGTACGAATGAATTAGAATAGCTCGTACGAATAAATTAGAATGGATCGTATGGATCATATGAATGAATTAGAATGGATCGTACAAATGAATTAGAATGGGTCGTATGAATGAATTAGAATAACTCGTACAAATGAATTAGAATGGATCGTACGAATGATTTAGAATCGATACATTCGTATGAATGAATTAGAATAGGTCGTACGAATGAATTGGAATAGCTTGTATGAATGAATTAGAATGGATCGTATGGATCGTACGAATGAATTAGAATGGATCATACGAATGAATTAGAATGGGTCATACGAATGAATTAGAATAGCTTGTACGAATGATTCGGAATGGATCGTACGAATAAATTAGAATGGATCATACGAATGAGTTAGAATGGATCGTACGAATGAATTAGGATGGATACATTCGTACAAATGAATTAGAATAGGTCGTACGAATGAATGAATTAGAATGGATCATACGAATGAATTAGAATGGATCGTATGAATAAATTAGAATAGTTCGTTCGAATGAATTAGAATGGATCGTACGAATGAATTAGAATGGATCGTACGATTGAATTAGAATGGATACATTCATACGAATGAATTAGAATAGGTCGAACGAATGAATTTGAATAGCTCGTACGAATGAATTAGAATTGATCGTATGGATCGTATGAATGCATTACAATAGATCGTACGAATGCATTACAATGGATCGTGCGAATGAATTAGAATCACTCGTATGAATGAATTAGAAAGTATCATACGAATGAATTAAAATGGATACATTCGTAAAAATGAATTAGAATAGGCCATACGAATAAATTAGAAAGGATCGTACGAATGAATTAAAATAGATACATTCGTACGAATGAATTAGAATAGGCTATACGAATGAATTAGAATAGGCCATACGAATGAATTTAAATAATTTCATTATTTATTTATGTTATTAAAATTTTTTTAATAAAATAATTCAATTATTTTATTATATAATATTTTAATCATATAATTTAAATATTTTATTATTTAAATATTAACTTAAAAATTTAAAGTACAAATTTTATTAATTAATAATTTTTTGAAATATTAAAATAATTTAATCAATAATTTCATGACGAAATTATTATGCAATAAAATTATTTGATTATTATTTAAATAAATTATTAAATAATTATTTATTTAAATAACTAAAATATTATAATTTAATTATTTAAATAATGAATTAAAGAATTATATAAATAATAGTTTTTTTCCATAATAAAATAATTAGTCAATTATCAAAATATTTAAAAACTTAATTAGAGAAGAAACATATCAAATAGATTATATACTTAAAAAACATAAATATTTTCATTTTTAAATAATTTCATAGTTAAATAAATAATAATTTAAATAAAATGTTGTATAATTAAATAAATAAAAAAAATTATTAAATTATAAAATATTATTTAAAATAACTTAAAAAATAATTATTGAAATAATTGAAATATTATAATAATAAAATTTTTAATAAAATAATAAATTTATTTTTTTATTTAATTATCTAATTATTTAATGATATTTATTATTTTATTTATTTTTTAATTATTATATTCTTAAATAGTCTAATTATGTAAGTATTTAATGGTTTCAAATATTAAATAGAGAAATAATGATTTAAGTATATAATCAATTTATTTTTTTAGTTATTTTATTAATTATTAATACTTTTTAAATTAATGAAATTAATTATTTCAATAATAAATTACTAAAATAATAAAATAATAAATTATTTTCTTATTTTCTTATTTCATAAGTAAATAATGAAAATATTGAATTAATTAACAATTAATGAAATAATTATTATAATTTTTCTTTAATTATTTTATGAAATAATTTATTACTTTAATTATTTATTCAATAAAGTTATATAATTATATAATAATATAATAACGAATTACTTATTATTTTAAAAACATTATATTATTTAAAAAAAAAAAATTTATTTATATGTTCAAAAAATTAACTAATTATTTAAATAATAAGTCAATAGTTATTGAATTAATTTCTAATTTTATTACTTAATAAAATAATTAATTTTTGATTTATTTTATTTAATTTTTTAAAATTTATTAAAATAATTTATTTTATTATTTCAATATATAATAATTTATTTAAATTATTATTTATTTAACTATGAAATTATTTCATTATTTAAAAAAATTTATTTTATAAATTAATTTTTAAATATTTAAATAATTGATTAATTATTTAATTATTATAAGAAATTATTATTTAAATAATTCTTTATATAATTATCTAAATAATAAAATTCTAATAAATAATTATTTTAATAAATAAATATTAAAAATTATTTCATTAATTTTTTATTTCATTATTTCATTATTTAAATCATTATTCCATAAATTATAATTAATCCAATATTTTTAATATTTACTTATTGAATAATTCAATAACGTTTATTCAATTATTTCATTATTCAATTATTCAACAAGTAAATAATGAAAATATTTGATTAATTATAATATATGGAATAATGATTCAAATAATGGTTTAATAATTTTATAAAATATTTAAATAATTTCATTATTTCCTTATGTTATTAATATTTTTTAATAAAATAATTCAATTTTATAATTATATAATAATTTAATCAAATAATTTAAGTACTTTATTATTGAAATATTTATGTAATTATTTAATTTATAAATAAAATAAATAAATAATTTTTAAATGGATCGTACATTTAATTATATTAACATTTAAATATATTAAAATTTAATTATTTAGATAATTAAGTAAATAAGCATTTAAAAAATATTTTTTTTAATAATTAATATATTTAGTTAATTATTGAAATATTTAAAACCTTAAATAGTAAAGAAATATATCAAATAGATTATTTACTTTAAAAAATAAATATTTTATTTATTAAATAATTTTATGTTTAAATATAATAATTTAAATAAAATATTATATATTTAAATAAATGAATTAATTATTAAATTATGAAATATTAATTGAAATAAATAAAAAAATAAATTATTTAATTAAGTAATAAAATAAAACAATAATTTAATAACTATTTACTTATTATTTAAATAATGAGTTAATTATTTGAATATATGAATAATAAAATATTTTTTTATATTGCTTAATTTTTTTTTAATAATCAAAGAAATATTTATTTATTTTAATATTGAAATTATAAATAATCAATAGTATCATCCCAAAGTTATTATAATAATCATTGTAATGTTTCTATAATTATTTTTAAAAAAGTAATCATTTATTATTTTTATTTATTTATTATTTTTATTTATTTTTTTTTTTAATATAATTTATTTATATATTTATTATTTATTTATTATGTTATTTATTTATTAATTATTATTTAATGTAATCATTATTCCATAAATTATAATTAATGCAATATTTTTATTATTTACTTAATGAATAATTTAATAATGATTATTGAATTATTCAATAAGTAAATAATGAAAATATTTAATTAATTATAATTTATGGAATAATGATTCAAATAATTTAAATAATTACAATTATATCATTATATAATAATAATTTATGGAATAATGATTCAAATAATGATTCAAATAATTCAAATAATTACAATTATATCATTATATAATATTTTGATCAAATAATTTAAGTATTTTATTATTTTAATATTAACTTAATAATTTAAAGTGGAAATTATATTGATTAATAATTTTTTAAAATATTAAAATAATTTAATCAATAAATACATAACTAAATTATTATGTAATAAAATTATTAGATTATCATTTAAATAAATTATTAAGTAATTATTTATTTAAATAATTAAAATATTAGAATTTAATTATTTAGTTAAGAAAATAAAGAATTATTTAAATAATAATTTTTTCTAATAATAAAATATTTATTCAATTAATTAAATATTTTGAAGCTTAATTACTAAAGAAATATATCAAATTGATTATTTACTTAAACAAATAAATATTTTTATTATTTAATAATTTCATAGGTAAATAAATAATAATTTAAATAAAATATTATATAATTAAATAAATAAATTGTTTTATTAAATTATGAAATATTAATTGAAATAACTAAAAAAATCATTATTTAATTAAGTAATAAAATAAATAAATAATGTAATAATGATTTACTTATTATTTAAATAATTAGTTAATTATTTGAATATATGAATAGAATCGTCTCAATGTTATTATGAATATCATTATAATGTTTCTATAATTTTTTTAATGATAATAATTATTTATTATATAATAACATAATTTTAATCATTCAAATATTTAAATAATTAACTTTTTATTAAAATAATAATTTTATTTAGTTATTTAATTATCTAGTTATTTAATAAAACTTATTATTTTATTTATTTATTAATTATTATATTATTAAATAATCAAATTATGTAACTATTTAATGGTTTAAAATATCGGACGATCAATTCTAATTCATTCATACCATCCATTCTAATTCATTCGTACGATCTATTCAAATTCATTTGTACGATCCATTCTAATTCATTTGTACGATCCATTCTAATTCATTCATACGATCTATTTTAATTCAATCGCACGAAGGTATCCATTCTAATTCATTCGTATAATCCATTCTAATTCACTCGTGCGATCCATTCTAATTCATTTGCACGAATGTATCCATTCTAATTCATTCGTAAGATCCATTTTAATTCATTCGTATGATCCATTCTAACTTATTCGTAGGATCCATTCTAATTCATTCGTACGATCCATTCTAATTCATTCGCATGATCCATTCTAATTCATTCGTACGATTCATTCTAATTCATTTGTTCGCACGAATGTATCCATTCTAATTCATTCGTACGAATGTATCTATTCTAATTCATTCGCAAGAACGAATGTATCCCTTCTAATTCATTCATACGATCCATTCTAATTCATTCGTACGATCCATTCTAATTCATTCGCACGAATATATCCATTCTAATTTATTCGCACGAATGGATTAGAATGGATCGTACGAATGAATTAGAAAGGATACTTTCGTGCGAATGAATTAGAATGGATACATTCGTGCGAACGAATTAGAATGGATCGTACGAAAGAATTAGAATAGAAAGTAGGAACTAATTAGAAGGGATATATTCGTGCGTACGAATGAATTAGAATGGATCATACGAATGAATTAGAATGGATACATTCGTGCGAATGAATTAGAATGGATCGTACGAATGAATTTTAATGGATCGTACAAATGAATTAGAATGGATATATTCATGTCAATGAATTTGAATGCATCGTACGAATAAATAAGAATGGATCGTACGAATGAGTTAGAATGGATCGTGCAAATAAATTAGAATGGATCGTGCGAATGAATTAGAATGGATCGTACGAATGAATTAAAATGGATACATTTGTGCGAATGAATTAGAATGGATCGTACGAATGAATTAGAATGGATACATTCGTGCGAATGAATTAGATTGGATACATTTGAGCGAATGAATTAGAATGGATCGTACGAATGAATTAGAATGGATACATTCGTGCGAATTAATTAGAATGGATCGTATGAATGAATTAAAATAGATCATATGAATGAAATAGAATGGATACATTCATGTGAATAAATTAGAATGGATCGTACGAATGAATTAGAATGGACCGTACGAATGAATTAGAATGGATCGTCCGAATGTATCCATTCTAATTCATTCGAACAATCCATTTTAATTCATTCGTACGATCCATTCTAATTCATTCACACGAATATATCCTTTCTAATTCTGGATACATTCGTGCGAATGAATTAGAATGGATTGTATGAATGAATTAGAACGGATAGTACCAATGAATTAGAATGGATCGTACGAATTGATCGCACGATTGAATTAGGATGGATCGTATGAATGAATTAGAATGGATTCATTCTAATTTATTCATACGATCCATTCTAATTCATTCGTACGATCCATTCTAATTCATTCGTACGATCCATTCTAATTCATTAACACGATCCATTCGTTCCATTCAAATTCATTCGCACGAATTCATTCATACGATCCATTATAATTCATTCGTACGATTTATTCTAATTCATTCGTACGATCCATTCTAATTCATTCATACGATCCATTCTAATTCATTCGCACGAATGTATCCATTCTAATTCATTCGTACGATCCATTCTAATTCATTCGTACGATCATTCGTATGATCAATTCTAATTCAATCGTGCGAATGTATCCATTCTAATTCATTCGTACGATCCATTCTAGTTCATTCGCACGAATGTATCCATTCTAATTCATTCGTACGATCATTCTACTTTATTCGTACGATCCATTCTAATTCATTCGTATGATCGACTCGAATTCATTCGCACAAATGTATCCATTCTAATTCATTCGTACAATCCATTCTAATTCATTCGTATGATTGTATCCTTTATAATTCATTCGTACGATCCATTATAATTTATTCGTACGATCGATTCTAATTCATTCGCAATCCATTCGAGCGAATGAATTAGAATAGATCGTACGAATGAATTAGAATGGATATATTCATGCAAACGAATTAGAATGGACCGTACGAATGAATTAGAATGGATACATTCGTACAAGTAAATTAGAATGGATTGTACGAATGAATTAGAATGGATCGTATGAATGAATTAGAATAGATCGTATGAATAAATTAGAATGGATTGTACGAATGAATTAGAATGGATACACTCGTGCGAATGAATTAGAATAGATCGTATGAATGAATTAGAATGGATCATACGAATGAATTAGAATGGATCGTACGAATGAATTGGAATGGATACATTCGAGCGATTGAAATAGAATGGATCGTACGAATGAATTAGAATAGATCGTACAAATGAATTAGAATGGATATATTAGTACGAATGAATTAGAATGGATCGTATGAATGAATTAGAGTGGATATATTCGTGCGAATGAATTAGAATGGATCGTACAAATGAAGTAAAATGGATCGTAAGAATGAATTAGAAATGATTGTACGAATAAATTAGAATGGATCGTATGACGCACGAATGTATCCATTCTAATTCAATCGTACGATCCATTCTAATTCGTTCGCAGGAATGTATCCATTCTAATTCATTTTAATTCATTCGTACGATCCAAACTAATTCATTCGTACAAATATATCTATTCTAATTCATTCATACGATCCATTCTAATTCATTCGCACGATTGTATCCATTCTAATTCATTCGTACGATCCATTCTAATTCATTCGTATGATCCATTCTAATTCATTCGCACGAATGTATCCATTCTAATTCATTCGCACGAACGATCCATTCTAATTCATTCGTACGATCCATTCTAATTCGATTGGATACATTCACACGAATGAATTAGAATGGATCATACGAATGAATTAGAATAGATACATTCGTGCGAATGAATTAGAATGGATCGTACGAATGAATTAGAATTGATCGTGCAAATGAATTAGAATAGATACATTCGTGCAAATGAATTAGAATGGATTGTACGAATGAATTAGAATGGATCGTACGAATAACTTAGAATGGATCGTACGAATGAATTAGAATGGATCGTACGAATGAATTAGATTGGATCGTACGAATGAATTAGAATGGATCGTACGAATGAATTAGAATGGCTACATTCGTTCGTGCGAATTAATTAGAATAGATTGTACGAATGAATTAAAATGGATCGTACGAACGAATTAGAATGGCTACATTTATTCGTGCGAATGAATTAGAATGGATCGTATGAATGAATTAGAATGGATACATTCGTGCGAATGAATTAGAATAGATCGTATGAATGAATTAGAATGGATCATTCGAATGAATTAGAATGGATACATTCGTGCGATCCATTCTAATTCATTCATACGATCCATACTAATTTATTCGTACTATCCATTCTATTTTATTCGTACGATCCATTCTAATTAATTCGCACGAATGAATTAGAATGGATCATATGAATGAATTAGAATGGATCGTGCGAATGAGTTAGAATGGATACATTCGTGCGAATGAATTAGAATGGGTACATTCGTGCGAATATATTAGAATGGATCGTACAAATGAATTAGAATGGATACATTCGTGCAAATGAATTAGAATGGATTATACGAATGAATTAGAATGGATCGTATGAATGAATTAGAATGGATCGTACGAAAGAATTAGAATAGATTGTGCGAATGAATTAGAATGCATCGTACGAATGAATTAGAATGGATACATTCGTGCGAATGAATTAGAATCGATCGTACGAATGAATTAGAATGGATCGTTTGGATGAATTAGAATGGATAAATTCGTGCGAATGAATTAGAATGGATCGTACGAATGAATTAGAATGGATACATTCGTGCGAATGAATTAGAATGGATCTTACAAATGAATTAGAAGGGATACATTCGTATGAATGAATTGGAATGGATCGTGCGAATGAATTAGAATGGATCGTACGAATGTATCCATTCTAATTCATTCCTACGATCCATTCTAATTCATTCATATGATCCATTCTAATACATTCGTACGAACCATTCTAATTCATTCGCACGAATGTATCCATTCTCATTCTGGATACATTCGTGCGAATGATTTAGAATGGATTGTACGAATGAATTAGAATGGATCATACGAATCAATTAGAATGGATCGTACGAATGGATCGCACGAATGAATTATAATGGATCGTATGAATGAATTAGAATGGATTCATTCTAATTCATTCGTACGATCCATTCTAATTCATTCGTACGATCAATTCTTATTTATTCGTACGATCCATTCTAATTCAGTCGTATGATCCATTCTAATTCATTCGCACGATCCATTCCTATTCTTTCATTCGACCCATTCTAATTCATTCGCACGAATTCATTCGTACGATCCATTCTAATTCATTTGTACGATCCATTTTAATTCAATCGTACGATCCATTCTAATTCATTCATACGATCCATTCTAATTAATTCGCATGAATATATCCATTCTAATTCATTCGTACGATCCATTCTAATTTATTTATACGATCCATTTCCATTCCAATTCATTCATATGATCATTCGTACGATCCGTTCTAATTCATTCATACTATCCATTCTAATTTATTTGTACGATCCATTCTAATTCGTTCGTACGAATGTAACCATTCTAATTCATTCGTATGATCCATTCTAAATCATTCGTACGACCCATTCTAGTTCATTCGCAAGAATGTATCCAATCTAATTCATTCGTTCGATCCGTTCTAATTCATTTGTACGATCCATTCTAATTCTTTCGCATGAATGTATCCATTCTACTTCATTCGTACGATCGTATCCATTCTTATTCATTCATACGATCCATTCTAATTCATTCATACGATCGATTCTAATTCATTCCCACGAATATATCCATTATTGCGAATGAATTAGAATGGATCGTACGAATGAATTAGAATGTTAACATTTGTGCGAATGAATTATAATGGATCGTACGAATGAATTAGAATCGATACATTCGTACAAATGAATTAGAATGGATCGTACAAATGAATTAGAATGAATCGTATGAATGAATTAGAATGGATTGTACGAATAGATTAGAATGGATACATTCGTGTGAATGAATTAGAATGGATCGTACGAAGGAATTAGAATAGATCATACGAATGAAATAGAATGGTTTGTACGAATGAATTAAAATGGATACATTCGTGCGAATGAATTAGAGTGGATCATATGAATCAATTAATATAGATCATACGAATGAATTAGAATGAATACATTAGTATGAATGAATTAGAATGGATCGTACGAATGAATTAGAATGGATACATTCGTGCGAATGAATTAGAATGGATTGTACGAATGAAGTAAAATGGATTGTACGAATGAATTTGAATGGATCGTATGAATGAGTTATAATGGATACATTCGTGCGAATGAATTAGATTGGATCATACGAATGAATTAGAATGGATCGTACTTATGAATTAGAATGAATCGTACGAATGAATTAGAATGGATCGTGCGAATGAATTAGAATGAATCGTGCGAATGAATTAAAATGGATTGTACGAATGAATTAGAATGGATACATTCGTGTGAATGAATTAGAATGGATCATATGAATGAATTAGAATGGATCATACGAATGAATTAGAATGGATCGTACGAATGAATTAGAATGGATACATTCATGCGAATGAATTAGAATGGATCATACGAATGAATTAGAATGGATGCATTCGTGCGAATGAATTAGAATGGATACATTCATGCGAATGAATTAGAATTGATCGTATGAATGAATTAGAATGGATTGTGTGGATTGTACGATTGAATTAGAATTGATCATATTAATAAATTAAAATGGCTATATTCGTTCGTATGGATGAATTAGAATGGATACATTCGTGCGAATGAATTAGAATGGATCGTACGAATGAATTATAATGGATTCGTACGATATATTCTAATTTATTCGTACGATCCATTCTAACTCATTCGTACTATCCATTTTAATTCATTCGCACGAATGTATCCATTCTAATTCATTCGTACGATCCATTATATTTCATTCGTACGATCCATTCAAATTCATTCGCACGAATGTATCCATTCTAATTCATTCGCACGAATATATCCATTCTAATTCATTCGTACGAATGAATTAGAATGGATCATATGAATGAATTAGAATGGATACATTCGTGCGAATGAATTAGAATGGATCATACGAATGAATTAGAATGGATGCATTCGTGCGAATGAATTAGAATGGATACATTCATGCGAATGAATTAGAATTGATCGTATGAATGAATTAGAATGGATTGTGTGGATTGTACGATTGAATTAGAATTGATCGTATTAATAAATTAAAATGGCTATATTCGTTCGTATGAATGAATTAGAATGGATACATTCGTGCGAATGAATTATAATGGATCGTACGAATGAATTATAATGGATTCGTACGATATATTCTAATTTATTTGTACGATCCATTCTAACTCATTCGTACTATCCATTTTAATTCATTCGCACGAATGTATCCATTCTAATTCATTCGTACGATCCATTATATTCCATTCGTACGATCCATTCAAATTCATTTGCACGAATGTTTCCATTCTAATTCATTCGCACGAATATATCCATTCTAATTCTTTCGTACGAATGAATTAGAATGGATCATATGAATGAATTAGAATGGATACATTCGTGCGAATGAACTTAAATGGATCATACAAATGAATTTGAATGGATGGACGAATAAATTAAAATGAATCATGCGAATGAATTAGAATGGATCGTACGAATGAATTATAATTGATCGTACGAATGAATTAGAATGGATCATATGAATGAATTAGAACGGATCGTACGAATGAATTAGAATGGATACATTCGTGCGAATGAATTAGAGTGGATCATACGAATGATTTAGAATAGTTCGCATGAATGTATCCATTCTAATTCATTCGTACAATCCATTCTACTTCATTCGTACGAGCCATTCTAATTCATTCGCACGAATGTATCAATACTAATTCTGGAAACTTTCTTGTGAATGAATTAGATTGGATTGTACGAATGAATTAGAATCGATCGTACAAATGAATTAGAATGGATCGGACGAATGAATTAGAATGGATCGTACGAATGAATTAGAATGGATTGTACAATCTTCTGATCCATTCTTATGATTCATTCATACGATCCATTCTAATTCAATGTTATGATCCATTCTAATTCATTCGTACGATCGATTATAATTCATTCATATGATCCATCCTAATTCATTCCTACGATCCTTTCTAATTCATTCGCACGAATGTATCCATTCTAATTCATTCGTATGATCCATTCTAATTCATTCGTACGATACATTCTAATTCGTTCGTATGATCTATTCTAATTCATTCGCACAAATGTATCCATTCTAATTCATTCGTACGATTCATTCTAATTCATTCGTATGATCAATTCTAATTCATTGATATGATCCATTCTAATTTATTCGCACGAATGTATCTATTCTAATTCATTCACACGAATGTATCCATTCTAATTTCTTCGTACGATCCATTCTAATTCATTCGCACGAATGTATCCATTCTAATTCATTCGTACGATCCATTCTAATTCATTCGCACGAATGTATCCTTTCTAATTCAATCGTACGATCCATTCTAATTCATTCGTATGATTAAATGTAGCAATTCTAATTCATTCATACGAATGTATCCATTCTAATTCTTTTGCACGAATGTATCTATTCTAATTCATTCGTACGATCCATTCTAATTCATTCGAACGATCAATTCCAATTTATTCGCATGAATGTATCCATTCTAATCCATTCGCACGAATGTCTCTAAATGGATACATTCATGCGAAAGATTAAGAATGGATCGTACGAATGAATTAGAATGATTCATACGAATGAATTAGAATGGGTCGGACGAATGAATTAGAATGGATACATTCGTACGATCAATTCTAATTCATTCGTACGATCCATTCTAATTCATTCATATGATTCATTCTAATTCATTCGTACGATCCATTATAATTCATTCACACGAATGTATCCATTCTATTTCATTAGTACGATCCATTCTAATTCATTCATACGATCCATTCTAATTCATTCGTACAAATATATCCATTTTAATTCATTCGTACGATCCATTCTAATTCATTCGCACGAATGTATCCATTCTAATTCATTCGTACGATCCATTCTAAATAATTCGTACAATCCATTCTAATCCATTCGCACGAATGAATCCATTCTAATTCATTCGCACGAATGTATCCAAATGGATACATTCGTGCAAATGAATAAGAATGGATCGTACGAATGAATTAGAATGATTCATAGGAATGAATTAGAATGGATCGTACGATCAATTCTAATTCATTCGTATGATCCATTCTAAATCATTCATATGATCCATTCTAAATCATTCGTATGATCAATTTTAATTCATTCGCACGAATGTATCCATTCTAATTCATTCGTACGATACATTCTAATTCATTTATACGATCCATTCTAATTCATTCGTACGAATGTATCCATTTTAATTCATTCGTATGATCCATTCTTATTGATTCGCGTAAATGTATCCATTCTAATTCATTCGTTCGATCCATTCTAATTCATTCGTATGATCCATTCTAATTCATTTGCACAATCCATTCTAATTCATTCGTACGATCCATTCAAATTCTTTCGTTCGCACAAACGTATCCATTCTAATACATTCATACGAATGAATTAGAATGGACCGTACGAATGAATTAGAATGGATACATTCGTACGAATGAATTAGAATGGATCGTACAAATGAATTAGAATGGATCATAAGAATGAATTAGAATATATCATATGAATAAATTAGAATGGATCGTACGAATGAATTAGAATGGACCGTACGAATGAATTAGAATGGATACATTCGTGTGAATTAATTAGAATAGATCGTACGAATGAATTAGAATGGATACATTCGTGCGAATGAATTAGAATGGATCGTACGAATGAATTAGAATAGATTGTACAAATGAGTTAGAATGGATCGTACAAATGAATTCGAATGGATCGCATGAATGAATTAGAATGGATCGTGCGAATGAATTAGAATGGATCGTACGAATGAATTAAAATAGATACATTCACGTGAATAAATTAGAATGGATCGTACGAATGAATTAGAATGGATCATACGAACGAATTGGAATGGATACATTCTTGCGATTGAATTAGAATGGATTGTATGAATGAATTAAAATGGATCATACGAATGAATTAGAATGGGTACATTCATGCGAATGAATTAGAATGGATCTTACGAATGATTTAGAATAGATCGTACGAATGAATTAGAATAGTTCGTGCGAATGAATTAGAATAGCTTCTACGAATGAATTAGAATTGCTACATTCGTTCGTGTGAATGAATTAGAATGGATCATACGATTAAATTAGAATGGATCGTACGAATGAATTAGAATGGATACACTTGTGCGAATGAATTAGAATGGATCGTACGAATGAATTATAATAGATCGTACGAATGAACTAGAATTGATCGTACGAATGAATTAGAATGGATATATTCGTATGAATGAATTAGAATAGATACATTCGTGCAAATGAATTAGAATGTATCGTACGAATCAATTAAAATGCATCGTATGAATGAATTAGACTGGATACATTCGTGCAAATAAATTAGAATGGATCGTACGAATGAATCAAAATGGGTACATTCGTGCGAATAAATTAAAATTGGTCGTACGAATGAATTAGAATGGATCGTGCGAATAAATTAGAATGGATACATTCATGCAAATGAATTAGAATGGATCGTACGAATGAATTAGAATGGATCGTACGAATGAACTAGAAAGGATACATTTGTGCGAATGAATTAGAATGCATCATATGAATGAATTAGAATGAATCGTACGAATGAATTAGAATGGATACATTCGTACGATCCATTCTAATTAGAATGGATCGTATGAATGAATTAGAATGGATCGTACGAATGAATTAGAATGGATCGTACGAATGAATTAGAATAGATACATTCGTGCAAATGAATTTGAATGGATCCTACGAATGAATTAGAATGGATTGTACGAATGAATTAGAATGGATCATGCGAATGAATTTGAATGGATCGTACGAATGAATTAGTATGGATCGTACGAATGAATTAGAATGGATACATTCGTATAAATGAATTAGAATGGATCGTACGAATGAATTAGAATGGATACATTCGTGCGAATGAATTAGAATGGATCCTACAAATGAATTAGATTGGATAGTATTAATGAATTAGAATGGATCGTACGATAGAATGGATCGTGCGAATGAATTAGAATGGATACATTCGTGTGAATGAATTAGAATAGATACATTCGTGTGAATGAATTAGAATGGATAGTACAAATGAATTAAAATGGATCGTGCGAATGAATTAGAATGGATCGTGCGAATGAATTAGAATGGATCGTACGAATAAATTAGAAGAATGATTTAGAATGGATCGTACGAATGAATTAGAATGGATCGTACGAATGTATTAGAATGGATACATTCGTGCGAATGAATTAGAATGGATCGTACGAATGAATTATAATGGATCGTACGATAGAATGGATCGTCCGAATGAATTAGAATGGATCATATGAATTAGAATGGATCGTTAGAATGAATTAGAATGGATCGTACGAATGAATTAGAATGTATCGTACGAATGAATTACAACGTATCGTACGAATGAATTAGAACGGATCATACGAATGAATTAGAACGGATCATCTGAATGTATTAGAAAGGATACATTCATGCGAATAAATTAGAATGGATCGTATGAATGAATTAGAATGGATCGTGCGAATGAATTAGAATGGATCGAACGAATAAATTAGAATGGATCGTACGAATGAATTAGAATGGATCGTACGAATTAGAATGGATCGTACGAATGAATTAAATGGATACATTCGTGCGAATGTCATCGTACGATCCATTCTAATTCATACGTACGATCCATTCTAATTCATTCGTATGATCCATTCTAATTCATTCGTATGATCAATTCTAATTCATTCATACGATCCATTCTAATTCATTCGTACGATCCATTCTAATTCATTCGTACGATCTATTCTAATCCATTCGTACGATCCATTCTAATTCATTCGCACGAATGTATCTATTCTAATTCATTCGTATGATCCATTCTAATTCATTTGTATGATCCATTCTATTTCATTCGTACGATCCATTCTAATTCATTCACACGAATGTATCCTTTCTACTTCATTCATACGATCTATTCTAATTCATTCGTATAATCTATTCTAAATCAATCGCACGATTGTGTCTTATTATAATTCATTTGTACGAACTATTCTAATTCATTCGTACGATCCATTCTAATTCTTTCTTACAATCCATTCTAATTCATTCGTACGTATGAATGAATTAGAATGGATCGTATGAATGAATCAGAATGGATCATCTAAATGAATTAGAATGGATCGTTCGAATGAATTAGAATAGATCATATGAATGCTTTAGATTGGATCGTATGAATATATTAGAATGGATCGTATGAAGTATTAGAATAAATTGTTCGAATGAATTCGAATGGATTGTAAGAATGAATTAGAATGGATCGTAAGAATATATTAGAATGGATTGTACGAATGAATTTTATTGGATCGTATAAATGAATTAGAATGGATAGTATGAATGAATTAGTATGGATCATGCGAATGAATTAGAATGGATCGTGCGAATGAATTAGAATAGTGTTGGAAATGGATCCGCTTATCAGAGTCGCAGCGGAAGCAAAACAAAGATCCGAAGATCATACGGTGTATGTTTCATTACAATTAATTCTACAAAGCAATCGACATGCAAATCTATGATCTTAGCATATGTGCGGACACCCTAGAGGCATACTACGATCTACGGAAGATATGCATGCATCTAGTTAGGTGTTTAGAATCATCATGCTTTATGGATCTATGATCTGGAGAGAATGGAACGATGATGAACCGCACGTGAATCGCAAGGGAAGCTATCGGATAGCACCTTGTCATTTGTGAATTGAGGAATCCTCGAAGTCCTACCTTTGACTGCAAGGACTACGAGCCGACGGAGGAATTCGTTGCGAAGACGATAGCTAGCCGCGAGATCTCCTCCTTCTCTTTCTCTCTTCTTCCGTCTCCTTCCTTCCTCCTTCTTCTTCCTTCTTCTTCCTCTTTCTTCCTTGGCCGAAACGTTAGAGAGGGAGAGAGGGAGAGAGGGAGAGGGGTTCGGGTATTAGGGGAGGGAGAGCACTTAGGGCCGGCCCCTCCCCATCCAAACTATATATAGGGCCAGCTTCCTAGTGCCATACGCAAGCTAGGGCCGGCCCTAAAGAGATTAGGATGAGGGGGGGCGGTTTTCAAGGTTTCCAAGTGTCTATTGTGAAATTTAGACGAAAACGCCCTTCACGAAAGGTGAAAAACTGAAAAAGAGATTGAGTGAGGTGCGCTACTCGGAATCGAGTTCCGTCAGCGCCTATGAGCTCCTGGAATTATTTTGCTCATTCTAAGATCTATATTCAATATGTTCTGAGCCATATTTCAGTATTTACCAAAATACCCCTACGGCCCCTAACATATATAAATTATTAATTAAATTATTTTATTATTTCAAAAATTTATAATTTATTTAAATTATTATTTATTTAACTATTAAATTATTTAATAAATAAATTATTTTTTTGTTTAAGAAAATAATCCATTTAATATATTTATTTACTAAATAAATTTTTAAATATTTAAATAATTAAATAATTATTTATTAATTTTAAAAAATTATTATTTAAATAATTCTTTATATAATTATCTAATTAATGAAATTATAATTTTATAATTATTTTAATATATAATTATTAAATAATTTATTTAAATAATAATTTAATAGTTTTATTAAATAACAATTTAGTTATGTAATTATTAATTAAATTATTTTCTTATTTAAAAAATTTATTAACTAATATAATTTATTCTTTAAATTATTAATTAAATATTTCAAAAATAAAATACTTAAATTTATTTATTTAAAATATTATATAATAATATATTGGAATTATCTTATTAAAATATAATAATAACATAAAGAAATATTTGACTTATTCAAATATTTTATAAAATAATTAAATAATTATTTGAATCATCATTCCATAAATTATAATTAATCCAATATTTTTATTATATACTTATTTAATAATTCAATACTGATTATTGAATTATTTTATTATTCAATTATTCAATAAATAAATAAAGAAAATATTTAATTAATTATAATTTATTGAATAATGACTCAAATAATTAATTAATTTATTTATAAATTATTATTAATAATTTTATTATTTCTTTATGTTATTTACTTAAAAATAATAATTTAATTATTAAATAATTTCATATTTAAATAAATAATAATTTCAATAAATTATTACGTAATGAAATAATTAACAAATTATTTTATTCAATTATAAAAATCAAATAAACTATATTCAAAAATTAATTATTTTATTAGGTAAAAAAATAAAAAATTATTTCAATTACTATTTACTTATTATTTAAATAATTAGCTAATTATTTGAACATCTAAATAATAAAATATTTTTTAAAAAAATATAATTTTTTTTTTCAAAATATGTAATTAGTTATTATATTATTGTAATATTTTATTACTTTATTAAATAAATAACTAAATTAATATATTATTTTATAAATTAATGAAATAAAAATTATAATAATTATTTTATTAATGGTATTTATTTAAATATTTTCATTAATTACTTATCGAATAATTAATTAAACTAATTATTTATTATTTAAATATTAAAATCAATTAATATTTCTTTGATTATTAAAAAAAATATTAAGCTATTTAAAAAACATATTTTATTATTCATATATTCAAATAATTATTTAATTATTTATATAATTAAGTAAATAGTTATTAAATTATTGTTTTATTTTATTACTTAATTAAATAATTTTTTTTCAGTTATTTCAATTAATATCCCATAATTTAATAAAATTTTATATTTATTTGATTATACTATATTTTATTTCAATTATTATTTATTTAACAATGAAATTATTTAATAATGAAAATATTTTTTTTAATGGAAATAATTTACTTGATATATTTCTTAACTAATTAAGTTTTAAAATATTTCAATAATTGAATAATAATTTAATTATTTCAAAAAAATTTTATTTCAATAATTATTATTTAATTATCTAATTAACTAAATTCAAATATTTTAATAATATAAATCAATAATTATTTAATAATTTATTTAAATGATAATCTAATTATTTTATTATTTAACATTATTAATTAATATAATTTATACTTTTATTTATTTCGTAAATATTTAAATAATAAAATACTTCAATTATTTGATTAAAATATTATATAATTATATAATTGAATGATTTTATTAAAAATATTAATCATATAAAGAAATAATTCAATTATTTAAATATTTTTTAAAATCATTAAATAATTATAAGAATTAATATTCAGTACATTATAATTAATTAAATATTTTCATTATTAACTTATTGAATAATTCAATAATCATTTTTAAATTATTGAACAAGTAAATAATAAAAATATTTGATTAATTATAATTTATGGAATAATAATTCAAATAATTATTTAATTACTTGATAAAATATTTGAATAAATCAATTATTTCTTTATGTTATTATTATATACTAATAAAATATTTTCATTATATATTTATATATTATTTTAACAAAGTAAATTTAAGTATTTTATTTTTTAAATATTTAAGTAATAATTTGAAAAAATTAATTATATTAATTAATAATTTTTTGAAATAATAAAATAATTGAATTAATAATTACATAATTAAATTATTTTGTAAAAACAATATTAGATTATTATTTAAATAAATTATTAAATCATGATTTATTAAAATAATAATTAAATTATAATTTCATTAATTAGATAATTATATAAATCATTATTTTCATAATAATTTTTTAAAATCAATAAATAATTATTTAATTATTTAAATATTAAAATATTTATTTAGTAAATAAATATATTAAATAGATTATTTACTTAAACAAAAAAAATAATTTAGTTATTAAATAATTTCATAGTTAAACAAATATTATTTTAAATAAATTATAATTTTTGAAAATAATAAAATATTTAAATTAAGAATTATATAACTAATTTATTTTATAATAAAATTCTTATATTATTATTTAAATAAATTTTTTAATAATTATTTGTTAAAGTAATTATCAAATTTAAATTTTATTACAAAGATAATTATATAAAGAATAATTAAAAAAATTAATTTTTTTAAAAATGACATAATTAGTCAATTATTTAAATATTAAAAAACTTATTCAGTAAAGAAATATATTGAATATATTATTTACTTAAATAAAAAAATAATTTAACTAATAAATGATTTCATAGTTAAGTAAATAATAATTTAAATAAATTATTATGGAATGAAATAATTAATAAATTATTTTATTAAATTATAAAAAGTTAAATAAAATATATTAAAAAATTAATTATTTCATTAAGTAAGAAAATAAAAAATTAATTCAATAACTATTTACTTAATATTGAAATAATTAGTTAATTATTTGAACATATAAATAATAAAATTATTTTTCAATAAAATAATTTTTTTTAAATAATAAGTAATTATTTATGATATTATTATATTATTTTAGAAATTTATTAAATAAATCATTAAATTAATTTAATTATTTCATAAAATTATTAAATTAAAATAATAATAATTATTTCAATAATGGTAATTAATTAAATATTTTTATTTAGTACTTATTGAATAATAAAATGATGAAATAATTAATTATTTTATTATTTCAACTTTTTATTATATAATAAATTAATTAAAAATTTCTAAAAAATAATAATAATTAAAAAAATAACTAATAAAATAAATTAATTTTAATATATAAAATAATAAATAAAATAAAAAATTGGTTAAATAACTAGATAATTAAATAATTAAATGAAATTATTATTTTAATAAAATGTTAATTATTAAAATATTTTAATTATTTAAATTATTTTATAATTAAATAAATAATTTCTATTATTAAAAAAATTAAATAACCATTACAATGATAATCATAATAACGTTGAGATAATACTATTGAGAAGTGGAGTTTTGGAATTTAGATTACTTCTCACTTCTCTCTTTATTTATTTCTTCATTCACATCTCTCTTCTTCTCTATCTTCTATCTTTATTTCTCTCTCTGTTTTCTTGCGACGGGTCGGCTGGGCTTGATATATTCGTGTTGATAACATATTGTGAGATGAGAGAAAGAGAGCTGTCAAACGTGCCTCACCCTAAATGGGTCGTATATCATTTTTATGGTAAGCTTACTTAGGGTCTAAGTATAATATAGGAAACCCTAATCTATGGGAGAGATCCGACGGTAGACACTTATCCGATCGAACGATCTCATAACAGTAGTTATGTTTTCAATTTTTTTAAAGAAAAATATAAATTTTTTAAAGCAAAAAAAATTCGGGTATGCCTCATCTTCCTTCTACACTTCCTATTATTTAATTACTTTAATAAATTCAATAGTTAAATAAATAAATAATTAAATAAATATTTAATTATCTATATAATTAAAATATTTAAACTAATTATTTATTATTTAAATATTAAAATCAAAAAATATTTCTTTAATTATTAAAAAAAAATATTAAATTATTTAAAAAATATTTTAGTATTCAAATATTCAAATAATTAACTAATTATTTAAATAATATGTAAATAGTTATTAACTTTTAATTTTATTTTATTACTTAATTAAATAATTATTATTTTTATTAATTTCAATTAGTATCTCATAATTTAATAAAAATTTATATTTATTTAATTATATATATTTCATATAAATTATTATTTATTTAACTATGAAATTATTTAATGATGAAAATATTTATTTTCTTAAGTAAATAATCTATTTGATATATATCTTAACTAATTAACTTTTTAATAATTATTTAATAATTTATTTAAATGATATCTAATAATTTTATTACATAATAATTTAGTTATGTAATTATTAATTAAATTATTTTATTATTTTCAAAAACTATTAATTAATATAATTTATAACATAATGAAATAATAAAATTATTTAAATATTTGATAAGTTAATTAAATAATTATTTGAATCCTTATTATATAAATTATATTTAATTAAATATTTTAATTATTAACTTATTGAATAATAAAATAATTCAATAATAATTATTGAATTATTCAATAATTAAATAATAAAAATATTGGATTAATTATAATTTATGAAATAATAATTCAAATAATTCTTTAAATAATTTATAAAATATTTGAATAATTTAATTATTTCTAAGTAATTAGTTATAATATTATAATATTACTATATTAAATAAATAATTGAATTAATAAATTATTTCATAATATAATAAAATAAAATTTATAATAATTATTTCATAAATGGTAATTAATTAAATATTTTTATTAATTATTTATTGAATAATAAATGATGAAATAATTAATTATTTTATTATTTCAACAATTTATTATTTAATAAATTAATTAAATTAATTTTAATAATAATAAAAATTAAAGAAATCACTAATGAGATAAATTAATTATATAATTAAATGCTTATTTCTTTATTTAATATTTTAAACCATTAAATAGTTACATAATTTGATTATTTAATAATGTAATAATTAATAAATAAATAAAATAATAAATTTCATTAAATAACTAGATAATTAAATAATTAAATAAAATTATAATTTTAATAAAAAGTTAATTATTAAAATCTTTCTATTATTTAAATTATTTTATAATTAAATAAATGATTACTATTTTTAAAAAAATTATAGAAATATTTCAATGATCATCATAATAACATTGAGATAATACTATTAAGAAGTGAAGTTTTGGAATTTAGACTACTTCTTACTTCAAACTTATACCCGTGGCTAATTGACTGGAGCAGGATTTCTTCTCCCTTTGTTTATTTCTCCATTCTCATATCTCTTCTTCTCTTTCTTCTGCCTTCACTTCTCTCTCTGTTTTCTTACGATGCCTCGGCTGGGCTCGATATATTCATGTTAATAACATATTGTGAGATGGAATAAAGAGAGATCCGATGGTGGACAGTCATCCGATCGAACGATCTCATAACAGTTGTAATGTTTTAAATTTTTTTAAAGAAAAATATAAATTTTTTTAAAGTAAAAAATTTAAGTGTGCCTCATCTTATTTCTTTACTTCCTATTATTTAATTTATTTAATTAGTTTCAAAAATTTAAAATATAAATAAATAAATTAATTAAATAATTAATAAAATATTTAATAATCGATATAATTAAAAATTTTAAACTAATTATTTATTATTTAAATATAAAAATCAATAAATATTTCTTTGATTATTAAAAAATAAATTAAGCTATTTAAAAAAATATTTTATTATTCATATATTTAAATAATTATTTAATTATTTTAAAATAATGTAAAAAGTTATTAAATTATTGTTTTATTTTATTACTTAATTAAATAATTATTTTTTTAAGTTATTTCAATTAATACTTCATAATTTTATAAAATTTTATATTTTATTCATAATACAATATTTAATTTAAATTATTATTTATTTAATTATAAAATTATTGAAGAATGAAAATATTTATTTTTTTAAGTCAATAATCTATTTGATATATTTCTTCACTAATTCAATTTTTAAATATTTCAATAATTGACTAATTATTTAATTATTTTAAAAAATTATTATTTAAATAATTATTTATTTAATTATATAAATAAATTAATTCTAATATTTTCGTTATATAAATAAATATTTATTTATTTGGTAATCTAATAATTTTATTACATAATAATTAAGTTATGTAATTATTTATTAAATTATATTATTATTTAAAAAAATTATTAATTAATATAATTTATACTTTAAATTATTATATAAATATTTCAATAATAAAATACTAAAATTATTTAATGAAAATATTATATAATTATATTATTGATTTATTTCATTAGAAAATATTAATAACATAAAGAAATAATGAAATTATTTAAATATTTTATAAAATAATTAAATAATTATTTGAATCATTATTCCATAAATTATAATTAAATAAATATTTTCATTATTTACTTATTGAATAATTCAAAAATAAAATAATTCAATAATTATTATTGAATTATTCAATAATTAAATAATCAAAATATTGGATTAATTATAATTTATAGAATAATGATACAAATAATTATTTAATTCTTTTATAAAATATTTGAATAAATCAATTATTTCTTTATATTATTATTATATTCTAATAAAATAATTCTATTATATAATTATGTAATATTTTAACAAAGTAAATTTACGTATTTTATTTTTTAAATATTTACCTAATAATTTAAAGAATAAATTATATTAATTAATCATTTTTTGAAATAATAAAATAATGTAATGAATAATTTCATAACTAAATTATTTTGCAAAAAAATTATTAGATTATTTTTCAAATAAATTCTTAAATAATTACATATTGAAATAATTATAAAATTATAATTTCATTAATTAGATAATTATATAAATAATTATTTAAAATAAATAAATAAAAATTTCATTATTTAAATATTTAAAAACTTATTTAGTAAAGAAATATATTAAATAGATTATTTACTTAAACAAAAAATTAATTTAATTATTAAATAATTTCATTGTAAAATAAATAATCATTTAAATAAATTATAATTTTTTAAAATAATAAAATAATTAAATAAATAATTATATAACTAAATTATTATGTAATAAAATTATTATATTATTATTTCAATAAATTTTTTAATAAATATTTATGAAAATATTTATAAAATTGAAATTTCATTATTTAGATAATTATATAAAGAATTATTTAAATAATAATTTTTTAAAATAATGAAATAATTAGTTATTTATTTAAATATTTAAAAACTTATTGATTTCATAGTTACATAAATAATAATTTAAATAAATTATTATATAATGTAATAGTTAATAAATTATTTTTTAAAATTATAAAAAATTAAAAAAAATACATCAAAATTTTTATTATTTTATTATGTAATAAAATAAAAATTAATTCCATAACAATTGAATTGTTATTGAAATAATTTATTAATTATTTGAACATATAAATAATAAAATATTTTTTTCAATAATCTAATTTCTTAAAAATAATAAGTAATTAGTTATGATATTATGATATTATTTTATTACTTTATGAAATAAATAATTAAATTAATAAATTATTTCATAAAATAATTAAATAAAAATTATTATAATTATTTCTTTAATGGCAATTAATTAAATATTTTCATTAATTATTATTGAATAATAAAATAATAAAATATTTTAATATTTTAATATTTTGACAATTTATTATTTAATAAATTAATTAAATTAATTATAAAAATAATAATAATTAAAAAAATAACAAATAAAATAAATTAATATTATAATTAAATCATTATTTCTTTATTTAATATTTTAAACCATTAAATAGTTACATAATTTGATTATTTAATAATATAATATTTAATAAATAAATAAAATTATAAATTTTATTAAATAACTAGATAATTAAATAATTAAATAAAATTATTATTTTAAAAAAAAGTAAAATATTAAATTATTTTAATTATTTAAATTATTTTATAATTAAGTAAATGATTTTTATTATTAAAAAAATTAAAGAAACATTACAATGATAATCATAATAACGTTGAGATGATACTATTGAGAAGTGGAGTTTTGGAATTTAGATTACTTCTTACTTCAAATCTATACCCGTGGCCAATGGACTAGAGCATGACTTCTTCTGTCTCCGTTTATTTCTTCATTCTCATCTCTTTTCTTCTGTCTCTTCTGTCTTCGTTTCTCTCTCCGTTTTCTTACGATGGGTCGGTGGGCTCGATATATTCGTGTTGATAATATATTGTGAGATAAGAGAAAGAGAGCTATCAAACGTGTCTTACACTAAAGGGGTCATATATTATTTATAGGGTAAGGTTACTTAGGGCCTAAGTATAATATGGGTAACCCTAATCTATAGGAGAGATCCGACGGTGGACAGTCATCCGATCGAACAATCTCATAATAGTTGTAATGTTGTAAATTGTTTTAAAAAAATATATTAATTCTTTTAAAGCAAAAAATTCGAGTATGGGCTTTCTTCTTTACTTCCTATTATTTAATTACTTTAGTAAACTAAATAGTTAAATAAATAATAATTAATTAATAAAAGAAATATTTAATTATCTATATAATTAAATTATTTAAACTAATTATTTATTATTTAAATATTAAAATCAATAAATATTCCTTTGCTTATTAAAAAAATATTAAGCTATTTAAAAAAATATTTTATTATTCATATATTCAAATAATTAACTAATTCTTTAAATTATAAGTAAATTATTATTAAATTATTATTTTATTTTATTACTTAATTAAATAATTATTTTTTAAAATTATTTTAATTAATATCTCAGAATTTAATAAAATTTTATTTTTATTTAATTATATAATATTTTATGTATAACTTAATAAAAAAATACGAGCACCCAGAAGCGTGGTGCACCGAAGACCGACCGAAATTTGTCCGAACAACTAAGTATGGAACATGCACTCCGAAGCATGGCGCACCGAAGACCGGCCGAAATTCGCCAAAAAAAACTAAGTCAGGAACGCACACCCCGAAGCGTGGCGCACCGAAGATCGGTCGAAATCCACCCGAAAAACAAAGTTTGAAATGCGCACCCCGAAGTGTGGCGCACCGTAGACCGACCGAAAATCGCCTGAAAAACTAAGTCTGGAATGCGCACCACGAAGCGTGGCGCACCAAGACCGACCAAAATTCGTATGAAAAACTAAGTCTCGAACACGCACCCCGAAGCGTGGCGCACCGAAGACCGGTCGAAATTCGTCCGAAAAACTACGTGTGGAACACGCACCCCGAAGAATGGTACACCGAAGACCGGCCAAAATTCGACCAAAAAACTAAGTCTGGAATGCGCACTCCGAAACGTGGTGCACCGAAGATCGTTCGAAATTCGCCCGAAAAACAAAGTCTTCAATGTGCAACCCCGAAGCGTGGCGCACCGAAGACCGGCCAAAAATCGCTCGAAAAACTATGTCGGGAACGCGCACCACTAAGCGTGGAGCACCATGACCGGCCAAAATTCGCCCGAAAAACTAAGTCTGGAACGCGCACCTCGAAACGTGGCGCACCAAAGACCGGTCGAAATTTGCATGAAAAACTAAGTCTCGAATGCGCACCCCGAAGCGTGGTGCACCAAAGACCGGCAAAAATTCATCCAAAAAAGTAAGTTTGGAATGCGCATCCCGAACCATGGCGCACCTAAGACCGGCCGAAATTCATCCAAAAACTAAGTCTGGAATGCGCACCCTGAAACGTGGCGCACCGAAGATCGAACAAAATTCGCCCGAAAAACAATGTCTTGAACTCGTACCCCGAAGCGTGGTGCACCGAAGACTGACCGAAATTCACCCCAAAAACTAAGTCTGGAATGCGCACCCCGAAGCATCGCGCACCGAAGACCGACCAAAATTCGCTCGAAAAACAGTCTGGAATGCACACCCTGAAGCATGGCGCACTAAAAACCAACCGAAATTCACCCAAAAAAATATATGTGGTGCACGTACCCCATAGCATGGCGCACCAAAGACCGTTCAAAATTCACCCGAGAAACTAAGTCTTGTACGCACACCCCGAAGCATGGCACACCGAAGACCAGTTGAAATTCGCCCAAAAAACTAAGTTTGGAAAGTGCACCCCTAACCGTGGCGCATCGAAGACCAGCCAAAATTCATTCGAAAAACTAAGTCTGGAACGCGTACCCCGAAGCATGGCGCACCGAAGACCGACCAAAATTCGCCCAAAAAACTATGTCTGGAACGTGCACCTCGAATCGTGGCGCATTGAAGATCGGCCGATATTCGTCCAAAAAACTAAGTTTGGAACGCTCACCACAAAGCATGGTGCACCGAAGCCCAAACGAAATTCACCCGAAAAACTAAGTCTTTAACGCTTACCTTGAAACGTGGCGCACCGAAGACTGGTCGAAATTTGCCCAAAAAACTAAGTCTGGAACACGCACCTCGAAGTGTGCGCACTGAAGACCGACCAAAATTCATCAAAAAAACTAAGTCTGAAACGCGCATCCCGAAGCATGGCGCACCGAAGACCGACCAAAATTCGCCCGAAAAACTCAGTCTGGAACGCGCACCCGTAGCATGGCGCACCGACGATCGGCCAAAATTTGCCCAAAAAATTAAGTCTAGAACGCGCACCCCGAAGCGTGGCGCACCGAAGACTGGCCGAAATTCGCCCGAAAAACTATGTCTGGAACATGCACCCCGAAGCGAGGCGCACCGAAGACCGGTTGAAATTCGCCCAAAAAACTAAGTCTAGAACGCACACCACGAAGCGTGGCGCATCAAAGATCGGGTGAAATTCGCACGAAAAACAAAGTCTCGAACGCGCACCCCGAAACATGGCGCACCGAAGATCGTTCAAAATTCGCCCGAAAAACTAAGTCTGGAACGTGCACCTCAAAACATGGCGCACCGAAGACCGGCCAAAATTGGCTTGAAAAACTAAGTTTTGAACGCGCACCCTAAAGCATGGCGCACCACAGATCGGACAAAATTCATCAAAAAAATTAAATCTGGAACACGCACCACGAAACATGACGCACTGAAGATCGATCGAAATTTGCCCAAAAAACTAAGTCTGGAATGCTTACCAAAGATTGGCTAAAATTCGTCCAAAAAACTAAGTCTGGAACGTGCACCCAGAAGCATGGCGCACCGAAGATTGGCTGAAATTCGCGAGAAAAACAAAATCTGAAATGCGCACCCCGAAGCGTGGCACATCGAAGACCGGCCAAAATTCGCCCAAAAAACTAAGTCAGGAACGCACACCCTGAAGCATGGCGCACCAAAGACCGACCAAAATTCGCTCGAAAATATAAGTCTAGAACGCGTACCTCGAAGCGTGGAGCACCGAAGATGGGCCAAAATTCGCTCGAAAAACTTAGTCTGGAACGCGCACCACGAAGCATGGCACACCACAGACCGGCCAAAATTCACCTGAAAAAGTTAGTATGGAATGCGCACCCCAAAGCATGGCGCACCGAAAACCAACCGAAATTCGCCCGAAAAACTAAGTCTGGAACGTGAACCTCGAAGCGTGGCGCACCGTAAACCAGCCAAAATTTGTCTGAAAAACTAAGTCTGGAACGCGCACCCTGAAGCGTGGTGCATCGAAGACTGACCAAAATTTGCTCGAAAAACTAAGTCTGGAACACGCACCTCAAATCATGGCACACCGAAGACCGACCGAAATTCGTTCGAAAAACTAAGTCTGGAACGCGCACCCCGAAGCATAGCGCACCGAAGACTAGCAAAAATTCGCCCAAAAAACTAAGTCTGGAATCCGCACCCTGAAGCGTGGCACACCGAAGACCGGCCAAAATTCACTTGAAAAACTAAGTCTGGAACGCGCACCCAGAAGCGTGGCGCACCGAAGACCGGCCGAAATTCTCCCAAAAAAGTAAGTGTAGTGCACACACCCCATAGCATGGCATACCAAAGACTGGTTGAAATTCGCCCGAAAAACTAAAGTCTTGTACGCGCACCCAGAAACGTGGCACACCGAAGACTGACTGAAATTCGCCCAAAAAACATAGTTTGGAACGCACACTCTGAAGCGTGGCACCGAAGACCAACCAAAATTCGTTTGAAAAACTAAGTGTGGAACGCTAACCCTGAAGCATGGCGCACCGAAAACCGATCAAAATTTGCCCGAAAAACTAAGTCTGGAATGCGCACCTCAAATCATGGCGCACAGAAGACCGGCTAAAATTCACCCGAAAAACTAAGTCTAGAACACACACCACAAAGCATGGCACACCAAAGACCGACCGAAATTCACCCAAAAAACTATGTCTTGAACACGCACCCCGAAGCGTGACGTACCGAAGATCGATCAAAATTCGCTCGAAAAACTAAGTCTGGAACACGCACCTCGAAGCATGGCGCATCGAAGACCTATCGAAATTCACCCAAAAAACTAAGTTTGGAACACGCACCTCGAAGCGTGTACACCAAAAACAGATCAAAATTTGCCAGAAAAACTAAGTCTGGAATGCGAATCTCGAAGCATTGCGCACTGAAGACTGGCCGAAATTCGATCAAAAAACAAAGTCTGGAATGCGCACCCCGAAGCATGGTGCATCGAAGACCGATCGAAATTAGCCCGAAAAACTAAGTCTGGAACGTGCACCCCGAAGCATCGGAGCATCGAAGACCGACCAAAATTCGCCCAAAAAACTAAGCCTGGAACGCGTACCCCGAAGCGTAGCGCACCGAAGGCCGGTCGAAATTCACCCAAAAAACTAAGTTTGGAATGCGCACCATGAAACATGGCGCACCAAAGACCAACCGAAATTCGCACAAAAAACTAAGTCTAGAACGCGCACCACGAATCATGGCGCATTGAAAATCGACTGAAATTCGCACGAAAAACTAAGTCTGGAACACGCACCCCGAAGTGAGGCGCACCGAAGACCGGCCAAAATTCACCCGAAAAACTAAGTCTGGAATGTGCACCACGAAGCGTGGTGCTCCGAAGACCGACCAAAATTTGCACAAAAAATTAAGTCTCAAACGTGCACCCCGAAGCGTGTCGCACCAAAGATCGGCTGAAATTTGCACGAAAAACTATGTCTTGAACGCGCACCCTGAAGCATGGCGCACCGAAGACCGGCCAAAATTCACCCAAAAAACAAATTCTAGAATGCGAACCCCGAAGCGTGGTGTACCGAAGACCGACCGAAATTCACCCGAAAAACTAACTCTGGAACGCGCACCCCGAAGCTGGCGCACCGAAGACCGACCAAAATTCGCCCGAAAAACTAAGTCTGGAACGCGCATCTCGAAGCATTGCGCACCGAAGACCGACCAAAATTCGCCCGAAAAACTAAGTCTTGAATGCGCACCCCGAAGCATGGCGTACCATAGACCAGTCAAAATTCACCCGAAAAACTAAGTCTGGAACACGCATCTCGAAGCATGACGCACTGAAGACCGACCGAAATTCATTCGAAAAACTAAGTCTGGAACGTGCACCTCGAAGCATGGCGCACCAAAGACCGGCCAAAATTTATCCGAAAAACTAAGTTTGGAACGCGCACCCCGAAACATGGCGAACCGAAGACGGACCGAAATTCACCCAAAAAACTAAGTCTGGAACGCGCACCCCGAAGCATAGCACACCGAAGACCGGCCAAAATTCGTCCGATATACTAAGTCTGGAACATACACCCCGAAGCGTGGCGCATCGAAGACTGACCGAAATTCGCCCGAAAAACTAAGTCTGGAACGCGCACCCCGAAGCATGGCGCACCGAAGGCCAGCCGAAATTCGCCAAAAAAACTAAGTTTGGAATACGAACTACGAAGCGTGGCGAATCATAGACCGACCGAAATTCGCATGAAAAACAAAGTCTCGAACGTGCACCCCGAAGCGTGGTGCACCGAAGACCGGCCGAAATTCACCCAAAAAACTAAGTTTGGAACACGCACAACAAAGCGTGTCGCACCGAAGATCGATCAAAATTTGCACAAAAAACTAATTCTCGATCGCGCACCCCGAAGCATGGCGCACTGAAGATCGGCCAAAATTCGCCCGAAAATAAAAGTCTTGAACATGCAACCCGAAACGTGGCGCACCGAAAACCGGTCGAAATTCGCCCCAAAAACTAAGTCTGGAACCCGCACCCCGAAGCATCGCGCACCGAAGACCGGCCAAAATTCACCCGAAAAACTAAGTCTTGAATACGCACCTCGAAGCGTGGCACACCGAAGACCAGCCGAAATTTACCTGAAAACTAAATATGGAACGCGTACCCCGAAGCATGGTGCACCGAACACCGGATGAAATTCGTCCAAAAAACTAAAACTGGAACGCGTACCCCGAAGCGTGGCGCACTGAAGACCGGCTAAAATTCGCCTGAAAAATAAAGTGTGGAACGCGCACCCCGAAGAGTGGCGCATCGAAGATCGACCGAAATTCGCTTGAAAAACTAAGTCTGGAATGCGCACCCCGAAGGGACGCACACTGAAGACCGGTCGAAATTCTCCAGAAAAACTAAGTCTGGAACGCGCACCACAAAGCATGACAGACCAAAGACCGGCCAAAATTTTCACAAAAAGTAAGTCTCGAACACGCAACCCGAAGCGTGCTACACCGTAGACCGACCAAAATTTGCTCGAAAAACTAAGTATGGAACACACACCACATAGCGCAACGAAGACCGACTAAAAATCAAAGAAAAACTAAGTCTCGAACGTGCACCCCGAAACGTGGCGCACCGAAGACTGGCCGAAATTCGTCCAAAAAACTAAGTTTTGAACACGCACCACGAAGCATGGCGCACCAAAGACCGGCCGAAATTCGCCCAAAAAACTAAGTCTGGAACATACACCCGGAAGCGTGATGCACTGAAGATCGGCCAAAATTCGCCCGAAAAACAAAGTCTGGAACGCGAACCACGAAGCGTGGCGCACTGAAGACCGGCCGAAATTCACCCAAAAAGCTAAGTCTGGAACATGCACCGTGAAGCGTGGTGCATCGAAGACCAATGAAAATTCGCCCAAAAAACTAAGTCTGGAACGCGAACCCCGAAGCGTAGCTCACCGAAGACCGACCAAAATTCGCCCAAAAAACTAAGTCATGAATGCGCACCCCGAAGCGTAGCGCACCGAATACCGGCCGAAATTTGCCTAAAAAACAAAGTGTGGTGCGCGTACTGTTGGAATTGGATCTGCTTATCAGAGTCACAGCAGAAGCACAAGAAAGATCTGAAGATCATGCGGTGTATGTTTCATTATAATTTATTCTACAAAAATAATCTACATGCAAATCTATGATCTTAGCATATGTGCGGACACCCTAGAGGCATACTACGATTTATGGAAGACATGCATGCATCTAGTTAGATGTTTAGATTCATCATACCTTATGGATCTATGATCCGGAGATGACGGAAGGATAAAGAACCACACTTGAATCGCAAGGGAAACTGTCGGATAGCACCTTGTCCTTTGCGAATTGAAGAATCCTTGAAATCCCGTCTCTGAGTGTAAGGATTACGAGCCGATGGAGGAATCCATTGCGAAGATCATCATGAGCCGCGAGATCTCCTCCTCCTTTATCTCTCTTCTTCCTTCTTCTTCCTTCCTCTTCCTTCTCCCTTCTTCTTCCTCTCTTTTCCTTGGCCGAAACCACAAAGGAGGAGGACTAGGGGGTCGGATTTTTTAGAGAAGAGGGAGTAGCACCTTAGGGCCAGCCCCTCCCCCTCTCTAATACATATAGGGCCGGTCTCCTAGTGCCCATGGGAAACCTAGGGCCGGCCCTAATAGGATTAGGATGAGGGGGGGCGGTTTTTAGGGATTCCAGGTGTCTATCGTGAAGTCCGGACGAAAACGCCCTTCACGAAAAGTAGAAAACTGAAAGAGAGACTGAGTGAGGTGCGCTACTCAGAATCGAGTTCCGTTAGCGTCTGTGAGCTCCTAGAATTATTCCGCTCATTCTAAGATCCATATTCAATGTGTTCTGAGTCATATTTCAGTATTTACCAAAATACCCCTACGGCCCGTAACACATGTGAATTAGGTCCTTAGGCTCCGGGCTTGCGCTCCATCGCGCTACTTCGCATCCAACGTATCCAACTAGGTCGGGGAACAATTCCTATACGCAATGATAGGGTGGAACCTTCAGGGTTCGGAATCTCTAGCTGTAACCGGATCTCTGATTAATTATTCCGGTGACACACCGAAAGTTCCGTTAATCAGCCCTAATCCAATTAACCCGCGTAGCCACCCAGAGTACGACGCGAGTTGAACTCTAGTGATTCTAAACTTATGTTACTCCCTCGTAACCCTGTTCTCTACTATACTCCGATAATCCTTAGTCCCTCCTATTACTGGTGCCATGATACGACTGGGTAGTGGGGAGCACCGTCAGATCCCGATCGATCATCTGACTAGGGTTTGATGACTTGTCATCTATAACACCACACACCTTCCGGTACTATGCCTAGCATCCGGAACATCGTCAGTCATACTGACAACCACCAGGCCTGGGTTAACTATGTGGACAGATTGACTCATCAAAACGCACCCATCCAACATTGGACGTCGGATAACCTATAGGGATTACATGTCACTCAAGGGCCAGCCGGGTAACCCAACGTACCGTGGTATTGGACTATGGAAGGTCTGCACACGTTGGCTACAATGGACAAGAGGATCCGGATAGACTTAAGCATAGCCACTGGCGAAAAGGTTTCGTCATAGTCGATCCCTTCTCGCTGGGTATTTCCCTTAGCGACTAGTCTAGCTTTGTAAGTCTCAACGGTACCATCCGGACCTCTTTTTCTTTTGTACACCCACTTACACCCAACAGGTTTAATATTGTGAGGTGGTATTACAAGTGTCCAGACTGAATTTTGGGACATCGATGTCAGTTCTGCCTCCATGGCTTCCTGCCATGCTGCATGGTCAGAGGATACCATCGTTTCGTCATAGTTCAGAGGATCATCCTCTTGAAACTCTGGATCCACCATAAAGGCTTCTCCAATGTATCTATCAGGAGCACTTGTGGTCCTCCCACTGCGACGAGCCTGCGGTGGTTCCATAGGAGTCGATTCTACAGTATCGTTAATCTTAGTGGTATCGGCTCCCACTACATTTTCTGTCTGCGTACTCCCATCAATACCAAGCAATTCTTCAAGAACTACTTTACTGGTGGGCTTATGGTCTATTAAATAATCCTGCTCTAGGAATACGGCTTTTGTCGAGATGATAACCTTTCTATCCTCAGGATCATAAATAAACCACCCTTTGTCCCTTTTGGATACCCAATGAACAGACATACCTTAGTTTTTGACTCCATCTTATCTCGCTTGTCCTTCCGCACATGTACTGGACAACCCCAAATCCTAAAGTATTGTAGGCTTAGCTTTCGCTTCAACCACAGCTCCCAAGGAGTTAGGAGTACTGACTTTGATGGAACAAAGTTTAAAGTATATGGTGCCGTCTCTAGGGCATATCCCCAAAAACTAGGTGGCAATGTGCCATAACTCATCATAGTCCGAACCATATATAACAAAGTTCGGTTTCTCCTCTCAGATATACCGTTTTGTTGTGGTGTCCCTGGTATAGTCAACTGGGATACGATCCCATGCTCACGCAGGTACCTAATAAATTCATCCGATAGGTATTCGCCTCCTCGATCCGATCGAAGAGACTTGATACTTTTACCCGTCTGCTTTTCTGCTTCAGCTCTGAACTCCTTGAACTTATCAAAGGATTCAGACTTCCGCCGCATTAGGTATATGTATCCAAACCTTGAGTGATCATCCGTGAAGGTGATAAAATACTCGAAGCCTCCTATGGCACGGACACTTATGGGCCCACATACATCAGTGTGTACCAACTCTAATACCTCCTTAGATCTGCTACCTATGGCTCGGAAAGATCTTTTAGTCATCTTGCCTTCCAGGCAAGACTCACACATCGGTAGGCTTTCTGAAATATCTGGACTTAAAAGTCCTACCTTAACCAACCTGTGAATCCTGTCTGAGGCTATGTGTCCAAGCCTTAGATGCCAAAGGAGTGTTAGATTATCTGAGGGATTTTTTCTTTTAGATGAAGTAACCACACAAGATTCAGTTGTGTTATCCTGCTTATGATTAGAGTTAATTACATATAGACCGTTCTGTATCTTTCCCTAACAAACAAAGGAACCATTTAATTTAATTAACACACCAGAAGCATCAAATAAAACAGAAAAACCTTCATTATTCAATAAGGAAACAGAAATTAAATTTCGTCTCAAGGATGATACATAAAGTATGTCTCTAAGTAATAAACTTCTTCCATCAAGGAACTGCAAGACGATATCTCCAACTGCTTCAGCCTCTGCCATGGCCTCAGTTCCCATGCTTAAGATAATCTCCCCATCACCTAATTTTCTTGTCTCCTTGAACCCCTGTAAATTATTGCAAGCATGAATTAGAATGGACCGTACGAATGAATTAGAATAGCTCATATGAATGAATGAATCGTACGAATTAATTAGAATGGATCGTACGATCCATTCTAACCCATTCGTATGATCCATTCTAATTCATTCGCACGAATGTAACCATTCTAATTCATTCGTACGATCCATTCTAATTCATTCCTACGATCTATTATAATTCATTCGGTCGAATGTATCCATTCTAATTCATTCGTACAATCCATTCCAATCCATTCGTACGATCCATTCAAATTCATTCTCATGATCCATTCTAATTCATTCGTACGATCCATTCTAATTCATTCTCACGAATGTAACCTTTCTAATTCATTTATACGACCCATTCTAATTCATTTGTACGATCCGTTCTAATTCATTCGTACGATCCATTCTAATCCATTCGTACGATCCATTCTAATTCATTCGCATGATCAATTCTAATTCATTCGTACGATCCATTCTAATTCATTCGCACGAATGTATCCATTCTAATTCATTCGCACGAATGTATCCATTCTAATTCATTTGCACGATCCATTCTAATTCATTCCTATGATCCATTCTAATTCATTCGTACGATCCATTCTAATTCATTCGCACGAATGAATTTGAATGAATCGTACAAATGAATTAGAATGGATCGTACGAATGAATCAGAATGGATACATTCATGCGAATGAATTAGAATAGATTGTGCGAATAAATTAGAATGGATCGATCGTACGAATGAATTAGAATGGGTCATGCGAATGAATTAGAATGGATCATACGAATGAATTAGAATGGATCGTACGAATGAATTAGAATGGATCGAACGAATGAATTAGAATGGATACATTCGAGCGGAATGAATTAGAATGGATCGTACGATCCATTCTAATTCATTCTCACAAATATATCGATTCTAATTCATTCGTATGATCCATTCTAATTCATTCGCACGATCCATTCTAATTCATTCGCACGAATATATCTATTCTAATTCATTCGTACGATCCATTCTAATTCATTCGTACGATCCATTCTAATTCATTCGCACGATCCATTCTAATTCATATGTACGATCCATTAGAATGGATTCGTACGATCCATTCTTATTCATTCGTACGATCCATTCTAATTCATTCGTACAATCCATTTAATTCATTTGCATGAATGTATCCATTCTAATTCATTTGCACGATCCATTCTAATTCATTCCTATGATCCATTCTAATTCATTCGTACGATCCATTCTAATTCATTCACTCGAATGTATCCATTCTAATTCATTCGTACGATCCATTCTAATTCATTCGTACGATCCATTCTAATTCATTCTCACGAATGTAACCTTTCTAATTCATTTGTATGTATCCATTCTAATTCATTTGTACGATCCATTCTAATTCATTCACATGATCCATTCTAATTCATTCGTACGATCCATTCTAATTCATTCGCACGAATATATCCATTCTAATGCATTCGTACGATTCATTCTAATTCATTCGCACGATCCATTCTAATTCATTCGTACGATCCATTCTAATTCATTCGTCCGATCCATTCTAATTCATTCGTACGAATGTATTCATTCTAATTCATTCGTACAATCCATTCTAATTCATTCGCACGATCCATTCTAATTCATTCGTATGATCCATTCTAATTCATTCCTACGATCTATTCTAATTCATTCGCTCGAATTTATCCATTCTAATTCATTCGTTCGATCGATTCTAATTCATTCGTACGATCCATTCAAATTCATTCGCATGATCTATTCTAATTCATTCGTACGATCCATTCTAATTCATTCTCACGAATGTAACCTTTCTAATTCATTTGTATGATCCATTCTAATTCATTCGTACGATCCATTCTAATCCATTCGTACGATCCATTCTAATCCAATTGTATGATCCATTCTAATCCATTCGTACGATCTATTCTAATTCATCCGTACGATCCATTCTAATTCATTCGTACGATCCATTCTAATTCGTTCATACGATCCATTCTAATTCGTTCGTACGATCCATTCTAAAATGAGTTAGAATGGATCATAAGAATGAATTAGAATGGATCATACGAATAAATTAGAATGGATCATACGAATGAATTAGAATGGATTGTGCGAATGAATTAGAATGGATCGTATGAATGAATAAGAATGGATCATACGAATGAATTAGAATGGATCAGGCGAATGTATTAGAATGAATCGTACGAATGCATTAGAATGGATCGGATGAATGAATTGGAATGAATCGTACGATCCATTCTAATTCATTCGTCCGATCCATTCTAATTCATTCGTGCGAATGAATTAGAATGGATACATTCGAGCGAATGAATTAGAACGCATTGTACGAATGAATTAGAATGAATCATGCGAATGAATTAAAATGGATCGTACAAATGAATTAGAATGGATCATGCGAATGAATTAGAATGGATCGTACGAACGAATTAGAATGGATCGTATGAATGGATTAGAATGGATCGTATGAATGGATTAGAATGGATCATACGAATGGATCATGCGAATGAATTAGAATGGATCGTAGGAATGAATTAGAATGGATCGTACGAATGAATTAGAATGAATTAGAATGGATCGTACGAATGAATTAGAATGGATCACGCGAATGAATTAAAATGGATACATTTGTACGAATGAATTAGAATGGATCGTATGAATGAATTAGAATGGATCGTGCAAATGAATTAGAATGGATCGTACGAACGAATTAGAATGGATCGTATGAACGAATTAGAATGGATCGTACGAATGAATTAGAATAGGTACATTCGAGCGAATGAATTAGAATGGATCGTACGAATGAATTAGAATGGATCATAGGATTGAATTAGAATGGATCGTACGAATGAATTAGAATGGATCGTATGAATGCATTAGAATGGGTCGTACGAATGGATTAGAATGGATCGTACGAATGAATTAGAATGGATCATACGAATGGATTAGAATGGATCATACGAATGAATTAGAATGGATCGTACAAATGAATTAGAAAGGTTACATTTGTGAGAATGAATTAGAATGGATTGTACGAACGAATTAGAATGGATCGTACGAACGAATTAGAATGGATCGTACGAATGGATTAGAATGGATCGTACGAATGAATTAGAATGGATCGTACAAATGAATTAGATAGGTTACATTTGTGAGAATGAATTAGAATGGATCGTACGAATGGATTAGAATGGATCGTACGAATGGATTAGAATGGATCATACGAATGGATTAGAATGGATCGTATGAATGGATTAGAATGGATCGTACGAATGAATTAGAATGGATCATACAAATGAATTAGAAAGGTTACATTCGTGAGAATGAATTAGAATGAATCGTACGAATGCATTAGAATGGATACATTCGTACGAATGAATTAGAATGGATCGTACAAATGAATTAGAATGGATCGTACGAATGGATTAGAATGGATCGTACGAATGAAATAAAATGGATTGTACAAATGAATTAGAAAGGTTATATTTGTGAGAATGAATTAGAATGGATCGTACGAATGAATTAGAATAGATCGTACAAATGAATTAGAATGGATCATCCGACCGAATTAGAATGGATCGTATGAACGAATTAGAATGGATCGTACGAATGAATTAGAATGGATCATAGGAATGAATTAGCATGGATCGTGAAAATGAATTAGAATGTACGAATGAATTAGAATGGATACATTCGTGCAAATGAATTAGAATAGATCGTACGAATGAATTATAATGGATCGTACGAATGGATTAAAACGCATTGTACGAATGAATAAGATTGCATCGTACGATCCATTCAAATTCATTCGTATGATCCATTCTAATTCATTCGCACAAATGTATCCATTCTAATTCATTCGCTCGAATGTATCCATTTTAATTCATTCGTATGATCCATTCTAATGCATTCGTATGAACTAATTCATTCGTACAATGTATTCTAATTCATTCGTACGATCTAATCTAATTCATTCGCACGAATGTATCCATTCTAATTCATTCGTACGATCCATTCTAATTCGTTCATACGATCCATTCTAATTCATTCGTACGAATAAATTAGAATGGATACATTCATGCAAATGAATTAGAATGGATGAATCCATTCTAATTCATTTGCACGAATATACGATCCATTCTAATTCATTCGCACAAATGTATCAATTCTAATTCATTCGTACGATCCATTCTAATTCATTCGTACGATTTATTCTAATTCATTCGCACGATCCATTCTAATTCATTCCTACGATCTATTCTAATTCATTCGCTCGAATGTATCCATTCTAATTCATTCGTTCGATCCATTCTAATTCATTCGTATGATCCATTCAAATTCATTCGCATGATCCATTCTAATTCATTCGTACGATCCATTCTAATCCATTCGTACGATCCATTCTAATCCATTCGTACGATCCATTCTAATTCGTTCGTACGATCCATTCTAATTCATTTATATGATCCATTCTAATTCATTGGTACGATCCATTCTAATTCATTCGCACGAATGTATCCATTCTAATGCATTCGTACGATCCATTCTAATTCATTCGTATGATCCATTCTAATTCATTTGTACGATCCATTCTAATTCATTCGCACGATCCATTCTAATTCATTCGTACGATCCATTCTAATTCATTCGCACGAATGTATCCATTCTAATGCATTCGTACGATCCATTCTAATTCATTCGTATGATCCATTCTAATCCATTCGTACGATCCAATCTAATTCATTCGTACGATCCATTCTAATTCATTCTCACAAATATAACCTTTCTAATTCATTTGTACGATCCATTCTAATTCATTCGTACGATCTATTCTAATCCATTCGTACAATCCATTTTAATCCATTCGTACGATCCATTCTAATTCATTCGCACGAATGTAACCATTCTAATTCATTCGTACGATCCATTCTAATTCATTCGTACGATCCATTCAAATTCATTCATACGATCTATTCTAATTCATTCGCACGAATGTATCCATTCTAATTCATTCGCACAATCCAATCTAATTCAAACGTACGATCCATTCTAATTCATTCACATGATGTATTCTAATTCATTCGTACGATCCATTCCAATTCATTTATACGATCCATTTTAATTCGTACTATTCATTCTAATTCATTCGCACGATCTATTCTAATTCATTCGTCCGATCCATTCTAATTTATTCGCACGATCCATTCTAATTTATTCGTACGATCCATTCTAATCCATTCGTACGATCCATTCTAATCCATTTGTACGATCCATTCTAATTCATTCGTACGATCCATTCTAATTCATTCGCACTATCCATTCTAATTCATTCATACGATCCATTCTAATTCATTCCTACGATCCATTCTAATTCATTCGCACGAATGTATGCATTCTAATTCATTCGTACGATCCATTCTAATTCATTCGTACGATCCATTCTAATTCATTCGTACGATCAATTCTAATTCATTCGCACAAATGTATCCATTCTAATTCATTCGTATGATCCATTCTAATTTATTCGCACGATCCATTCTAATTCATTCGTATGATCCATTCTAATTCATTCCTACGATCTATTCTAATTCATTCGTACGATTCATTCGAATGGATTAGAATGGATCGTACGAATGGATTAAAATGGATCATAGGAATGAATTAGAATGGATCGTGCAAATGAATTAGAATGGATACATTCGTGCGAATGAATTAGAATGGATCGTAGGAATGAATTAGAATGGATCGTACGAATGAATTAGAATAGTTACATTCGTGCGAATGAATTAGAATGGATCGTACGAATGGATTAGAATGGATCGTACGAATGAATTAGAATGGATCGTACAAATGAATTAGAAAGGTTACATTTGTGAGAATGAATTAGAATGGATCGCACAAATGTATCCATTCTAATTCATTCGTACGATCCATTCTATTCATTCGTACGAATGAATTTGAAAGGATCGTACGAATGAATTAGAATGGATCGTGCGAATAAATTAGAACGGATCGTACGAATGATTTACAATGGATTAGAATGGATCGTATGAATGAATTAGAATGGATCGTTCAAATATATTTATTCTAATTCATTCGCACAAATGTATCCATTCTAATTCATTCGTACGATCTATTCTAATTCATTCGTATGATCCATTCTAATTTATTCACACGATCTATTCTAATTCATTCATACGATTCATTCTAATTCATTCGCACGATCCATTCTAATTCATTCGTATGATCAATTCTAATTTATTCGCACGATCGATTCTAATTCATTCATATGATCCATTATTCATTCCTACGATCCATTCTAATTCTTTCGTACGATCCATTATAATTCATTCGCACGATCTATTCTAATTCATTCGTACAATCCATTCTAATTTATTCGTACGATCCATTCTAATTCATTCGCACTATCCATCCAAATTCATTCGCACTATCCATCCAAATTCATTCTAATTCATTCGCACAAATGTATCCATTTGAATTCATTCATACGATCCATTCTAATTTATTCATATGATCCATTCTACTTCATTCGCACGATCC
This sequence comes from Chamaelirium japonicum, assembly GCA_947650365.1. Classification (NCBI taxonomy): domain Eukaryota; kingdom Viridiplantae; phylum Streptophyta; class Magnoliopsida; order Liliales; family Melanthiaceae; genus Chamaelirium; species Chamaelirium japonicum. The sequence continues at coordinate 1,951,224 of CANTAL010000015.1, read as the reverse complement.
ATTCTAATTCATTCGTACGATCCATTCTAATTCATTCGTATGATCAATTCTAATTCATTCGTACGATCCATTCTAATTCATTCGTATGATCCATTCTAATTCATTCATCCGATCCATTCTAATTCATTCGTTCGATCTATTCTAATTCATTTGTATGATCCATTCTAATTCATTCTAATGCATTCGTACGATTCATTCTAATTCATTCGCATGATCCATTCTAATTCATTCGTACGATTCATTCTAATTCATTCGCACGAATGTAACCTTTCTAATTCATTTGTATGTATCCATTCTAATTCATTCGTACGATCCATTCTAATCCATTCGTGTGATCCATTCTAATCCATTCGTACGATCCATTCTAATCCATTCGTACGATCCATTCTAATTCATTCGCTCGAATGTATCCATTCTAATTCATTCACACGATCCATTCTAATTCATTTGTACGATCCATTCAAACTCATTCATACAATCCATTATAATTCATTCGTATGATCCATTCTAATTCATTCGCATGATCCATTCTAATTCATTCGCACAATCCATTCTAATTCATTCGTATGTTCCATTCTAATTCATTCGTACGATCCATTCTAATTTATTCATACGATCCATTCTAATTCGTTCATTCGCTTGAATGTATCCATTCTAATTCATTCGTACGATCCATTCTAATTCATTCGCATGAATGTATCCATTCTAATTCATTCGTACAATCCATTCTAATTCATTTGCACGATCCATTCTAATTCATTCCTATGATCCATTCTAATTCATTCGTACGATCCATTCTAATTCATTCGCTCGAATGTATCCATTCTAATTCTTTCATATGATCCATTCTAATTCATTCGCACGAATGTATCCATTCTAGTTCATTCGTACGCTCCATTCTAATTCATTTGTATGATCCATTCTAATTCATTCGCACAAATGTATCCATTTTAATTCATTCGTACAATCCATTCTAATTTATTCAAATGATCCATTCTAATTCATTCGCACGATCCATTCGAATTCATTCGTACGATCCATTCTAATTCATTCGCACAGAAATGTAACCTTTCTAATTCATTTGTACGATCCATTCTAATTCATTTGTATGATCCATTCTAATCCATTCGTACGATCCATTCTAATCCATTCGTACGATCCATTCTAATTGATTCGTAGGAATGAATTAGAATAGATACATTCGTGCGAATGAATTAGAATGGATACATTCATGCGAATTAATTAGAATGGATCGTGCGAATGAATTAGAATATGATTCATTCTAATTCATTCGTACGATCCATTCTAATTCATTCGTACGATCTAATTCTAGTCCATTCGTACGATCCATTCTAATTCATTCGTACGATCCATTCTAATTCATTTGCTTGAATATATCTATTTTAATTTATTCGTACGAATGAATTAGAATGGATCGTACGAACGAATTAGAATGGATCGTATGAATGAATTAGAATGGATACATTCGTGCGAATGAATTAGAATAGATCGTACGATGAATTAGAATGGATTGTACGAATGAATTAGATTGTACAAATGAATTAGAATGGATCGTACGAATGAATTAAAATGGATACATTCGAGCGAATGAATTAGAATGGATACATTTGTGCGAATGAATTAGAATGGATCGTACGAATGAATTAGAATGGATCGTACGATGCAATCTAATTCAATCGTCCAATGCGTTCTAATCCATTCGTATGATCCATTATAATTCATTCGTACGATCTATTCTAATTCATTCGCACGAATGTATCCATTCTAATTCATTCGTATGATCCATTCTAATTCATTCGTACGATCCATTCTAATTCATTCGTTCGATCCATTCTAATTCATTTGTACGATCCATTCTAATTCATTCGCACAAATGTATCCATTTTAATTCATTCGTACAATCCATTCTAATTTATTCAAATGATCCATTCTAATTCATTTGCACGATCCATTCGAATTCATTCGTACGATCCATTCTAATTCATTCGCACAGAATTGTAACCTTTCTAATTCATTTGTACGATCCATTCTAATTCATTTGTACGATCCATTCTAATCCATTCGTAAGATCCATTCTAATCCATTCGTACGATCCATTCTAATTCATTCGTAGGAATGAATTAGAATAGATACATTCGTGCGAATGAATTAGAATGGATACATTCGTGCGAATGAATTAGAATGGATCGTGTGAATAAATTAGAATGGATTGTACGAATGAATTAGAATGGATACATTCATGCGAATGAATTAGAATGGATCGGACGAATGAATTAGAATGGATCGTACGATCCAATCTAATTCATTTGTATGATCCATTCTAATTCATTCGTACGATCCATTTGTACGATCCATTCTAATTCATTCGCACGATCCATTCTAATTCATTCGTTCGATCCATTCTAATTCATTCGTACGTTCCATTCAAATTCATTCGCATGATCCATTCTAATGCATTTGTACGATCCATTCTAATTTATTTGCACGAATATACGATCCATTCTAATTCATTCGGACGATCCATTCTAATTCTTTCATATGAGAATGAATTAGAATGGTTACATTCGTGTGAATGAATTAGAATGGATCGTACGAATGAATTAGAATGGATCGTGCGAATGAATTAGAATTGATCATACCAATGAATTAGAATGGATCGTATGATCCATTCTAATTCATTCGCACGATCCATTCTAATTCATTCGTACGATCCATTCTAATTTGCGAATGAATTAGAATGGATCGTACGAATGAATTAGAATGGATCGTATGAATGAATTAGAATGGTTACATTCGTGCGAATGAATTAGAATGGTTACATTCATGCAAATGAATTAGAATGGATCGTACGAATGAATTAGAATTGATCATACGAATGAATTAGAATGGATCGTACGAATGAATTAGATAGCATCGTACGAATGAATTAGAATGGATCGTGCGAATGAATTAGTACGATCCATTCTAATTCATTCGTACGATCCATTCTAATACATTCGTATGATCCATTCTATTTCATTCGTACGATCCATTCTAATTCATTTGCATGAATGTATCCATTCTAATTCATTCACACGAATGTATCCATTCTAATTCATTCGTACGATCCATTCTAATTCATTCGTACGATCTATTCTAATTCATTCTGACGAATTTAACCTTTATAATTCATTTGTATGATCCATTCTAATCCATTCGTACGATCCATTCTAATCCATTCGTACGATCCATTCTAATCCATTCGTACGATCCATTCCAATCCATTCGTACGGCCCATTCTAATTCATTCGCTCGAATGTATCCATTCTAATTCATTCATACGATCCATTCTAATCCATTCATATGATCCATTCTAAATCATTCGTACGATCCATTCTGATTCATTCGCATGAATGTAACCATTCTAATTCATTCATACGATCCATTCTAATTCATTCGTACAATCCATTCTAATTCATTCGTCCGATCCATTCTAATTCATTCGCACGAATGTATCCATTCTAATTCATTCGTACAATCCATTCTAATTCATTCGCACGATCCATTCTAATTCATTCGTATGATCCATTCTACTTTATTCCTATGATCTATTCTAATTCATTCGCTCGAATGTATCCATTCTAATTCATTCGTACAATCCATTCTTATTCATTCGTACGATCCATTCTAATCCATTCATACGATCCATTCTAATTCATTCCTACGATCTATTCTAATTCATTCGCTCGAATGTATCCATTCTAATTCATTCGTACGATCCATTCTAATTCATTCGTATGATCCATTCTAACTTATTCGGTGGATCCATTCTAATTCATTCGTACGATCCATTCGAATTCATTCGCACGATCCATTCTAATTCATTCACAGATGTATTCTAATTTATTCGTATGATCCATTCTAATTCATTCGTATGATTCATTGTAATTCATTCGTACGATCCATTCTAATTCATTCGCACAAATGTATCCATTCTAATTTATTCGTACGATCCATTCTAATTCATTTACACGATCCATTGTAATTCATTTGTACGAATGTATCCATTCTATTTCATTCGCACGATCCATTCTAATTCATTCGCACGATCCATTCTAATTCATTCATCCGATCCATTCTAATTCATTCGTACGATCCATTCTAATTCATTCGCACGAATGTATCCATTCAAATTCATTCGTACGATCAATTCTAATTCATTCGCACGATCCATTCTAATTCATTCGTACGATCAATTCTAATTCATTCTCACAAATGTAACCTTTCTAATTCATTTGTATGATCCATTCTAATTCATTCGTATGATCCATTCTTATCTATTCGTACGATCCATTCTAATCTATTCGTACGATCCATTCTAATTCATTCGTACGATCTATTCTAATTCATTCGTATGAACGAATTAGAATGGATCGTACGAATGAATTAGAATGGATCGTACGAATGAATTAGAATGGATTAGAATGGATCATACTTATGAATTAGAATGGTTACATTCGAGTGAATGAATTAGAATGGATCGTACGAATGAATTAGAATGGATCATAGGAATGAATTAGAATGGATCGTGCAAATGAATTAAAATGGATACATTCGTGCGAATGAATTAGAATGGATCGTAGGAATGAATTAGAATGGATCGTACGAATGAATTAGAATGGATCGTACGAATGAATTAGAATGGATCGTACGAATGAATTAAAATGGATCATACTAATCCATTCGAACGATCCATTTTAATTCATTCGCATGAATGTAACTATTCTAATTCATACGTATGATCCATTCTAATTTATTCGTATAATTTATTCGCACGATCCATTCTAATTCATTCGTACGATCCATTCTAATGCATTCGTACGATTCATTCTAATTCATTCACACGATCCATTCTAATTCAATCGTATGATCCATTCTAATTTATTCATATGATCCATTCAAATTCATTCGCATGATCCATTCTAATTCATTCGTACGATCTATTCTAATTCATTCGTTCGATCCATTCTAATTCATTCGTACGATCCATTCTAATTCATTCGTACGATCCTTTCTAATTCATTCGCACGATCCATTCTAATTTATTCGTACGATCCATTCTAACTCATTTGGACGATCTATTCTAATTCATTTGCACGATCCATTCTAATTCATTCGTACGATCCATTCTAATTCATTCCAACGATCATTTCTAATTCATTCGTACGATCTATTCTAATTCATTCATACGAATGTAACCATTCTAATTCCTTCGTACGATCCATTCTAATTCATTCCTACGATCCATTCTAATTCATTCGCACGAATGTATCCATTCTAATTCATTTGCTCGATCCATTCTAATTCATTTCTACGATCCATTCTAATTCCTTCGCACGAATGTATCCATTCTAATTCATTTGCACGATCCATTCTAATTCATTCGCATGAATGTATATATCCATTCTAATTCATTCGTACGATCCATTCTAATTCATTCGTATGATCAATTCTAATTCATTCGCACGATCCATTCTAATTCATTCGTACGATCCTTTCTAATTCATTCGCACGAATGTAACCATTCGTATGATCCATTCTAATTCATTCGTATGAATGTATCCTTTCTAATTCATTTGTACGATCCATTCTAATTCATTTGTACGATCCATTCTAATTCATTCGCACGATCCATTCTGATCCATTCGTACAATCCATTCTAATTCATTCATACAATCCATTCTAATTCATTCGCTCGAATGTATCCATTTTAACTCATTCGTACGATCCATTCTAATTCATTCGTACGATCGAACGAATGAATTAGAATGGATGCATTCGAGCGAATGAATTAGAATAGATCGTAGGAATGAATTAGAATGGATCATACGAATGAATTAGAATGGATCGTGTGAATAAATTAGAATGGATTGTACGAATGAATTAGAATGGATACATTCATGCGAATGAATTAGAATGGATCGGACGAATGAATTAGAATGGATCGTACGATCCAATCTAATTCATTTGTACGATCCATTCTAATTCATTCGTACGATCCATTCGTAGGATCCATTCTAATTCATTCACACGATCCATTCTAATTCATTCGTGAGAATGGATTAGAATGGATCGTACGAATGGATTAGAATGGATCGTATGAATGAATTAGAATGGATCGTACGAATGAGTTAGAATGGATCCACCGAATTGTGTTAGAATGGATCATACGAATGAATTAGAATGGATCGTACGAATGAATTAGAATGGATTGTGTGAATGAATTAGAATAGATCGTAGGAATGAATTAGAATGGATCATACGAATGAATTAGAATGGATCATACGAATGAATTAGAATGGATCATACGAATGAACTAGAATGGATACATTCGTGCGAATGAATTAGAATGGATCATATGAAAGAATTAGAATGGATCGTACGAATGAATTAGAAGGGATCGTACGAATGAATTAGAATGGATATATTCGTGCGAATGAATTAGAATGGATCGTACGAATGGATTAGAATGGATCGGACGAATGAATTAGAATGGATACATTCGAGCGAATGAATTAGAATAGATCGTAGGAATGAATTAGAATAGATCATACGAATGAATTAGAATGGATCGTGCGAATGAATTAGAATGGATTGCACGAATGAATTAGAATGGATACATTCGTGCGAATGAATTAGAATGGATCGGATGAATGAATTAGAATGGATCGTATGATTCATTCTAATTCATTCGTACGATCCATTCTAATGCATTCGTACGATTCATTCTAATTCATTCGCACGATCCATTCAAATTCATTCGTACGATTCATTCTAATCCATTCGCACGATCCATTCTAATCCATTCGTACGATCCATTCTAATCCATTCGTACGATCCATTCTAATTCATTCCTATGTGTCCATTCTAATTCATTCGTACGATCCATTCTAATTCTTTCATACAATCCATTCTAATTCATTCGCACGATCCATTATAATTCATTCATATGATCCATTCTAATTCATTCCTATGATCTATTATAATTCATTCGCTCGAATGTATCCATTCTAATTCATTCGTACGATCCATTCTAATTCATTCTCACGAATGTAACCTTTCTAATTCATTTGTATGATCCATTCTAATTCATTCGTATAATTCATTCTAATTCATTTCTACGATCCATTCTAATTCATTCGTACGATCTAGTTCTAATCTATTCGTACGATCCATTCTAATTCGCACAAATGTATCCATTTTAATTCATTCGTACGATCCATTCTAATTCATTCGTACGATCCATTCTAATTCATTCGTACGATCCATTCTAATCCATTCGTACGATCTATTCTAATTCATTCGTACAAATGTATCCTTTCTAATTCATTTGTATGATCCATTCATACGATCCATTCTAATTCATTTGTACGATCGATTCTAATTCATTCGTATGATCGATTCTAATTCATTCGTACAATCCATTCAAATTCATTCATACGATGCAATCTAATTCATTCGCATGAATATATCCATTCTAATTCATTCGTACGATCGTTTCTAATTCATTCACACGATCAATTCTAATCCATTCGTACGATCCATTCTAATTCATTTACACGAATGTAACCATTCTAATTCATTCGTACGATCCATTCTAATTCATTCCTACCATCCATTCTAATTCATTCGCACGAATGTATCCATTCTAATTCATTTGCACGATCCATTCTAATTCAGTCCTATGATCCATTCTAATTTATTCGTACGATGCAATCTAATTCATTCGCACAAATGTATCCATTCTAATTCATTCGCACGATCCATTCTAATTCATTCGTACGATCCATTCTAATTCATTCGTATGATCCATTCTAATTCATTCATACGATCCATTCTAATTCATTCGTATGATCCATTCTAATTCATTCCTACGATCTATTCTAATTCATTCTCACGAATGTAACCTTTCTAATTGATTTGTATGATCCATTCCAATTCATTCGTATGATCCATTCTAATCCATTCGTACGTCCATTCTAATCCATTCGTACGATCCATTCTAATTCATTCTCATAAATGTAACCTTTTTAATTTATTTGTACGATCCATTCTAATTCATTCGTATGATCCATTCTAATTCATTCGTACGATCCATTCTAATTCATTCGTATGATCCATTCTAACTCATTCGCACAAATGTATCCATTCTAATTCATTCATACGATTCATTCTAATTCATTCGCACGATCCAATCTAATTCATTCGTACGATCCATTCTAATTCATTCGTACGATCCATTATAATTCATTCGCACAAATGTATCCATTCTAATTCATTCGTACGATCCATTCTAATTCATTCGTACGATCCATTCTAATTCATTCGTACGATCCATTCTAATTCATTCGCACGAATATATCCATTCTAATGCATTCGTACAATCCATTCTAATTCATTCGTACGATCCATTCTAATCCATTCGTACGATCCATTCTAATTCATTCGTACGATCCATTCTAATTCATTCTCACAAATGTAACCTTTCTAATTCATTCGTACGATCCATTCTAATCCATTCGTACGATCCATTCTAATTCATTCACACGAATGTAACCATTCTAATTCATTCGTACAATCCATTCTAATTCATTCCTATGATCCATTCTAATTCATTCACACGAATGTATCCGTTTTAATTCATTTGCACGATCCATTCTAATTCATTCCTATGATCCATTCTAATTCATTCGTACGATCCATTCTAATTTATTCGCTCGAATATATCCATTCTAATTCATTCGTACGATCCATTCTAATCCATTCGTACGATCCATTCTAATTCATTCGTATGATCCTTTCTAATTTATTTGCACGAATATACAAATGAATCGTACAAATGAATTAGAAAGGTTACATTTGTGAGAATGAATTTGAATGGATCGTACGAATGAATTAGAATGGTTACATTCGTGCGAATGAATTAGAATGAATCGTACGAATGGATTAGAATGGATCGTACGAGTGAATTAGAATGGATCGTACGAATGAATTAGAATGGATACATTCGAGCGAATAAATTAGAATGGATCGTACGAATGAATTAGAATGGATCGATTCATGCGAATGAATTAGAATAGATCGTAGGAATGAATTAGAATAGATTGTACGAATAAATTAGAATGGTTACATTCATGCGAATGAATTAGAATGGATCGTACGAATGGATTAGAAGGGATCGTGTGAATGGATTAAAATGGATCGTACGAATAAATTAGAATGGATCGTACAAATGAATTAGAAAGGTTACATTTGTGAGAATGAATTAGAATGGATTGTACGAATGAATTAGAATGGATAGTACGAATGGACTAGAATGGATCGTACGAATGGATTAGAATGGATCGTACGAATTGATTAGAATGGATCATACAAATGAATTAGAAAGGTTACATTTGTGAGAATGAATTAGAATGGATCATACGAATGAATTAGAATGGATCATGCGAATTAATTTGAATGGATCGTACGAATGAATTAGAATGGATCGTAGGAATGAATTAGAATGGATCGTACGAATGAATTAGAATGGTTACATTTGTGAGAATGAATTAGAATGGATCATACGAATGAATTAGAATGGATCATACGAATGGATTAGAATAGATCGTACGAATGAATTAGAATGGATTGTGCGAATGAATTAGAATGGATAGTGCGAATGAATTAGAATGGATCGTACGAATGAATTAGAATGGATCCACCGAATGAGTTAGAATGGATCATACGAATGAATTAGAATGGATCGTGCGAAGGAATTAAAATGGATTGTACGAATGAATTAGAATGGATACATTTGTGTGAATGAATCAGAATGGATACATTCGTGCGAATGAATTAGAATGGATCGGACAAATGAATTAGAATGGATCGTACGATTCATTCGTACGATCCATTCTAATGCATTCGTACGATTCATTCTAATTCATTCACACGATCCATTCTAATTCTTCGTACGATCCATTCTTATTCATTTATACGGTCCATTCAAATTCATTCGCATAATCCATTCTAATTCATTCGTACGATCCATTCTTATTCATTCATACGACCCATTCTAATGCATTCATACGATCCATTCTAATTCATTCGTACGATCCATTCTAATTCAATCCTATGATCAATTCTAATTCATTCGTACGATCCATTCTAATTCATTCGCTCGAATGTATCTATTCTAATTCATTCATACGATCCATTCTAATTCGTTCATACGATCCATTCTTATTCGTTCGTACGATCCATTCTAATTCATTTGCACGATCCATTCTAATTCATTCGTACGATCCATTCTAATTCATTCGTACAAATGTATCCATATTAATTCATTCGCGTGATCCATTCTAATTCTTTCGTACGATCCATTCTAATTCATTCTAATTCATTCGTACGATCCATTCTAATTCATTCCTACGATCCATTCTAATTCATTCGCATGATCCATTCGTATGATCCATTCTAATCCATTCATACGATCCATTCTAATCCATTCATACGATCCATTCTAATTCGTTCGTACGATCCATTCTAATTCATTCGCACGATCCATTCTAATTCATTTGTACGATCCATTTTAATTCTTTCGCATGATCCATTCTAAATCATTCGTGCAATGCGTTCTAATTCATTCGCTCGAATGTATCCATTCTAATTCATTCGCACGAATGAATTAGAATGGATCAGACGAATGAATTAGAATGGATCGTACGATTCATTCCAATTCATTCGTCCGATCCATTCTAATGCATTCGTACGATTCATTCTAATACATTCGCACGATCCATTCTAATTCATTCGTACGATCCATTCTTATTCATTCATACGATCCATTCTAATTCATTCGCACAATCCATTCTAATTCATTCGTATGATCCATTCTAATTCATTCATATGATCCATTCTAACTCATATTAGAATGGATCGTACGAACGAATTAGAATGGATCGTATGAACGAATTAGAATGGATCGTACGAATGAATTAGAATGGATACATTCGAGCGAATGAATTAGAATGGATTGTACGAATGAATTAGAATGGATCGTACGAATGAATTAGAATGGATCGTACGAATGAATTAAAATGGATCATACTAATCCATTCGAACGATCCATTCTAATTCATTCGCATGAATGTAACTATTCTAATTCATACGTATGATCCATTCTAATTTATTCGTATAATTTATTCGCACGATCCATTCTAATTCATTTGTATGTATCCATTCTAATTCATTCTTACGATCCATTCTAATCCATTCGTATGATCCATTCTAATCCATTCGTACGATCCATTCTAATCCATTCGTACGATCCATTCTAATTCATTCGCTCGAATGTATCCATTCTAATTCATTCGCACGATCCATTCTAATTCATTTGTACGATCCATTCAAACTCATTCATACAATCCATTCTAATTCATTCGTATGATCCATTCTAATTCATTAGCATGATCCATTCTAATTCATTCGCACGATCCATTCTAATTCATTCGTTTGTTCCATTCTAATTCATTCGTACGATCCATTCTAATTCATTCATACGATCCATTCTAATTCGTTCATTCGCTTGAATGTATCCATTCTAATTCATTCGTACGATCCATTCTAATTCATTCGCATGAATGTATCCATTCTAATTCATTCGTACAATCCATTCTAATTCATTTGCACGATCCATTCTAATTCATTCCTATGATCCATTCTAATTCATTCGTACGATCCATTCTAATTCATTCGCTCAAATGTATCCATTCTAATTCTTTCATATGATCCATTCTAATTCATTCGCACGAATGTATCCATTCTAGTTCATTCGTACGCTCCATTCTAATTCATTCGTACGCTCCATTCTTATTCATCGCACAAATGTATCCATTCTAATTAATTCGTACGAATGAATTAGAATGGATACATTCGAGCGAATGAATTAGAATGGATCGTTCGAATGAATTAGAATGGATCATAGGAATGAATTAGAATGGATCGTGCAAATGAATTAGAATGGATACATTCATGCGAATGAATTAGAATGGATCGTGCGAATGAATTAGAATATGATTCATTCTAATTCATTCGTACGATCCATTCTATTTCATTCGTACGATCTAATTCTAGTCCATTTGTACGATCCATTCTAATTCATTCGTACGATCCATTCTAATTCATTTGCTTGAATATATCTATTTTAATTTATTCGTATGAATGAATTAGAATGGATCGTACGAACGAATTAGAAGGGATCGTACAAATGAATTAGAATGGATACATTCGTGCGAATGAATTAGAATAGATCGTACGGTGAATTAGAATGGATTGTACGAATGAATTAGATTGTACAAAAGAATTCGAATGGATCGTACGAATGAATTAAAATGGATACATTCGAGCGAATGAATTAGAATGGATACATTTGTGCGAATGAATTAGAATGGATCGTACGAATGAATTAGAATGGATCGTACGATGCAATCTAATTCATTCGTCCAATGCGTTCTAATCCATTCGTATGATCCATTATAATTCATTCGTACGATCTATTCTAATTCATTCGCACGAATGTATCGATTCTAATTCATTCGCGCGATCCATTCTAATTCATTCGTACGATCCATTCTAATTCATTCGTATGGTCCATTCTAATTTATTCGTTCAAATATATCCATTCTAATTCATTCGCACGATCCATTCTAATTCATTCGCACGAATGTATCCATTCTAATTCATTCGCACAATCCATTCTAATTCATTCGTACGATCCATTCTAATTCATTTGTACGAATGAATTAGAATGGATCGTACGAATGGATTAGAATGAATCGTACAAATGAATTAGAATGGATCGTACGAACGAATTAGAATAGATCGTATGAACGAATTAGAATGGATCGTACGAATGAATTAGAATGGATACATTCGTGCGAATGAATTAGAATAGATCTTACGAATGAATTAGAATGAATCATACGAATGAATTAGAATGGTTACATTCGTGCGAATGAATTGGAATAGATTATACGAATGAATTAGAATGGATCTAACGAATGAATTAGAATAGATCGTACCAATGAATTAGAATGGATCGTACGAATAAATTGGAGTGGATCGTGCGAATGAATTAGAATGGATCGTACGAATGAATTAGAATGGATCCACCGAATGAGTTAGAATGGATCATGCGAATGAATTAGAATGGATCGTACGAATGAATTAGAATAGATACATTCGTGCGAATGAATTAGAATGGATTGTACAAATTAAATAGAATGGATCGTACAAATGAATTAGAAAGGTTCCATTTGTGAGAATGAATTAGAATGGATCGTACGAATGAATTAGAATGGATCGTACGAATGGATTAGAATGCATCATACGAGTGGATTAGAATGGATCGTACGAATGAATTAGAATGAATCATACAAATGAATTAGAAAGGTTACATTCGTGAGAATGAATTAGAATGGATCGTACGAATGAATTAGAATGGATCGTACGAATGAATTAGAAAGATTACATTCGTGAGAATGAATTAGAATGGATCGTATGAATGAATTAGAATGGATCATGCGAATGAATTTGAATGGATCGTATGAATGAATTAGAATGGATCGAACGAATAAATTAGAATGGATACATTCGAGCGAATGAATAAGAATAGATCGTAGGAATGAATTAGAATGGATCATACGAATGAATTAGAATGGATCATGCGATTGAATTAGAATGGATTGTACGAATGAATTAGAATGGATACATTCGTGCGAATGAATTAGAATCGATTTGACGAATGAATTAGAATGGATCGTACGAATGAATTAGAATGGGCCATGCAAATGAATTAGAATGAATCGTACGAATGCATTAGAATGGATACATTCGTGCGAATGAATTAGAATGGATCGTACGAATGAATTAGAATGGATCGTACGAATGAATTAGAATGGATACATTCGAGCGAATGAATTAGAATGGATCGTACGAATGAATTAGAATGGATCATAGGAATGAATTAGAATGGATCGTGCAAATGAATTAGAATGGATACATTCATGCGATTGAATTAGAATGTATCGTAGGAATTAATTAGAATGGATCGTACGAATGAATTAGAATGGTTACATTCATGCGAATGAATTAGAATAGATCGTACGAATGAATTAGAATGCATCGTACAAATGAATTAGAAAGGTTACATTTGTGACAATGAATTAGAATGGATCGTACAAATGGATTAGAATGGATCGTACGAATGGATTAGAATGGATCGTACGAATGGATTAGAATGGATCGTACGAATGAATTAGAATGGATCATACAAATGAATTAGAAAGATTACATTCGTGAGAATGAATTAGAATGGATCGTATGAATGAATTAGAATGGATCATGCGAATGAATTTGAATGGATCGTATGAATGAATTAGAATGGATCGAACGAATAAATTTGAATGGATACATTCGAGCGAATGAATTAGAATAGATCGTAGGAATGAATTAGAATGGATCATACGAATGAATTAGAATGGATCATGCGATTGAATTAGAATGGATTGTACGAATGAATTAGAATGGATACATTCGTGCGAATGAATTAGAATCGATTTGACGAATGAATTAGAATGGATCGTACGAATGAATTAGAATTGGTCGTGCAAATGAATTAGAATGAATCGTACGAATGTATTAGAATGGATACATTCATGCGAATGAATTAGAATGGATCGTACGAATGAATTAGAATGGATCGTGCGAATGAATTAGAATGGATCGTATGATTGATTTCGAATGGATCGTGCGAATGAATTAGAATGGATCGTACGAATGAATTAGAACGGATACATTTGTGCGAATGAATTAGAATGGATTGTACGAATAAATTAGAATGGATAGTACGAATGAATTAGAATGGATACATTTGTACGAATGAATTAGAATGGATCGTGCGAACGAATTAGAATGGATCGTACGACTGAATTAGAATGGATCGTACGAATGAATTAGAATGGATCTTGCGATTGAATTAGAATAGATCTTACGAATGAATTAGAACGGATACATTCGTGCGAATGAACTAGAATGGATACATACATTCATGCGAATGAATTAGAATGGATCGTAAGAATGAGTTAGAATGGATCGTATGAATGAATTAGAATGGATTGCATGAATGAATTAGAATGGATCATACGAATGAATTGGAATGGATCGTGTGAATGAATTAGAATGGATCGTGCGAATGAATTAGAATGGATATATTCGTACAAATGAATTAGAATGGACCGTGCGAATGAATTAGAATGGATCGTACGAATGAATTAGAATGGATACATTTGTGCGAATGAAATAGAATGGATCGTATGAATGAATTACAATGAATCATACGAATGAATTAGAATGGATCATACGAATGAATTAGAATACATCATGTGAATGAATTAGAATGGATCGTACGTTTGAATTAGATTGGATTGTGCGAATGAATTAGAATACATACATTCGTGCGAATGAATTAGAATAGATCGTATGAAAGAATTAGAATAGATGGTACGAATGAATTAGAATGGATAGATTTGTATGAATGAATTAGAATGGATTGTACGAATGAATTAGAATGGATCGTACGAATGAATTAGAATGGATAGTGCGAATGAATTAGAATGGATCGTACGAATGAATTAGAATGGATTGTACGAATGAATTTGAATAGATCGTACGAATGAATTAGAATGGATTGTGCGAATGAATTAGAATGGATCGTATGAATGAATAAAAATGGATCGTACGAATAAATTAGAATCGATCGTGCAAATGA